>CM067076.1:21054345-21336845 GCA_033980235.1 Diadema setosum
GGCCATGAGTATTACAGTCGACATAGATTCTCTGCTTGTTGTTCGTGGAGACTTCACGGTGCATTACTGTGCAAACACAAACACTTCAACTACGAAAGCATGATCACGGACCATCACACACACTGATGCAGCTTGATGCACACACATTGTTTCTGGCCATGGTGGTCACGCACGACCACCACAGCTGTTATTTATGCTGCCGACACAGCGTGAACATGCACCAAAAGTTACACTCCCTAATTTTTTTTCCCCATCGTCTTGTCTTGTTTTTCAAGTGCAGAGATTTACTGAAGTACAACAAATGCAGCTAGCATGACATTACAATCAGCGCATTTTTACATCCGCATGACAACATGAAATGTGTAGTGCCACATTGCCACCGACTTCTGTCTGTCTGAGGGTACAAAGAGTTTTTGATATCTTTAAATGGAGCAAATCTGTGATGGATCTATTGTGCCCGCCTCCTACACAGGTGACATGACATTTGCTCATGTGACAATTGCTCTGGTCTTATTTCCTCCAAGGACTTGAGGTTAGGGTTATGATAGGGTTTTACTTAGTTTGACGTGAGGATTAGAATGAGGGTTAGTTTTATGTTTGTGGGTAGAATTTACATTTCGATTAGCGCATAGATATTTCATGGGAGCAATTGTTGCAGGAGCATACATGTATGTCATAGAACCCCTACAGAAACCCAGGAAGTTCTGTGTACCGTCTTCAGAGATTTTAGAACCTTGAGGAAAATAGGTCAAAATGCCTCAATTTCCATTCATTTATGCATGTATCAGTACCACACTTTCATCATCTGCGTTGCTTGGCACGGTGCTGAATTCGGATTAGTGCACACAAGAATGCAGCAGGATGGAAAGACTACAAAACATTGCATCGCTGCACGTATTGAGCAAGTGATTTGAAGCTGGGGTGTGCTGTTAGAAAGTGACATGGCTTGTGCCGGGAAATTAACAACGATACTCCTCACTAAAATATCACGTACTGCAAGATTGTGAGTGTTACACTGCACCACTATCCAACACATTGGATTGAGATCATATGGTGGTCCTCGTTGTAGCATAGCACATCAACTACTCGTGCCTCTCCACTTTTGAGCAGCGAGGTGCGATGGCGAGCATCTGCATCGTGTCGCTGATGCTTACTACCTTGGGAAGCATGGGGGCTCGTACACATGCCCAGACACAGACTTCTTGTAGACACACAGGGCATCTTCTGCTAAATAATCTTTCCTATGTATGGCTGCATCCCTAGCACTATGAATAGATACAAAGTTTAGAATGCTCATCTGTGTGTCTGTTTGCTTTGAAGCACTACGCTAGTTTCCTCCTGATACAAGCTATAGCACAGAGCATGCATCTGAACCTAACTGTCCTACAATGGCTTGTGCTGCACTGCAGTCATTTTGATGTGATTATACTGGTAGCCAGTGCAGGCAGCCTGTTGCCACAGTGACATCGCATTCATTGAACTTGACTCCCTGCACATAGTATACTTTATACTTCATATTCTCTAGCAAAGTGTCCAATTATAGACATATCTTTACAGCACGCCTGTTACAAGCTTGTGGTCACTGACACTGGCAATGCTTTCCAAATTCTTTTTTTTTGTCTCATTTTTTAAATGGGTACGTTCATGACATATGACGCAGAGCCTAATTATCAAAAGCTTTATTACCAATTTTCATTGTACACATACTGCCAAAACAACATCCCTGAAGAGACCAAACTTCTACTGATGTTTGCAGGACACGAGTTGAGAGTCATTTCCTGTAAAAACAAGCCAGGATACTTGTGCCTTACATCTGAATGTAGACCCACAACAACCGCAAACTCTATTGCCAAGGTCATGTCTATCTCTCGTGGAATTGTTTTTCTCAGGAAAACACACACCACGCCACGCACACATACACACATGCACACACACGCAAGGGCACACAGACTGAGATGATCATGGCCAATCGCGGGAGGATACGTTCACGTGGTTGCCATGACGACATTGGTTGGGGTATCTATGGGGACGAGGTCCGAGTGGTGCTGCTCTATCCTGTCCAGGAGCTGGGAGGCCACGGGGCAGAACTCCGTCTTCCAGTAGGACTTCATCAGCTGCTGGGTCTCCACATCCCAGTCCACACCCTCTGGTGTCTCCAAGGCAACCTCCTCATCTGGGGGACAGGGGAGAGATGGAGAAGCAAGATGAAAAGATGAGGAGACACTCTGTGGGTGTCCACCTCTGAGCTTGCTCTGATATTACTTGCGACATTGCATATTCTCCCTGAGGTGACAAAACCTCATAATCTCAATTGGCAGTATTCTAAAAACTCCTTACTCAATTTGAAGTACCAGAAATGCTGATACAAGTTGTAAAACATTACAATTATCAATGTCATCAAAACAAAGTCTCCGCATCATTTGACATCAACATCCATATCTTTTCATCAAAAATGTTGCGAAAATAACCAAAACACTTTTCTCACTCTCAAGAAAATTCAACATTTTTTAGATACAGGGTCTCGTCACCCAGGGGACGAAATGAAGAATATGGATGGTAACACTACATTGTCATCTTTGGTAAGAATGAATAACAGCATTGGCAGAGATGGTCAGGAGGGCTTACCGAGATAGTCGACCAGGAGCTCGGACAGGTCATTGGTCTCCTGCTCCCCTAGAGTGTCCACTGCCTTGACCATGTTCTCGCTGTAGTTCCACAGCGTCATGCACACCATACCGGCCAGCTGCCAGTCGCCCCGCCCGTAGTCCCTCAGGACGTCAATCAATCTGGTGGTTAATTGTGGCAGAAATGAAAGTGGGGGATGGATGGTCTTTTACTTCTGGCAATTAACCCTTTAAGTGCTAATTAAGCCTTTAACCCTATTCTAACTGGGCTATTTGAGACCAAGTTTTTACTGAGGGGGGGTCAATTTGACCCCCCCTTCAGATCTCGGCCACCGATCGCGCGATTGCCGCAAAAATTTGCCTGAAGATTGAGCCGGATGTCAACTACAAGATTACATGGTCATACAATAGAAAAAATGTTGATTTCATATTTTTTAATAAATTAATTATGCAAATTAACGCATGAAATCATATTTTCACCTATAACTCCATCAAAAAGACTGAAGGATTATTAAATTTTTGTGTCAGAGTTCCTCAAGACATATCAAACAATTTTCTTGTACAAAAATAGCGCAATCAAATTCACTTTCTTTTGTTTTTTATTGTTTTGTTAATTTCTTATGTATTTTATTGTTTTTTCGATCTTTTGTTTTCTATTTTTTTTTTTGCCAAAATTTGTTGGAGGCACTTTTTCAAGCTTATCTACATTAGAATTGATTTATTTCAATGGTTAAAAGTTGAAATAATCTGATTTATATCAATTAAACAAAAAAACACAGTTTGCATTGGATTTGCACACGAAATCATGAATTCAAGCATTTTTCGGGTTGACATGCAAATGCAAAACATTGCATAACTTCAGAACGGTGTACCCGGACGTCGCAAATTTGGTCTCAAAATATGCGGGAGACTTCAATGAAAAAAAGTCATGAAACGATGCGGCAAAATCTTCGCGCGTGGCGGAATCGTGGCACGAAACGTCGAGGGGGGGGGTCAATTTGACCCCCCCCCCCCCCCCCCCCAGTTAGAATAGGGTTAAGTGCCCACACTCTTTTACATAGCTTGACAGGCTATTTCATTTGCATTAAGTAAGTCAATTACCTTGCTTCCGAAACTTAGCACTCATATTTATGTTACACAAGGCCTCTCAAGCATGGTATGAAAATCCAGCTTGTCCAGTGCAACTGTAATACAAATACATTTGTAAGATTACTATGTTTGTGTGTTCCCTACTCAACATTTTATTTTACTTCATTATGCTTCAGAGCTTTCGTTCTGATCAGTGTACATACTGCAGCAAGATTTCAAGAAGATTCAATATCAATTTTTGTTTGCACAATCAAACCTGTTAGCATTTTACTGCCAAGTCCCTCCCATATTCAAAGAACAAAAATAATTCCAAATCTTTTAAATTTCTATTTATTTTCTCTAGGTACTTTGGCCTCTCCCAGTCAGACTATAAGAAAACTCAATTTCCTTCCAACAAGGAAATGTAAAGAGACTCAGAATCAATCTATATGCTATATATACGCTATTTAATGGTTTTGAAGGGAACTGAAACTATCTCATCAACCTTTTGATTTTTTTTTTCATTTCCTTCCAATGTTGATAGCTCCTTTTTGGTGGAATTACAAGAGCACTTTCTCTTGTAATTCTTAGACACAAATACTGAGAAAAAAAAAATCAAGAGAAACTTAGAAGCAATTCACAAAGCATTTTGTACAGGCTGTCTACCTCTGGTCTTATAGTAACAGTTTTTAGTAGTTTAGAGGTTTATTGAAATCACATATTTCATCACAAACTGCGAACACTCACTTGCTAATCCCTCCCTCCTTCTTGAGGGTGGGTCTCCTGATCTCGTCTGCCATCAAGTTAATCAGCACACCACACGCCGTGTAGACCACCTCCCGGTTACCGGAATCCAGCAGCATCACCATCATCTCATCCACTGTACAGAGCAAAAGGAAAAATGATCGACAGTTTTTGTAACCATGGAAACCAAAACAAGAGCCTTTCAAACCAGAGCTATGGGGACAACATCTGGGCAATCTTAAAACAGTCCCCGTGTAAAACGTTAAAACGGTCCCCGCAAACTGTTGCTCGGACGTTGCTGAAGTAACTTTTGACAAATTCTACTCTAGCTAGCTAGGGTAATTACCCCAACATTTCCCCAGCGTTACCTAGACATTACCCCGACATGCTTTCTGTTAAAATGCTCTCGCTGCAACATTCCTTTGATACAGTCAATAAGCATGCACAATAGTCCAAACAGAATGATGCATCGCTCGCTGATCACTCACATGGATATTGTAACCACACCCCCTTCGCATTCAAATGGTAGGTTGTTACGGAAACCTACCTGGAGGTTTTCGGTGTGTGTCTGTTAAAACGGTACCCCTTGCTCTCTCCTTTGGTTTTATTGCCCCAGGCATGGAATTTTTTTCTCTGGATGTTGTCCAAATGATTTTTGGGGTAAGGTTTGTCAAAAGAGGGCTTTATACTCTACTAATGATTTATATGCAAAGTCAACCCAGCGAGTCAATGCAAGTGAATCTTAGGTCGACCACACAATGAAATGTGAAAGAGACATAATTTCTTTGTATGTTTGTTCATTTGTTTTACTATTTACAAAGTTCTACATAGATGTGCTTGCTAGTTTCAATCTGCAAGAGATGTATGGAAGTCAAGTCTTTCTCCCTACACATGCACTGGATGATACAGTGATACAGATACCGATGCTGAACGCTCAAGTTTTACAAGAAGTGTTATCAGATGAATGTGTTTTCCTTCTTTTTTTTTCATCAATCAATTACCAAGCACTGAAACAGTTTAGGCCACATGACGACCCAGATGTTACAGTGTAACTCACCCTTCTTTGCCGTGATAAAGTTGCGTATATCGATGGAGCGTGACAGATTTCCAAAGACCCGGGATGACTCAATCATTCCTTCTGTGTGGTCGGTGACCAGCTGCTTCAGTAGCACTAGCAAAAAACAGAAGATGATCATAAACCTCACAGTGAATTTCAAATCTGCATGATTACGATTACCAAATTTGCTGGTGTATCAATGGCACATGCCTATTGATCCCACCCCTCCCTCTTCCAATCTCTCCCGCCTCCTCCCCTTCATTCCCCCTCCACCTTATCTCCCCCCTCTCCCTTACCCTCCTCCCCTCCCCTCCCCCCCCCCCCCCCCCCATTACAGCCTAGAGTGAGTGCATCATGCAAGTGCTCAGAATCTCAGGATATGGGAAATGATTTGCCATTGAAAGCATCAGCTTCACAGATATCAATGAATGCACCACCTAAAATGCTCCCTAATACTTCATTTTGCACTTCTGCTTCAAAAATGTACTGGTAGGATGATCCCTTGGGTAGACTTAGATTGTTTGCATGGACACAGGTTTTGCTGTAATTTGTCTAAAACCCCCTGTTTGAAAGATCTTCCTGTCTGCAAAAGAACGCAGCTAAAAGTATTTTGGAAAAAAGAGAAACACCACAACAAATAAAAACAATACAAATATTTGTCTTACTTTGACAAATATGAGGTCCAATTAAACTGAAGTTGTATTGCCCATTATTTCTGCATACTCTGTCACTCAGCTGTTGGATTTAAAAGTGAATGTAGACATAATCATGGACTCAAATTAAAATCAAAATAGAAAATATTAGGATTGAACCCAGATCCTGCCCCTGAGTTGTGAGAACTCACGTCTGGCGATCTGTATCTGCCGCTCCACGATGGCACTGTTGATAATGTCATAGAAGGAAAGGTTGTTGATGGTGATGAGTGCATTAAGTACCAGTTCCTCGCTCTGGTGGATGTCCTTTGATTCTAGAGGGCAGAGGTCAGGGGTCAATGATATTAACACAGAATAAAAGTGAGAGGGCACAAACATGTACGTTGTAAAGGTTTGACTGACCATCTCAGCTTACGGAACAATGCTAGCCTAGCCACACTGCCAGCCTGCACTGTCTGTATGAATTCAGGCTGGCATCCTAGAAGGACTGATGAGTTGAATAAAGTTTGTCTAACATCTCAAAACCTAAGTGTAATCCCAACTGAAATGTGTGCAGGACAGATACAGCCTCGCAAATCAAATGCAATAGTTACCAGTAGTTTTGGATGCCACACTTGTGTGATTACAGCATGTTATATTGAGTACATAATAAAATCGCATAAACTCTGCCACAGGTACCCAATTTTTTTTTTTTGCTTGGAAATATGAAGAATTGCACAAAAACCAACGAGACAAAGTCTTGGCACTACTTATGAATTGGATAACTCTGGGTAGTCTACCAGACATTGAGTCTGGCTTTTGTTTGTTGTGTTGCTTTCCTTGTCCCTCAATCAAATGCTTCAGAAATACCTTTGTAAGTAAAGCAAAGTACATGGATTACACTAAGGCTTAATGGAATCAACACGCAAATGATGCCAACCCCTTCTAGGTTGCCCTATGTGTCTACTGGTAACTGGTATCAACCAGGTACATTGTGCCATATGAATTCAAATATGAAGAATAATATGGAGAAGAAGAGCAGGAAAAAGAGTGTAGAAGAATACAAAAAGAGGAATGCAAAAAAGATGAAGAAGAAAAAGAAGAAGAAGATAAAGAAGTGTAGAAACAACCGTCTCACCTAGGACTTGCATGAGGAGGTCGACGCAGGTCTCGTTGGCGGCGATGAGGGGTCCGATGTCGGGGTTGATGGAGAGGTTGGCCACCACCCTGATCAGTTTGATCATCACATCTTCCGTGCTGCCATCTGGCTTGGTGTCTCCCGCTGGTTCACTGTGACTCTCCTGGCAGGAAACAATGAGGACTCCAAGTCAGTATCAAGACTACGTTTTTATACAGAAAGTTTTTGGTTTTAAATACTATAAAACCAAGAAATGTTGGTGTGCATTTTAATTTTGAGAATGTCACGAGAACCAAGATTTGCAAAGTTAAAATTCACACTAAAGTTCTTGTCTACACTACATGCTTTGACTGTCAGTGGAAATTCATGAAACTTTCATGCAGCAAAAAAGGCCATTAGCTTCAATTCGCGGAAATTTCATGTTGCAAAAATATCTTGCTTCACAGCTTAAAGCATACCAAATAAACACACAAACACATAATCATTTCAAAATTCATAGGTAAATTTGTAGATGACAGCTAAAACCTTTAATTCCAGCACTTAAAGTTCATCATGTAAAGTATAACTTCAAATCAGACACTTGTAAATTTTGTTGGTCATAAGCAGGGATGCTGACCTTGTACACAACATTGCAATATTCTAAGAGTGAAAAGACATATTCCTGGTGGAAAAACAGTTATTTTTACCTTTCTTGCAACAGGCACGTGTAGTATGAACAATTTTGTAAAAACAGTCCTTGCTTTGTAACCTGTTAATACTATAGAACATTTACATTAAGAGGCATTTTGGCACTAGAGTATTGCGAGGTCAAAAGGTTTTCCAGAGAATTTTTTGTCTTGTTGAGTTTTTTATCTCTGTTTTATTTTTTCCCTTGGGCTGAAAATAATACATGCAAGCCCGTTTGTGTAAACGCATGAAAGAGTTTCGAATAAAACTCACGACTGGCTCTAGTCTTTGGGCAAGCTGTCCCCCCCCCCCCCCCAAAGTAAATACCTTGTAATACGGTGTAATGCTTTGTGTGATTGGTACTAGGATGAAATTAAGGGAGCAGACTGCCTATTCTTTTGCCTATCTTTTCTTCCATGGAATAATTATAAACCATGGATTTGATTAATGAACTACCTAGATGAATGTAGGTTATATATTATGTTATAAGCCAAAAGTGATGAGGGAAAATCAAAATGGAAAAGAAACACGCTGACTCGGAAAGGATAATTTTGAAGTCGTACCCTGAGATCCTTGGCGAAGTATCGCCTGATGGAGCCCTGGAGCGTCTCCATGGCGCTCTCCGTGTTGAAGAGACAGTAGCGACAGTCGTCGTTGCGCGCCGTCAGGTTGCCGAGGACGAAGGCCACCCTGACGACGAGGTCGTTCCTCTCCGGGTGCTTACCGAGGAGGGAGAGCAGCGACTGGAAGGCAGTTGGGTGCTCGGCCAGGACCGCAGTGCAATCATTGTTTAGGGTCAGCTTGCTGTCGCGGGGAAATCACAATAAATGTTAAAGGAGACCTCCGGATGATGATTTTCAAACTTTTACATTCGAACAACTGTAAATTAGCTATACTGAGTACAGAGTTTCAGATTTTATTGTGACTGGGATGAGGAATAAGAATGTTTTCAAAATCTTGAACAAATTACAGTGAACAAAGATGATGACATGGCAGTAAACATTCCCTCGTCTTGACATACATATGCTATTACAGGGTAATATTATTCATTGTTTTTCTTAAAGAGGCGATAAAAGCCCTCTTTTATTATGCAAGACGAGTAAAAATATGATAAATTTTCTTTAATTTTGTATAATTCCACGCATCTGACACCACAAATTGTCGTAGTCTTCTCATCCAGTGATGGCAGCATTGAAACTTAAAAAGAATTTGTAACTTTTGAATGGACTGTCCAATTTTCTTCTTAAACTTGCACCAATGTGTTCTACTATTAAATAGTGCTGTATTCACTCAATCCACATGTATATCAAGTAAGGTACAACAAATATGCATCAGAGGTGGACTCATGAATATTTATGATTTTCTTTGCATTGGTTGTGGGCACAAAGAGAATGCATCATACAAACATGCACTTGTATACACAGTGACATAATATTGCATGAATATGCACAAACACAACCCGTATGTGGTCAATATGTACAATACAGCACATCTACTGCCCAGCTTCTGCATAACTCGTTGGGGATGGGGTACAGTTGTGCATCATATCTAAAAGCTGTATCAACATTTTAGGGAGGCACATGAGCCTCTACTTGAAAAGAATTCCACATCCATGTCTTATAAGTTTGAGAGACTGTATGGCTGACTACTACAGTGGTGTAACGTGTGATTCAAACAGGAATTAGTTTGAAACTAAAATTTTGACTCTCATAAAAGCATATTATGAATTTTTCATACATTCACGTCTACATTTTTTACTTTTTCTATGGTACTGGATCTTGTGCAAACTTCTGACATTATGTTGGTTCCTACTTAAAAGACAAACTTGCATCTTGTTGAACGCCAAGTCTTGACTGGAAGTCGCATAACACAAGTTTTGTCACGAGGTAAACACTAACCTTGGTTGCCACAACACCACAAACACAAACACAAACACATACACATACACACACAGAGGAACGGTGACATGACATTTGCTCCTGTGACAAGTGCTCCGGTCTTATTTCCTCAATGGACTGAGGGTTAAGGATAGGGTTGTGATAGGGTTTTAGTTTTAGTTTGATGTGGGGACAAAGGTTGGGGTTAGGGTTATGTGTATGGGCACGTTTTTTTGTTTTTTGTTTGACTTAGCACGCAGATATTTCATTAGAGCAAATAAATTGTCACAGGAGCAGATGTCATGGAACCCACAAGCACATGATGTAATTGACTGCCTCTTCATAATGTATAAGCAAAATGTTTTTAAAGAGTTTCTTAACCCTGTGCGGTTCGAGTGCCGATTGATGACACAGAAAATCCCACAGCACTGTACACACTGTCCAAAGTTCCTGGCACCAAAAGGGGTTGGCCATGACCAAATTTTCTTGTGGCTGCTTTGCAATGAGGAGAATTGGCCAGTCTCACCTGAGAATTCTCGAGACGTGCATCATGAGGTCTCCGTCGCCGGTGAACAGCTCCATGATCTCGCACAGGCCGGCGATGATCTTGTTGGCGAGGAAGTCGTGCCGGTTCTCCCCGCGGTCCGCCAGGTGGCGCAGCGTGCCCACGACCTGCAGCAGCAGGTTGGACAAGTTCTTGTTGTTGGAGCCTTTGGTTGCCTGGATGCAGATCGAAAATAAAAACAAA
This sequence comes from Diadema setosum, assembly GCA_033980235.1. NCBI lineage: Eukaryota > Metazoa > Echinodermata > Echinoidea > Diadematoida > Diadematidae > Diadema > Diadema setosum. Next base: position 21,064,900 of record CM067076.1, read on the forward strand.
ACAAAACAAAAATGACAGAACTTATTGCAGAACTTAAACCTCACTTTATGAAGATCAATGTCAGAGCAAAGATTATTTGTCCCTAGGGTGACAAGACCTTGTATTTCATTTGGCATACTAAAAAAAAAGGCACCTCCAAATTCAATTCAAGAATCAAAATACTGATGTAAGCTTAAAAATCAACATTCATCAATGTAATCCCAAGCAATGTTGCTGCATTATTTGACATCAACATTGATTTGCCTTTGCAAAATTGTTGCGAAAATGAAGAAGTTTTTTTGCCCTCTTGAAAATTCCTGATTTTGAGATACAAGACTAATCTGAGTAGGCTGGGCCTCCTACAAATTAGCATAACTATTATCCACTGCCAATATTGCGCCAGCGCAAATCCATTCAACTGGTCTGTAATCAGGTAAATACTTAGATTCAGTTAGTAATGTTGAGAAGCCTTCCTCCATGTTCACAATATACACAATGCAAAAAAACACACAAGCAAACAAACAAACACCACATGCAGCATAACATCTTTCTCTGCCATCAAAAACACACACTGGTACATGTATTTTATTTTCTGACAACCTATCAGCATTACATTGCATGCAAATAATGTCTGCTACACACAATTTCAATGATAGCCTTTGAGACCCACCATTTTACATTAATTCCTTTTGGTTTGTTCATAACTCTATGGCAGTAAATTGACTTTGGAAGTCATCTGCACTTCATCAGTATATCATGAGGCCTGTATTTTACTCAGGGACAACCAAACTATAGTACAGTACACTCCAGTATAACGAACATGGTTATAACGAAATTCCAGTTACAACAAAGTAAAAACTCAAGACCGCAACATTATCTGTGCTACGTTTTTTCGTTGTTTATTTGTTCAGTTATAACGAAATTTTGATGTAACGAAAGAAATCTGCAGGTGCCGAGGACTTCGTTATAATGGGAGTCCACTGTACATTAATACCACTTCCACTACCACTACCACTATCATTACCACTATCACTACCACTACCACTACCACTACATTACCACTACCACTATGGCGGTGAGTTGGCTCAGTCGGTAGCGCGTCTGCCTCACGATCACGAGGCCCGGGTTCGAACCCGAGTCTTGACTGAGCAATGTCGTGTGTAATCATACCGTCCCCTCTAGCAAGAGGCAAAACACTCTGTCCCTCGGATAGGACATAAAATGGAGGTCCCGTGTATGAGAGAGAAACAACTCATGCACGTAAAAGATCCTGCTTCATTCATTCATCGCAAAGAGCAGGGTGTTAACCCGGTGAAGTGGTCCCACCTCACATCCAACTGGACCCCATGGAAGACCAGCTTAACATAGCTGAATATGGGCTATCCAGCCATCTTCTCAGATGGAAAATGACAAACAAACTGTCACTAACACTACCTCTACCACTACCACTAACCACTACCACCACTGCCACTTCCACTAGCACTACCACTACCGTTCCCACATCCACTACCACTACCATTCCCACTTCCACTACCACTACCACTAACACTACCACTACCACCACCACCACTACATACTACTACCACCATCACCACTACCACTACAACTACCACTTCCACTACCACTACCACTGACCAATACCACTACTTCTTCCACCACCACTACCAACACCACTACCACCTCCACTACTCCTTCCACTACCACTAACTCTATCGCTTACTACCATAATAGTATCACAATGTTAAGCACTGCTTACTGATGCATTTACAGCCTTGAGTATCCGTCCGAGAGCTTCGATTAGACCCTTGTCGGACAGCGCTACGTTCATCTGGGCATTGGCTGATAGGCACTTGAGTCCACCTATGCAGTAGACCAGGGCTTCCAAGTTGGTTGTGTAGTCAGTCTTGGCTATAAGTGATACTATTAGATCTGTTGGAGAAACACATGGATATGTGTAATATGTCTGAATACACAAAAGTGAAAAGCAAGAGATAGATAGATATGTAGATAGATAGATAGATAGATAGATAGATAGATAGATAGATAGATAGACAGATAGATAGATAGATAGATAGATAGATAGATAGATAGCTAGCTAGCTAAACAGGTATACGAATAGATAGAGAGACATATAGACAGGCAAGTAAATATATCTCTATCAACAGAGGAAGAGGTATAACAAAATTGGGAAAGAAAAGAAAACATATGGACAACAAAAATAACAAAAAAGGACAAATAGACAGTTGTATACATTTGTCACAATTTTATTACAACTTAGAAAATTATGGCTCTTAACTTACTTGACTAGGCTCTTTGAAAAGCTTTGCCTTTATTCAGTCACCTTTAGAAGCACTTTATAAAAGAATAGTCTTGTAGTAAACAACATGAAATATTTGACAAGTGCAGTATGTGTTTGTGAGTCTGTGCTGGAGGCCTATACAGTGTCAGATAGTCTGTTGCTGCTTGTAATCAAGTAGCAATATTTCTGACATACTAGTTTATATATATATATATATATATATATATATATATATATATATATATATATATATATATATATATATATATATATATATTTATATATATATATATATATATATATATATATATATATATATATATATATATATATATATATACATATAGTTTGTTATTTGTGAATATATAAATGTTTGAAAGATTTTGTTTTCATGTGTACACCCATAGAGACTATCCTATGGTATTATGCGTTCTACGAACTGACTACTATTGTTATTATTATCATTATAACAATAACAATCAGTATATTATTTACAATGTTATTATCTAATTTGTTACTAAACCAGATGGAGAAGCTCTACAAAAATATAACTTTCTGCTGAAAAGTAGAAGCACTTGAATATCTCATGAATGCCCACTGCATTTCCACCTCCCTATCTCTGAAACATGACAGCAAAAAATGACATACCTAAAGTGTTGTTCTCCAGGAACAGAGTGTCATTCTTCTCATCTCGGCTGAGTTTAAACAGGAGTTTGCACAGTGCCTTCAGGTTGCTGCCACTAACATCCAACTGCATGGAGAGATAGATAGATAGATAGATAGATAGATAGATAGATAGATAGATAGATAGATAGATAGATAGATAGATAAATAGATAGATAGATAAATAGATAGATAGATAGATAGATAGATAGATAGATAGATAGATAGACAGATAGATAGAAATTTTGTTCATGATGCATTCACACTCTTGGCACAATTCCTTCACAATGGTGTTATACAAAACAAATATGGAGGCTAATCTGAGATTGTTTTTTAGACCTAACACAAATAAGCGTGGGCCTCACTATTCCACAAGTGAACACAGATATGAAGGAAACAAGGTTAAAGATGTATAGCCTTTCAAACCATGTGGGTGGAATGAACATTTTCATGAATACAAATTAAGTTATCAACTTTACATACTGGGCTTAGCTTTCATTTAGGAAATTTGATTGGTGACAAAAATAAGAAACAATGGGGATAATAAGGCACAATATCAAAAGAATTCAATGTTCTTTTTTAACTTTTCTAGCGATGAAAGAGCACTAACCTCACCTCTTTCAGAAAGCTGGGGGAATGATATTACCCTTGACAATTATGTCTGTGACAAGGTGAGGGAATGTGTACTTTTCATATAAAATGATACTTTGTGACAAGGTGAGGGAATGTGTACTTTTCATATAAAATGATACTTTGTGGAATTTTCTTTATGTAATAATTGATCTCATTTTGGATGTATGACATCATAATCTGCAGTAGTCTTCTCACTCAGCAGTGGTGCCTACAAAACTTCAGAACTTTTGTACGTATTGTCTGATTTTCCTCAAACTTTTACTGATGTGTTTAACTATGATTGCTGCATTCACTCAATCCACATGCATGTTTGGGTTTCAAAAATATGTTTTGGTGACCTGAACAGGAAGCTAAGATTCAAAAGGGATTCTTATATTTCCTTTTATTTCACACCACCAAAAAATTCAGTCTCAAAGATTTCAGTGACCCAAATGGGTCATTAGAGGAAAAATTTAGTGTCAACCCTCTGTATACTATAATATAACCTGCAGTTAATATATCGTCGCTGGGGTGACAAGACCTTGTATCTGAAATTTTGGTGAAAATGACTTTTTTAGATTAATGGTGAAATAATGGGTTAAGTGATGTCCTGGCCAAATCCAAGCTGTCTTACTCCAAAAATGAAGCCACCACGCCATGTCAAAGGAATGGCTATCCCATTCGCTATAGTGCTTTGGTTGCCATGTTTTTTGGCTCTCCTGAACATCTGACATTGTGTAGATACGAGGTCTTGTCACCCCAGCAACGACATTGCATTGCATGGAACGAGGTCCTAGTCTAGTACGGTGTGACAGTTTCTCACTCACCGCCAGCACCAGCCTGGCAGCCTTGAGTAGTAGTCCAGGATCGGTCTGGTCCAGGAGCTTGAAGATGGTTTTCAGGGCCGAGGATCTCCTCTTGGCGCCCCGCCCCAGCATGTCACGGGCCTCCAGGGTCAAGTAGAGGTCATCGCACAGTACGCACACTTCCTGTACTTCCTCAAGGGCCAGGTTGGCTGGTATGAAAAAAAGAAAATGAAATTAAAAAAACATATATATTTAGATGTCACCTTAGGCAGACAATAAAATTGTTATAATTACTACATTAAAGGACAAGTTCACCTTCATAGACATGCGGGTTGAGTGAATGCAGCAATATTAGTAGAACACATCAGTGACAGTTTGAGCAAAATCGGACAATCCGTTAAAAAGTTATAAATTTTTGAAGTTTCTGCTCAGTCACGGTTGGATGAAAAGACTACTATAGCTTGTGATGTCACATGAGTACAACGATATAGAGAAAGAATAAAGAAAATTCAACATATTTCCATTTTTCTCGCATAACAGAAGAACACTTGACTTCTCTCTTTCAGAAGGCAGGGGGAATAATATTACCCATAACATACGTCAGTAGCAAGTCGAAGAAATGTGCACTTTATTCAAAAAGTAAAGTTTTGTGAAATTCTCTTTTTATTTTCCTTATATAGTTGTATGCATGTGACATCATACACTGTAGTAGTCTTCTCTTCCAGCAGTGACTGCACAGATACTTAAAATATTCGTAACTTTTGAACGGATTGTCCAACTTTCCTCAAACTTTCACTGATGTGTTCTACTAATACTGCTGCATTCTCTCAATCCTTATGTATATGAAGGTGGACTTGTCCTTTACGGAGACACTAAACCTTAAGGAGAGAAATTTGTGTCTCTTTAACCCGCTGAGGACAAGTCCTGAGTATACTCGGGCAAGTGTCTATGGGTGATGTAGCAAAATTAGCTTGTCCTCAATGGGTTGATGTTTTCAGCTATATATGTTAACCCATTCAATCCATGCTTTACTGTTGAAAAAGCTTTGCACACATTTTCCACACACTGTCTCTCTAAAGCTGTATCCAGATTTACATGACGCGATGAAAAAAAAAATGTATAAATCCTCACTGGAAAGAAATTTAGATTAAATTAACATCGTCATACATATCTAACTTCATAGGAGAGTTTTTCTTGTATATGTTTGTACAACAATTCAAGATCACAAGAAGAGTGCTGAATAGGTCCTCACCATGTAAAGCAGTCTGGGGTTATTTGCACTACGCAGTTACCTATGTCACAGGAAAATATATGGAACAAGCAGCAAGGAGGTACCTAGTGTGCAATCTTGGACAAGTAAAAAGTCAACGGCATGTAAGGCCACTCACCTTTACATAATGATGAGATCTTATCGAGTATGGGACTAACTCGCTCGTTCCAATAGAGGGCCTCCTCCGGCGACTCCTCCTCTCGTCGGCTGCCACTCCCTATAAAAAGACATACATGTATCAAATGAAGAACTTCATGTTCACCATAGTAATCTCATATCTGCATTGACATATTGCATCTGATACAACAACTATATAGATTATTGCTATCTGATTGGTTGACTGCTCATCACATGACGCTTGCTAAAAAGTATCATTGCAGGCTGTGGCTGCTGGGCATGCAATATTTGTCGACAATTGTTGGATATTGCACTTTGATGTCATCTCCTTACATACAGGTGTACACTACCAAGACAGGCACCTAACCAACTATTGCACTCCTCTGATATCACAATATACATATTTTTGCACTTCAACCACTTCAACAACATGTCCTGTGAAACACATCAACACTTAGTGCTCAATAGAAATGTTCCTTCTCATAATGGTAATTTGTTCGAATGCAAAATTTTCTTTTTCTCTGTCAGAAATAACAATGAAAAATGAACAGCTACTGGGTAATTATGATACCAAAATGGTCAGAGTGCCATGATAACCATTCATGGGCCAACATACAGCAATTGGAAGTATATTACCCTTGGTTTTACCTTTGTCCACTGCATGAATAAGGACCATTCACTATTTGTTTCATTAATCGCTTCAGGGGTATGGTTCAAGCCATGAACTGTATATACAATAATGATCACTTTACTCAGGAAAAGGTGATTAAAGATGAATAAGGATAGGTAAAATGGGTCAATCCAGTAAATTTTTCATTCTAGTATATTTTATGAAAGAGCAAGCCATCTCCTATATCATTTTTAAGTTTGAGATTATAAAACAAACACAATTTTTTTTTGTTTGTAGATTATTTAGAACACTTTCTTTACTTTTTTTTTTTTAAATTATGTGATTAGGTTTGTCCAAGAGTGTTCTTTTCATTTCTTCAAAAACCTTCACAAATGCTCCAATTTCAACTTTGATAGCTTTTGAACAGAAGATGCTACTGCATTGGAAGTTTATTAGTCATGAATAGAATGTACTTAATGAGTGTATCAAATTTCAGTTTAATCTGATAATCTCTTCATAGTGGCTGCTGTGGAGTTTATATCCTGTTGTCAAATTCATTGCACAGAGCTCCACTTGGTGAGATTAAGCACTTGAATAGATCCTAAACTTCAAAGCCTCTTTTCTCAGTAAACACTTTTTAGAGGGTGTACATTCTTCCTATTATTTAGATAGGTTTATAGGAAAGTCCATTTGTACTGTGTATTATGTCATTTCGAGGCTTAGAGTATGCTCTTTTAGAATCTACCCTACCCTTACGAAAAAGACAAAACATGTCTGCCGACTTTTTTGTGGTTTTGTGATGCAAGGTCACAAAGTTGGCTCAGTTCATGTATTTCCTCACTGGAATCAACATGAATATGATGAAAAACATTTGATAGAAACAAGCTGTAAACAGAAAATAGAAATGCATCCCTCACCTGAGCGACTGCTGGCTGATTGTCGGTCGCTTGAGTAGCCACTCTCGGCTCGCTCTGTGCCAACGCTACCTGCTGATGATCTGTAAGTGTACATACAAGACATACGGCAGACTTGACAGATGCAATAATAAAGCCATAAAGCAGTAATCAGTTTCTCTACACAATATCTATTATTGCATTTTAGGGCCATGGTCTGAATCTGACAATAAACCACAATAACACTTGTCAGTGATGTATTGTTATCAAAATACAAATTGGCAGGTGGGGGGGGGGGGGTAGATGAATACGATATGGGAGAAGGATGTGACCAGGCTTGCAATGCTTTGAAAGTTGTGCAGGTCTTGCTTCTTCTTTTTTCCTTTCGCTCTCACTGTTCTCACATTGTATCCAGAGAGAGAGTGTGTGAAATGGGAGGGTGGGGGTGGTAAGGATGGAATGTGTGCAGAGTCAATACTGCTAAATATTACAGCATTATAAGAGTCTCCTTCGAATATCTCCTTTGAATTTGATTTACCCTCAGCCGTCTTCTATTAAACATTATACAAAATCAGAGGAAAGACTTATCACTGGTAATATCAAATCTTCATTTCATTCTTTCTTGTTTGGAATTTTACAAAAAGCTGTCTTGGGTGATAGACAGTGATAGACAGCAGATTATCATCTTTCACAAAGTTTCAGCCTTTTTTGTATGTATTTTTCTTCCTAAAGAATGTTACCCAGAGGACTGCATAACCATAAACCTGCCGGAGTTACTAGATTTCAGACGTCTTGAATGACCAATGATCAAGAACATGCTTGGACACAAGCAAGCATGCCAAGAAGTATTCACAAATACCATAAAATTCTGTGTAGATTTTCATGAAGGCACAGTATATCAATTGTAAGCTCTTCTACATAATACAAGTAGTTCACGAATGGGAGTTCTCTGAACTTTATATGATCTTGAAATGTGCAAGAGAGGTAGCAGAACGGAAAAAAAAAAAAGAAGAGGGATTCTAGCTTGAGGATTTTGACATCCTTTGATGTTTTCCATCCACTGAACAATCACTCACCGGCTGCTGCTGGTGCTGCTGGTGGTCAGACTCTCGGCCGATCTCACCCTGGGCATGCCGCTGTCTGGGGAGGGGCGTGGCAACTCCTGCTCCCCTCCCTCCCTGCTGCCGTCTTCCCCGTTGCCCAGGAGCTGCTGGGTGCGCTCTTTGGGTCCACTCTGCACTCGCCTCTCCCCCATCAGGGGCCCCCCTTTGGGCGCTGAATTCCTCCTGTCCAGTGGCTGGGGCAAAACTTGGACTGTGGACATACGCACCAAAAATTCACGACGTTTTCAGTTTTATGTACATACATTTATTGTTTATGTTTATTTCTTTTTCTTATTTTAATTCCCTTTTTAATTCATTTTACTTGTATTATGTTATCACAACCTAGTGTTACTGATAGTTTTATGTACGATTCTCTTTTTTTTTTTTACATTTCTTATGTTGTAAACATTCTCCTGTTTTGATGTACTGTACATGATTTGTTTTATTCGTTTGTACTTTTAAATTGTAAATTGTTATGAATTGTATGCACGGACCCATTGAAAAACAGCTTAAATGATGAATGGGTCTTTCATGTTGGAATGAATGAATTAATGAATGAATGAATGAATGAATGAATGAATGAATGAATGAATGAATATCAGTCGCACACATGCATACACATCTGTATGACATGCTGAATACCATGGAAATAGTACATGGTATAAGATGCATAATACCAGATTATGTGAATGGCAATTATGTAATATGTAACACCAATTAATATGCTTTTAGAGTTTCCTCATCAGACTGCCAAATAGTTTTGAAGAGTCATTCACAAAACATGAACTGTTTCTTACCTTGGATAAAGTGCAGGTGTATCACAATGTTCCCAGCACAAATTCATGGTTTTGTGCATGGGTGTGCACTTAAACAAAATCAAAATTTTTCACAAGATGGGAAATTCAACTAATCAGCAAATGTAACACACTACTGAATACTATGAATGCAGTTTATGGAAATTTACAATAAAATGTTGAGCACACTCCTTTTAGTATGCATACAAGACTCATTGATAAAACAGTAGCACTACAGCTCAGCTCTGAGCAAACTGCACAAGACTACTCACTTTTCTGTCCATCTTGACTGAGAGCACTGCGAAGTTTGGGTGGGGGTCTCCTCTTTCCCGACCCCGCCCTCTTGGGGTCGGCAGAGGGGGGTTTGGGGAGTCGTGGGGCGTAGTCGTCTACAGATATGGGCTTGACAGGGGGTGGGGCTGGTTTCTGTGAGGGAGGGAGAAGGTAAAGGTTGACATGTTCCTAAAGCCACGGACAAATGTTTGCTTTGCCATACAAACACAATGTCTGATAATTTTGAATAAAGTGCTAATCATTACAATGTTCTCATAATTAACAATTTTGCTACAACAAGAGAAGGGGGGAATGAGAACATGGTAACAGAGTTATTTCAATTGTTGCAAATTCATCTACATGGTACAGTTTGGGTTTACAGCTATCCTGATCTCTCACAACCATGCCTGTTACTGAGTGCTCTGGAGTCTATGGCTTGCACTATCTACAACTGTCTACATCCTGCATGTAAAATCGCACTTTAGGAAATCTTTGCTTGGCAACTTTGTCGCATTATCAAAATATTCCATTATCGACTTGTAGTGGAGAGGAAGGGCATCAACTTGTAGCTCTACCTTAACCCTTACTGTGCCAGGGGACTTGATGGTGTGTACAACGCTATAGGGTTTTCTGTGTCAATCTGCATAAAGCACACAAAGCGTTTGGAAACACACAAAATGCCAAGATGCAAGGTGTGGTATACTCACATGTTCCAGTGGAGAAAGTCTGGCCCCAGACGGTGGCCTTGAGTCTACCCCATCAAAGTGCCTTGATCCCAGGCTTTTTTTTTGGGGGGGGGGGAGGGAGAAAAAGTAAATTCATTTGGGTATCAATATTGAGCATAATGAGGTATTTATCAACACATCAACACATATATATACACAACCAGCTTTCTTATAATTTAAACAGTAAGAGGTATCTTCATATTTTTTTTTTTTTGAAAGGGTGGGGGGGGGGGGGGCTATCCATCTCTAACATACAATGTAGTGCCATATTCATCCTTACAATTATTTGCACATGGCTGAAAGCCATATTGACATTTACTCTCACTCTGACTGACAGTCACAGATGCATGTTGACACTGGCAGATTGTAGTCCATACATGAATGAGTCCAGTGTATTATAACATGTATGACTAATCCTCAACATCCTATCACTTCAAATGAGCCTGTCTTTTGTGGGAGTCAAGTACTCTACAGAGAAATCTACATTGTACCTGTATGCAATTCATTTTAAGTTTCCCACTAAATCTTACACTGGAGGGTGAGTATTTAAGCAATGGCTGATCTAAATGATGAGTAATTTTTGACGCTTTGAGATGAAATAATTGTACATTATGAGGAGAAAAAAGAAATCCACCATACAGGCATATTCCAAACTCCAAATCTGAGCAAACCATCATTATCATGCTTTAACACAATGAGCACAAGCGGCAGCCTCATCCTGTTTGAACACTTTTACTGTTTGTAAGGCAGGTTAGAATTCTACGCCCTTACAATGACGCTCTCACTCTCCATTGAATATACATACACTACATTGTACGGGGAGCACACAGCATACTAATTTCCACTACCATACAATGGCATGAACTGGGAATCAAAATGACATGACTATTTTTTTTTACTGATCAATAGAACAAGGTGAAGAGGAGATATATACACCCAGTCGAATTCCAAGGTTGTATTTTCGTCACTTCACGGAATAATTTCTCTTCTCAAAATTAAATTGTACAGCAATTGTAGCCAATGGGCATATAATTTTGAACGAAATGGTGTACAATTCTATGTACTGAAATTGTCATACAAATTACATTTTGTATAGCAGTCATACCAAAATGCAAAGCACATTGCTATGCAAGGTCAGTAAAAATATTCCTAGCACTTTGGGGATAACACGGAATGGGAAGGCTGGCCCAACTTGGAGATATTTAGGAATTTTTATCACTTTATCACAGAACACACACAGCCACATAATCTTGACTGGAGTTGAACGTTTCTGATGTGCGTACGCTTGGATGCACATATTTGCTGACAGGCAATTCTATAGCAGGCCAGTGCGAGTCATGTTTTTCAAATGTACACCAGCAAACAAAAATCAATTAAATGGAGAAAACATTCTCCCCCCACACTACAGGGTCTGTAATAGATACTGTGTTGACAAACAACAAACATCGGAAGAAGCCTTGCTCTATGCTGAATTCAAACTGTCAAGACTGCAAGCTACACTTGTACAAGGAAAAAAGGTCATGGACCATCACCCCTTTAATATTAATCTGATCACCACTTATTTTACAGTGGATCTGGTAAATCTCAGATGATAAAAAAAAACATTAATCTTTTGAGAATAAGCTGATGTACATACTACGTATAACACACATTTCCCGTCGACACCTGCCCGAGTATACTTGTTACCTGGACAGTTTAGACTACCTGGTAGTTTTCAATGGCTTTAACACGATGAGCATGACAGAATACACACTCCCTGAAAAATCACTTCAATGCATCAATTCATGTAGATGGACTCCCAGATTGCTCCTTTCTTCTCAACTCTCTTCAATTTTGCTAATCCCTTTCAGGAATGGATAACATGTCCAATCACCATATCTGTTTCCAGGTTGTCTCTTATGTCCCCCCCCCCCCCCCATTTCATCCCCTTTTATACATGAATCAGGGCCAAGTGTCAATCACTGCTACAAGGGTGATTAAGCTGCCACATTTAACAATACAAGGATTAGAGTACCCTAGTGTGTTTGTGTATGAACTTTGTAATCCTTGTCCTTAGACAATGTCTATCTTGTGAAGTTGTGCTCATCAAACTTTTCTCTCACAGACAAGGTGTACAGTCTGTCCTACAATGTTTTACTTAACTGAATCAAGTGTACCAGTACCATGTTCATTGTACACCAAGCGCAATCAGAGTGCAGTACCACTCCTAGTACTCCAATGTCTGTTGCCTGGCGTGAATGACCTAGTTTGCAAGAATGGGTGTATTGTTAAGTGGTGTGCTCCTAAAGTTAACTCTAATCTGTGGAGGATGAAATGAGCCTGGCACTGGAGGACTAATATATTGTTAATGAATACTAGTCCTCTTAGCATTGAATGGGCCTATGAATTTTTTAAGTTTTGGTGTTGGAACTGCTGAATGAAGAGACTACTAGAGTTTATGGCGTCATATGTGGACAACAATACAACGAAGATATACTGTAATAGTGGAAATGTTTGCAGTGTTTAAATTTTCGCGCATTTTGTGCAACCTAAAACTAGCACAAAAATAAAAGCATGCAAATATTCTTGTTTGCCATATGTTCCAGCAGTTAATGATTTGATTCCGTGGAATTAAAAACATGCAAAACTCTTCTTACCCCACCAAGCGCAAAAAAAAAATTAGTCGCACGAAAATATCCACTTTTACAGTAAAGGGAATTCCTCAAAATGAAACAACATAATGAAAGAACACTTGACTATCCACTTTCAGAAAGCAGGGGGAATAATTGCTACCCTTAACATAATTTCTTTTATGTCAGTAGCAAGTTGATGGAATGTGTAATTTTCATGAAAAATGAATCTTTGTGGAATTCCCTTCATATTTCTTTATATTGTTGTCCACACATACATCGTAATCTCTGCATCTCCTCATCCAGTGGTTCCAACACCAAAACTTTAAAAGTAGAGAATCCCATTTGCATGCCTTAAATGAAGAGTTGTATAAATACAGTGGTATGTTGAAGAGAGTATCATTTTAGAAACTCCCATAAAGTATTGAAAGTGGAAGGTAACATTTAGTACATTTTTATTGACCATTAGATTTTGAATTGATTTTTTTTTCGGGGCTCACCGTAAATTCCAGTACATTACTAGGCTACCTTTGCAGACCCATGCACTGCATGTGTGTCCATCATGTATATTTTGTGAAGAAAGTTCATCAAAACTTACAAACATTTCTATATACATTCTTGCCACACACTCTACATGTTATTACATCAGCTCTTATACTTTTAGATTTGTGTTTATAGATAAAAAAAAAATACAGAAGACTGCAACAAAAAGGCTTAAGTGTGGCTGACACACAGAATTACTGAGTAGTTGAGTTTTGTGCATGATTCAAATTGTAGATAACTGTTGACTTCCAAATTTCTCAGCAGTGGCCTAAAGAAGTCCCCTGAGGTTCATATTTAATGTTTTGCTGCATTTTGGGAGGTCTGTAAAAGGTATCCCCTACCTTTAAAAATTAATAACTTTTGCATCAATTGTTCAATTTTCCTCAAACTTTCACTGATGTGTTCTACTAATGTTTCTGCTTTCACTCAATTCACATTTTTCTATGGGTTTGGGTTTCCTTTAAGTGTATTATAAAACGGGTTGAAGAATGTAGCCATTCAGAAGCGTTGGAATGAGTCACATGCGCTCTCTTTATATCTATTGCTATTAAAAACCCATTTGAGTGCAAAAAAGTGTCCATAGCAAAACAAACGAACAAACAAACAAACAAACAAACAAAAAACAAGACATATCTTCACTGCGTGTCATCCTAAGTGGTAGATTACTAATTTCTCTGAATGATAACTTTGATTCACAAGATTATCTGTACAGCTGATGGAATCTTGAGCGGCCCCCTTGTTTTGAAATACAAAGTTTTACCAGCTGATATTGTGGTTCACAGACCCATTTTATAAAACAAATAATGAACAATTTAAAATTTGTGATGGTAGTGAAGATGCAGCACACACTTGGGTACTCTCAATGTTGTGCATGTTGCACCATAGTAAATACTCTTGAGTGTGCCACATCTCCACTAACTCACCTGTGCATTATTTGTTGTATGAAATACATTGCAACATAAAAGACCAAGGAGACCTTCAAAGGATCTGAACATACCTGAAGGCTGAAGGAGGTCTCTCTGTCGGTGCCCTGGTGGTGCTGCCACTGAAGAGGGTTCTCTTGTCCTCCTTCGGGGTGAACGGCCGCCTGGTGGGCACGGTCCGTAGCGCCGCCCTCGCCTCATTGATGATCTCGGCGCTCGATTCCCGGTCTGTCTGCTTCTCATAGAAGGCCCGGTCCTGGGCCTTCTTGCGGCCAGTCCGTCTAGTCCCGCCCAAGTCGGCCATATTGGGAGAGTGCAGTGGTCGACGACGCTAACAGATGGAGCTGACTGTGGGGTTGCCCCCTCACATCCAGTGAGACACTACTGCACTAGAGTGTGTGTTGTTGTATCTGTGACATCAGGGGTACTGGTAGTCCTTTTCCCAAGAGATCCAGTAAGCCATATCACCAATCACCCACTACAAAAATACAGCAGAGTTTACAAACAGTACAAGTATAGAGGATAGCATTAGCAGAAAGAGGGGAAAAAATTAGTCTACAACTTTCTTTGTGCTTGCCTTCACTTTCAGACTCAGAACTGTAGGATTGCAAATATTCAAGCCAAATTACTGGACCCAAGAAGTGGAAAAAGTGCTGTGATTTGACTGTGGATGTTTCAATTCCAGTGACCAGGCTTAAGGTATGACGTAAAATAACTGTTATGGGGTGGACAAAAATATAACAATAAAAGTAAATAAATACTGAAACAAAAATTCTTTAAATTCATGTCAGGATAGAAAGTTAAAGTAGGCTTGGGAAATAAAATACAGAAAGTTGCTTCAATTCAAACAAATAATTAAAGTGAAATCACAATAGAAGACAAAATTCCTAGCTAACACATTGCAGCCTTTTCAGAGTTATTTTTCTTTAACTAATTGCAATGAAAATCTGAAGAGAAGACAGAGGAATCATAGCTAGGTGAGTCAATCTGACCACACGTATTGGTTTAATACTGTACCAAAATTTGACCAGGTGCAAAAGAAATACTAAACAAGTAGTCAAACGTCAGTGGTCAAATTTTGGACGGTGCTATGGTCGAATTACGGACGGCTCACTTTACAATTACATAATTACAATATTATGCCAAGGGAAGAGTGTAAACAATGTTGTGAAGGCAGATGCCAAGACATTCAATCTAGGTGTCGGACTTGATTTTTTAGCAATCAGTAGGTGCTCTATCATTGGGGATATGTTCCACAAAGACTAGGACTGGCTTCGCAGAAATCCTCTCCTTTAGAAACAGACTGAAGGCTCTTATACCTGATACTGTCGGGGGGGGGGGGGGGGGGTAGATGCTCTACCCATGGAAACCAATGTGATCAGTTATTGGACACAATCGCGATTAATCTGTTTAGAGTGCAGTATTAGCGCTTTATTAGCAAACTGACGAGTTGGTAGCTACAGTGTTGTATGTGCCTTTTTCCATGAAAATCCCAGCCAAATCTTTGATATTTCAAACAGCTGGTGAGTGCACTGTATTTATCAGATATCAATTTTACTATCTTAAATCTAATTTTTTATTTGTATTTCTATTTTTATTTGTGAATCAACATGTTAGATGTAATCGAGGGGGGTGAAGTACCTCATCCAGCAAATCCAAAGGGACATGGACAATGCTGTGGTTTAATTCAAACTGCAAAAATACCCCCCCCCCAAAAAAAAAAAAAATAATAATATATGTCATACTCAGTGAGTCATAGATTATATAGTCTAACAGTCTAACACTCCTCCGAACAGACTCCATACAATGTATGGTTGGACCTACTACTAATCGACCGCCTAATGTTTATTTGCTTGATAAGAATATTTAACACTGAAATTCACGTAAACAACTTGACCTACGTGATTGAGAAAATCCAGCTCTATCAAATGCCATTGTTCCCTTTTCGAATCGAAGTTTCAGTGCAAAAATATCACCAACGAACTTGCGTGGCCTCATTTCAGCTCCCCGCGGTAAATCGCGTTTTTAGGATCGACCGCTGTTTTTGCATTGACAATGCACGCAAACCGAGTTGTATTGAACACTGTGTTGTACGAAGCTTTTTAGAAGCCTTTTAGAAACTTCCATAGACATTACATTGTGCTGTCATTACGATTCGGTGAAAATATTCATTCGAAATTTTGTCCTTGATTAAAACCATGAATGAACAGTGAATTATCGCGTTTTCCCACACCATCCTCATCTACATTCAAAGCCAATCCATTTTTATGTGCTTTGCGTGCAGAGAAGTGCGTACTAAGTGTTCAGTGCGCGAATTATACGCGGTCGGTTTCAATAAGGGTGGTCGAGGCTACCATATGACTTCTACAAATTCCACTGTTAAATTATTTGCCGACGACACCAAACTGTACGCCTCACAACATGATGAGACCGATAACAGCAATCTTTAGGAACATCTGTAACGTTAGATCTATTTACAAAGGTTTCTAAAACTATAAGACAGATTTTTCTGCCTAGCACTCAACACTGAACAGGTCTGCTGATGCAATTGTTGTGATGATATGATTGATGGAGATTTTAACAATAACAAGTTACTTCGTAGTACCATACCTAGTGCCTGGCTGGAAATATAACTTCGCCGAATTTTGCAGGGGTGGAGACGTAGAGCTCTCCTCTTCAGTTAGACATTTAACTCATTTCTCTAGACACGAAAGTTACAGATCTCTTACGACGAAATAACCCTACACGGAATTCGGTATATGGGACACACGAGAATCTTACTCTACCATAGCTACTGTACAATTTACTGTTGCGGACTTTGTTTGAGGTGATGGTAATTAAATTTGTCTATTTGCAGATAGGGTGACATGTTATGAAAAACACGAATAACCGCAGAAAAAAGAACTGTAATCAATGAAATCTTACCAGTGATTACAATACCCATCAAAGCGCTAGGCATACGAAATCCACAGTGCAATTTTACGCCGGGTTTTAGGCAAATTTTAACAGACAAGCGTCGGTATTCACCTTGGTAGCGAACGAACGACAACAGCGGAATGGATAAGTGCATAATGCAGATTTGAACGCAGATGGCGGCAGACTACATACCACCAAGCACTTTCTCTCTTTGGCACATTGAATGTCACCCATTGTACAACGTAAATACAGTAAAATGTAGGAGATAAGTGACATTTTCCTGGAACATGGGAGAAGTTACAATGTCGATAACTGCATGAGTTAGATCAAAAGTTCATTCAAAATGAAAAAAAAAGCCACAAATTTACGCTATATCCATATACTCGAACAACATTGGATGAAAGCATCACAAACCCAAACAATATAATTATTCAAAAGTAAACACTTATCATAATTTACACTATGACATATAACCAGATGAATCCTTTATCGTTTGAATGAGTTAAAGGACTCAAGATTAAGTGACAATATGTCCTTTGTGTCTTGAAGCAATTTATTTAGCAAATTACCAAGAAAAAAAGATAACCAATATATCAACTAAACATTTTTTTTTCCCACCGAGGACACGAAGTTCACCCATAAAGTGGGCTACATAACCCTGTGAAGGTTTTGAAAAAAAAAAGAAGGAAAAAAGACTAGCAGGTGGAATTTCTGATTTTATTATTATTATTATTATTATTATTATTATTATTGCAACGTGTTGGCATTACTTCAAAAGATCATACGATATATTTCATAGAACAATTACGTTTGTGATATGTTGACATCTGTTAACTGCTCTTATCTAAAATATCGTTATTCTCTGAAAGGACACCCCCTCGCCTCCCCCTCCCCTCTCCCCCCCCCAAAAAAAAAAAGTTGAGAGGAAACGGAATTATTGTCATTCCACACTGAATAAATTATGATAAGCTAAGACAAAAAGATTGGCATAATAAGTGTACATTTGCCATGCAAAGGAAGCGCTTTGTGTTTATCGTTTTGTCATTTTAATTTTGAACGATTCGCCCGATTCTTTTAATTAATTGTAATGTGTTTAAACAAAAAAACAACAACAAACAAACAAACAAACAAAAATCTGCATTCAATGAAGATACTTCTAATTATCAACCTATAGTGAAGGAGATGTTTGCCCGGTCCTTGAGGGCTGTAATCCTATAAAGTCATTTTTAATACAGAAACAATGCTATGCCAAATATATCATGCAAATGTATGCACAAGAGAGTATAATCAATGAACATTAGAGGAGAATAATTGTCTGATCTTGAAAACATGAGTCAGTAATGGAAAATATTTGGTTTGGTTTAAACCATGAAAGATGGATTCAAGGCAAATTACACTTAGACTCTGCATGAGTCTGCGCTATTGCTGTTAGTGATTGCCTTGTTAAGGAAAGATATTCTCTTTCACAATGGTATCGTGTTTCTATTATTGGGTGCTTCAACAAACAACGCGCCAGTAATGCACTGCAAAATTTCAATATTCGACAGACCTATTTGACAAGTGATCATAAAAATATCAATGTAAAAATTCACATTACGTGAGTTCGAGCCCTTCATTTAGCAGGTGAAAGTGCACTGTAATATATGAGGATAATGAAAATTACGGCAACGGAAAAAGTTGTGGGCCCATATTGCTCAAACACACAACTCAAGAATTTTCCCCAGTTTTCCACCATTTCAGTCCAATCGAACCATATCTAAACATGATTTTATCATAAATCATGCGTAAATGTGCGACGCTTGGTACACAAAAAATACACGTATAGCAGCCATAAAACCCACGTACGTCATACAATGTAGGGGAGCGACTTTATTTATGCAAACGTGACAGCGCCCTGCTTCTTTACCGCATAAGTTTGCAGTGTTTAACAATCTATCACATCTGCCTAATACCTCTGAATGAAAGCACGAAAACATGACATTTCATGACCTGTGATATCACTTTTTGGGGCGGTGAAAATCTTATCTATCTCTCTCTCTATCTATCTGTCTATCTATCTATCTATCTATCTATCTATTTATACAATGTATCTATAGCTAGCAATCAATTAATCAAAATCAATAATCAATCAATCTATCTATATCCCTCCTATTATTTACGATATAAGATGTATACATGTCTGTGTAGATACGGACAAAATATGAGCATTATATCAACGTCATACATTAATCACAAATTTATAATATGACATTGACTTTGTCAAAGTCATATAGGACTACGTAGTTATTATGATTAAGTCCAAGGAGGCGTGAATGGAGGAGGTCTACAATAATGCAAGATTAAAGACTGATAGAATGAATCAAAACATTTAATTGGAAAAGCGCTTCCAATATATAAGTGCACACAAGCACACACACACACACACACGTTATTTTGATCATGTATGTAAATATTATATATATATATATATATATATATATATATATATATTTATTTATTTATTTATTTATTTATCTATCTATCTATTCATTCATTCATTCATTCATTTATTTATTTATTTATTTATTTATTCATTCATTTATTCAGTCTTCTTTCAACAGGGTGGCCCCATCAGTCGGCAGGTATACTGTTCTTCCTGGGGGCCCTGAACATACAAACGTAACAAATGACAAAACATAAATACAACATAATGTACGTGGACAAGTACAGTTCTTCCACTGATTCCCATACAAACAATCACACAATAACTATACACTGACAATTATACACATACTAATCAAACAAACGATAATACCATGGTGGGCCTTCGTATCTATTATAACCAAAAAATTAACCATAAATTTCATCAAAAACTAAAACATTCACTTAACGTGATTAATACCGCCACCCAAAACGGAAAAAAAAATCAACTCAATCAGCAACCATCTTATATCTTCTTGCTAATAACAACATTATTACCATAACAATATATTACTCAACATTAAATAAATATATGCTGCCCACTGACAATCACATATATCGTATCTCATGTGAAATGCTCAAAACCTGAGTAAAATAAATAAATCAGCAATTTCTATGATTGTCAATAAAAATGATGTTAGAAAATGATGGAAAATGATATTGCCATGGCAACACAATGTTTGACATTAGAAAAAATAAAGTCTACACAACTATGATATCATAAACATCACATATCCCAAATTTCAAATCATATTCTCAAAAACTGAAAAAAATAACTAAATTCACAATATTATATAATTTTCATTCAAGTTACATTGTTACCATGGCAACACACTTTTCAACAATAACAAAAAAATAAATTTCATGCATCTAAGTCCTATAATGATCACATATACCAAATTCCAAACCAAATGCTCAAAACTCATACGGTGAGTTAACTAATTCCACAATATTTTTATATAATTTTTCGTTCACAAAATGCTGTTACCGTGGCAACGCACTGTTCAACAATTAACCAGAAAGCCTATCACATCCATGGGCAATTTGAATGACCTTCAAAAAAGAAAAAGAAAAGAAAAGAAAAATAAAAACAAAACCTGTTACCACGACAACTACAAAAAGTGGGTCTGCACTCCCACATACCATAATAATCACATAATGTGTAACTTCAAGTCAAACGCTCAAAAAACAAGGAGCTCGGAAAAAAATGCATTTTTTTTTTGGCATGATCTTCAAAAGAATATACTTTTACACAAACAATATAGCTTATGAAAAAAAAAACATATACCAAAATCCCAAATATATATAATCACCATTACAGCATCTTAATATTGCCGACTTTTTAGAAATATAGAGTAAGTTGTCCACGTGTTGATGCAATAATATCATCAAAAATAAAACTGAAACCAAGTTCATGCTGTATTCAAAACAGTTTATTTCGGCACATAAATTTTCGAGCGATTCGCTCTTTCTCAAGGTAAGTGTTCTTGAGAAAGAGCGAATCGCTCGAAAATTTGTGTGCGGAAATAAACCGTTGGTGAATACAGCATGAACTTGGTTTCAGTTTTATTTTTGATGGTGATGATTTCATTATAAGAATCAAGAAATAAACTAGTAATGCATTTTTTTTTGCCAATAAAGAATGAGTTTATTGTACTCGAATTTTCGGTGGCCTCCACCTTCCTCAGGAGTCTCGACGTGGAATGAGGAAGGTGGAGGCCACCGAAAATGCGAGTACAATAAACTCATTCTTTATTGGCAAAAAAAAAAAAAAAAAAATGCATTACTAGTTTATTTCTTGATTCTTCGTTTTATATATATATATATATATATATATATATATGTATATATATATATATATGAAGAGTTTGTTCGCAAAAACCGATAAGTCCATTTTTGAAGATTTTGAAGTACGGTCTCCGCCATAAAGTACAAAATAAAACCTTTTAAATGATATATTGGTCACTACATATAAAGGTACATTTTTGAAGTTATGGTCAAAAGAAGCAAAATTTTTCTTATTATTCTCTTTATTTTTCTTGACCTTTAATCGCAATATCTCTATTCGGCAAATATGGACTTATCGGTTTTTGCAAACAAACTCTTCATATATTCATATAAGTATAATATTCATTTGTGTTCACGCGCGTCGACATGGTCTGTGAAGACAAGTGTCTCTCCGCCAACCCTCCCCCCCCCCCACACACACACACATTCACACACAGTAACACTTTTTAAATGTTTTCAGTTGACTTTTTTAGAGGCATCATATGCATGGGATAAGAAAAACAACCAACGTCAGATGACGGCAAATCATAATTTAATTTTGTAACTTCATTCCAAACCTGGTCGGGCGGTCATACTGGACACTATTTATTATGCCACTGTGTTACTGAGTTACTGAGTGCAGGCCATGCAGGCCGCAGGTGATGAGTAAAGAGGTTAATAGTGCGGATCAGAACTAGAATT
Source organism: Diadema setosum (assembly GCA_033980235.1). Lineage (NCBI taxonomy): Eukaryota > Metazoa > Echinodermata > Echinoidea > Diadematoida > Diadematidae > Diadema > Diadema setosum. Next base: position 21,086,964 of record CM067076.1, read on the forward strand.
GCTGATAATTTTCTGTTTCTTTTGGTCCGCAGTTCCCCTTTTATAATACGATTCTTTGTAAGCCATACAAAGCGGTATACTCGTGCCATTTGCCCGAGAACTCCCATATCTTTATAATGGCAAAGGGCTGTATACATACGAAACGTAAAACCTTATCCCGGAAGCTAACCGTAAACTGTAGGTCTATGGCGCCAATTATCGAAGGAATGGAAAACAATAAAAAAACAGTAACTAAGAAATGAAATAACACACAAACGCATGTGCTTTCAAATAAAAAAAAAAGAGAATAAACAAAAAGCAGCAAAATTGTGGTTTCTTAATCATACTCTGTTTCTGTAGACGATATTTCCGGTTGACCAGACGCCTGTTGACCAATCAGCAATTTGTTTATAACACATAACTATCTTCAGTGGGCTCTGCAGGCAGGAATATGAACGTTTGTGATAGTTTTCACATCAACAAATCAGGTACGCTTCTAATCAGTTTGTGGAAAAAAGCAGTGTGATTTCTAACGTAATATGATTATAAGGACGTTTTGTTCCTTGGTCACTCAGACTTTAATCATCATGTGCTGTGTATTCGATAATCATAAATGGTCACATCTTTGTACAGTCGGCACAAGAACACATTCATGATTAAAGGTCTCGTTTACCTTTGGGAACAGTGATTTAAAAGATGTTCAAGATATCACATTAGATGGATGCATATGTGTAGGTCTGTTGTATCGCAAAACATGCTACCATATAAAATTTTCGCAATAAAGCCTAAAATATAGGGACATATAAGTATTTTTCTCAATAAACCATAACTGTAGACGGTTTAGTCTGAAAACATTTTTATTATAACTATTGTTCACATTTTGTGTATTTAACAATACTTAACATCGATTATGTGTTCAAATTTTTACAGTGGTTGTTTCTATCCCTAACTCACATTTTAGAAATGTTTTAAAGCACTAATGCTGGGTTATTGTTTCATCTGCAAATGGTAAATTATGCCTTTAAGTTAAAAGGGAGACGTACTCAGTGTGTACATAGTTTGAGCGAGTCGTTGAATCTGAAACTCCAATTCACGCCACATTAAATTGTCCAGTGTGATTGGTTAGCTCACCTTAATTACTTATTCACCTTATCTGTTTTGTTTACTTGCTAATTTTATTGATTTATTCATGTATTATTTATAGCTCAACCTTTAAATGTATTTACTCGATATATATGTAAAAAGGACATCTCGCTTACTGAACAAAAGTGGTCTTCCCTGTGGAGTTATGTAAAATCAAATTTATATAAAAAACAAATGATTTAACACGGCAGTAAATGCGCTTTAAATATTAGATAAGAGATATTAATCATATACGATGCTAGATGTCCACATATCATTGATGTGATACACTGGGATGCTTTAAATATTCAACACAAAGACTCTATTATATTGTGCATTCTTTATTGTAGGACAGATTCACCCTCTTCATTGTATTAACCTATTTGATCAAGCCAGTAATAGAGAAGGAAATCAAATTCGAAATCATCAAGCTTGAAATATAGATAGATAACGATTAAGAAATGACAGTGTAATCAATATAAGAGATTTACGTTCCAGAAATTTTGGTAATAATTACTCTGCCATCATTATCATCCCAAAGTGACCGAGTATCCATCTTAACCATGGTCATCCGTCGTCATTCATGGTCATGAAACTTGCAAACGGCGTAGAAAAAAAAAAAACTTATATAAATAATCGTTTCAAACGCAGATCATATCGCAATGTAGTAAACAATATTCGAAGTCTATGATAGGCCACGATTGATTATACCCAGCGGGTCATACAGGAGGAAAAGAACATAACAATAATCATTTTCTTACCGTAGACTTAAGTTAGGAACTGGAGGTCATTGCAAACATGATTAACATCCTTCATGTTTTTGTTTCTTTTCACGCCACAGCCACACGCCGGTCTTTTATGCCTTTCATAATCATTGGCGCGCCAAACTACTTTTGAGTGCCTTCATTTTCATGTAATGCTACGTTTACACCATGTTCCCGGCGGCCCGGCAGCCCCGTTTGCCCGAAACGCAGTGCGCCGTAGTAGGGAAATTCTCCTCCTCCTCCTCCCCCCCCCCCCCCTTCTCGGTATTCTATAGTATAATTCGTTCCAGTCCTCGCTGCAGTGAACATTTAGCTATCAGAAGCCGCCCGGTCAGGCTAGACTACACTTATGACCCACCACGTCCCACTACGGACCGCCTACAAGTTTTGTTACGGCATACTACGTGCTGTAACGTTTTGTTGCGTTAGCCTGTTTTACTACGGCCTCCTAGGTTTCTGATCAGCACTTTGACTGCCGTGGCATTTTTTTTTTGACAGCTTATTTTTAGATGTATTTCTTTTTAACACGACATCCACAGCAACCACGGCCTGTAACGTTTGCCCATCCCGTCCGCCGCGTTGTCTCACGTCCATCCCGTTTTCTCCACGATGGTCTGAGACGTGATTGCCGTGGCCGTCGGGAACATGGTGTAGATATAGCATAAGATTTGTGATGTGTCAATGTTGCCGTATTCAATTAAAAAGTATATATATATATATATATATATATATATATATATATATATATATATTTATATATATATTGCACTTGTATGTCGATTTATTCGTCCAAGGGATCAGAAAAGAGAAACAAAGAGTGTGCAGGGAGGGACGGGGAGGGGGAGTGAAGACAGACGGAGAGACAGACAGACAGACAGACAGACAGACAGACAGACAGACAGCTATCCTCTGGCAATCATTTGCCCTTTTCCTGCGATATCGAGGAAATGTGTTCAGTACAAAAAAGAATTTTTTTTTTCTCTCTAATCAAAGCATAATTTTGAGAACTGACATTTTTGTGACAGATTAATTGCGAAGCCCGCGGCCTCTTTGTGAAACGCGGCTTAACAGTGTGTCCCAAAGTAGCACGCCTGGGAAGAACCCATCGCAGATAGATTAGGGCAGAAAAACTGTCAAGTTAACGCTACAGCTTACAAAAGGTTACAATTAGCATGATAGGATGGAGACTAAAGTACCCCCCCCCCCAAAAAAAAAAAAAAAAAACCAACGCAACAAATTATCAGTTATTTTAAAAGTATAAACACACGGTAAATCCCATCGATGTGGTCATCCAAGTCTCAAATACATAGTAGTAGCAGTTTTTAGGTGAAACATTTTGACGTGTATATGGAAGGATTATGAATACTTTGTAAAACCATGAACATTCGCAGCATGAATCTTTCGCGTTATACCACTGGTACATTGTATTCAACCCATTCAATACATCGTGTGTATCGATAGACAAATACTTGATAGCATAATCATAATAAGTAGGATATCATTTTAAAGAAAATTTAATAATCTTGTCATTGATATCAAACATGTATTGTACAGTACTTACAAACTGGAGAAATTTACAACTGAATTCAGATTTCCAAACTTTTTTTTTTTTTGGAGGAGTTATATATGGGGGTTGGTTGGTGATGTGAATGCAAAAAGTGGATTACTGTAGAACCTATAAGTGACTGTCATATACATATACTGTACATGTAGCTCAGCAGAAAGATAGGCTAAGACAGAGAAGAAAAACAAAGAAAGAGAATAAAAGGAATCGGCAAAGAAGCGGAGTCAAAAGAATGAAATACTTAAAGGAAAGCAAAACCCAAAGAGAAATGTGGATTGAGTGAAAGCAGCAACATTAGTAGAACACATGAGGAGACTACTAGAGGTTATGACGTCATGTGTGGACAACAAAATAAAGAAAACTATAAAGGGAATTCCACAAAAATTAACTTTTCTAGCATAATGAAAGAGCACTTGACTAACTGCTTTCAGAAAGCAGGGGTAATAATTGCTACTCTTAACATATGTCAGTATCAAGTTGATGGAATGTGTAATTTTCATGAAAATGATTTGTGTGTGTGTGTGTGTGTGTGTGGAATTCCCTTTACATTTTCTTTATATTGTTGATGAGTCTCCTTATCCAGCGGTTCCAACACCAAAACTGTAAAAATTTATAACTTTTGCATCGATTGTCCGATTTTCCTCAAACGTTCACTGATGTGTTCTACTAACGTTGCTGCTTTCACTCAATCCACATTTCATCTTCGGGTTTTGGTTTCCTTTAAACCCATGTAGATGTAAACATTTCTCGTTAGCATGCTTTTCAAAGTGCTGATGACACCCCTAATGATTTTTTTTTTGCCCCAATATGTAAAATAAAATCACACAAACAAACAACCATGTAAAGACTACCTACACAGAGCAAGAGAAAAACAAGCCCTTATTATACAGCTACATTCCGTAATGCAAACACGTAATTGGACCCCTGTGCAGAGATGATAAATGAATTGTCAAACTGCTATCAAACGAAGACATCGGAACAGTTTGTGCCTCATAAATCTCCCGGTGTGCCTGAAAAATCACAGATTTTCAAACACCGATGAGTCTGAAATCGTCATCCCCCTTTTTTCTTGGTTTTCATGACAGGTATGCAGTTCTAGTATCAAACATTTTCATCTCATGAATCCAGATAAACAGTGACTGGATTCGTGAGTTTATCGAATAGAATAGTGATAAAAAGAACTATTCACGTGGTTGAGGGTACGATTTTTTTCAGACAAGGAAAAATGACAAATATCTAATTTCCATGATGTAATGGAACATTAAAGTACTATAGTCATAACGATTTCTTGTGTGTGTGTGTGTCTGTGTGTGTGAGTGTGTGTGTGTGTGTGTGTGTGTGTGTGTGTGTCTGTGTGTGTGTGTGTGTGTGTGTGCGTGTGTGTGTGTGTGTGTGTGTGTGTGTGTGTGTGTGTGTGTGTGTGTGTGTGTGTGTTGCAGTAGAAGCATTGGATAATGTCTGTGCTAAATCGGCGTGACAATTTTCGTCGAATGGTAATGGAACGAAAATCTCATCATAATGGGGCGAGACAATTAACCATGGCGAAAATTAATCTTTGTAGAAGGGAAATTAAGGACATTTGGCAAGATGTAAATGGGGCAGACAGAGCTTATTTTCAACACGAATGAGTGAGTATCTTGTCTATTTCTTTGCGTGTGTGTATGTATGCGTGTGTGTGTGTGGGGGGGGGAGGGTTCTGCGACAAATACATCTTGTTCCACAATGGATTTAGAGACCCATTTCACTGCTTTACAAGTACATGTATTGTATCAAAACGTATAGTGTGTCGGATAATCCAATTACCATATGACTCTGTATCTAAGGAGAAATGTCATTAGCCTTATAGGACACCATGTTCTTTATACAGTATCATCAACCCCATGCAGCAACACAACAGACATACAATTGTCAAAACGTATGCATCGTATGTGAAATTTAGACGCAGGCGTCTTTTCAAAGTGAAATACCTTGAAAAACAATTTTCTCTTTTTTTTTTTGTCACAGCGGTAAGCTATTCACTTCTAACCGGTACTCATTCACAAAGAGAAGTGAGAACAACAGTCATGCACTTAAGTCCGTCAAGTGTACATCATGCCTTTTCAGAATGCTCAAGCAAACGAGAAAATCGTGAAGTTGCTCTTGCTCTAGCAAGACCAGTTCAAAAAAGAAAACTATCGACGTCACTACATCAAGATGCCACAACGGGTATTTTGAAAGCTGGGAGAAGTCACGTTTGGCTTCTCATGATAAGTCACATGGCCCAAGCTTTCAAACCAGCGTTCATAATTATTGACAAACACTTTTAATTGGCTGGAAAAAAAAGTTTGACAAGGGCTGATAATACCTGTCCCGAGCTCAATGTCGTATGATGTGTTTCCATGGCAACATGTTGTCCTAACAACCCAGCGATCGAATCAAGACTAGTTTACGGTGTTCTGATGCAAAAGGATTAATTGATGAATTCTCGCTATAAATATTCTCAACAAAAACTACCCATGTACAGCAAAGTTAGAAATAAACAAACAAACAATAATTTCCACTATAGAGAGATTATTTTCGGTTGAAAGAGTTTATTCTAAATTTAACACGACCAAACTGCAATGACGTGATTGCTGTTTTGCATGCCCAAAGACTTTTTTTAGGGTTATATTCAATCATTGGCTCTGATGTCACCAACTAATACTCCAGTAGTTCATGTTTTAACGCGTTGCTCTGGTTCATCTGCATTCCATCTAGTCAAAATCACACTAAAAACACCCATTTTAGTTTTGCCAGTATAACACTCTGTTTCGGTTCGATTTTATTCAATTTGATTTGATTTGATTTGATTTGATTTGATTTGATTTAACTTGAATTGATTTTATCTGATTCACTGGCATCTGCATCATCACCATACATGAATGAAATACAAGTTATCATGTACTTGCATGGGGTACAGGATTTCTCTTTTGTACAATTACGATGCCAAGAGTTATCAAAGTTATGTAACAAAGAGAACAGTGACAGCTTAATCAAGGCTTGATGTTTTTGTAGCCCTTAATGTGACAAATCGATTGAGGTTCGAAGCGATTGCACATTCGAAGTGACTTGTTCGAGAGAAAAGAAGGAGGGAGTTTCAAACAAGGGACATGACGAGGAGAAAGAGTTTATCGCACCTGTATTATCAATAATGTGAGGAGTTTGTGTGCCTTTCACTACCCACCGAACAAAGCACTGCCAGTTGACGACTGGTCTCAACAGACTGCACATTTACATGTAATTAATCAGATGTAAAATGAACTTTAGAATCTTGTATTCGGTATACACAGTATATCATGGTTTGCTGTATATTCTGCAGCTGTTAGAACATCGATATTTAAAAAGCTGCATTTCCCCCACAGCTTCCTGAACTGGATACGAGAATTCCAGTGTTCTACAAAGCTGTTGCAGTATAGTGATGACACGAATTGAATTTTTCACATTGTCTTGTTTGAGAAGAGTGTCCCTATTAAATCGAAAAATGTCAAAATCGACGTTGGCTATTGGCAATTGTATGAGCACAAAATCAACAACAAAACAAAACGAAACGAAACAGAACGAAACTAGACTTGGAATTTGTCAAGACTGACAAATTAGGTGATCCGATTTGTTTTAATCGATGATTCGAGTCCTGATCGCAATAGGCATGACCATATAGGTTTCATCTGTGTTTAGAGACATTGGCCGTGTGATGTTTGGATTCCCATTTAGAAAAGAGAGTCAGGTCTGCCATCTTTGGTACCAAATTCGGTATACACTATAACGAAGATACAGAATGAAGTATATTTGACCATTGACCCAACTTTGCACAGCCAAGATGGCATCTGAGCAAAAAGTGGTTATTTTGTGAAATGATTCTTGTAACATGGTCTTTACGTATGCAAAATATGGGAAAGATAAGACATGTATTCACCAAGATACAGGTTGAAACATGTATGACCTTTGACCCTAATTTACATACCCAAGGGTGTCTGATCAAGTAGTTGTTATTTTATGAAATAATGTACGTGACATGAACTAAACATGTGCAAAATATGGGCGTGATAGGGGCTGGTTCTCTTGACTTATTGCAAAGAAAGTTGCAGAAAGAAAGAAATATCTCAATACATCGAAGATAAGTATAATTTCAACCAGGTTTTTTGACGTGATATCGGCGCCGTATGAAAAAATGGAGGGTATAGTCACGATAGCCCAAAGTCTGAGCTACAACATATTAAAATCTGGGAGAAATTCACAGAAGAGTAAGTGAGATAGTGTTCGATAAAGACCGTCATGTCAATTTTCATTTCCAGAAAAATTCCCTCCCATAGAGATAACACGTAAACTGGTTAAATTTGACAAGGTTACATTATATCTATTTTCACGAGGTGAAGACATCATCCGATTAAAACTTTGATTGAACAAAACTTAAAGAGTATCACATTGGCTACAACATACTAAAATCTGGAAGAAATTCACCGAAGGGTAATTGAGCTAGTCGTCGATAAAGACAATCATGTCAATTTTCACATCTAGAAAAATTCCCTCCCATAGAGATAACACGTCATAATGAAGATAAAGAAAGAAGTACATATGACCTTTGACCCTACTTTGCACAGACAAGATGGCGTCTGAGCAAAAAGTGGTTATTTTGTGAAATGATTCTTGTAACATGGTCTTTACGTATGCAAAATATGGGAAAGATAAGACATGTATTCACCAAGATACAGGATGAAACATTTTTGACCTTTGACCGTAATTTACATACCTAAGAAGGTGCCCGATCAAGTAGTTGTTATTTTATGAAATAATGTACGTGACATAAACTAAACATGTGCAAAATATTGGACTGATAGAGCTTGTTTTTCTTGAGTTATTGCAAAGAAAGTTGCAGAAAGAAAGGAATATGAAAATACATGGAAGATAAGCTTTAATTTCAACCAAGTTTTTGGGCATGATGCCGACTCCGTATGAAAAAACGAAGGGCACACTCACGATAGCCCAAAGTCTCAGCTACAACATACTAAAATATGGGAGAAATTCACCGAAGCATAAGTGAGCTAGTGCTCGATAAAGATAGTCATGTCAGTTTTCATTTCCAGAAAAACTGCACTCCCATAGAGATAACACGTAAACTGGTCAAATTTAACAATGTTACTTTTAATCCCTTTTTACGAGGTGATGCCGTCATCCAATCAAATTGTTGTTAATATTTATCGGAAAGACCATTTAATGAGCTACAACATATTGAAATTTGGACGAAAATCAACTAAAAAATAAGTGAGATATGCTTGAATGAATTTGAAATTTGATGACGTCATTTTGAAAATTTACTTTTTTTACTTTATTAAGAAATTTGATATATTTTAATCATTTTTCCAGCATTGCCAACCCATGAAATGACATGTACAACTCATCAGCTTTCAGAATATGTAAAAAAAATGGGGGGTCACCGTCCATCCTGACGAGTAAAATTGGATTTAAAATTGGCAGTTTTTCGGCATTGTTGCACTGTATATCGCCATTGACGCGCGCGCGGAATTTGAACTTTGACGGACCCGTATGACGTCATTTTGAGTTGGATTGACTTGAAACTTGGTAGAAATATTCTTTGACATTTCACACATCCGATCAAAGTGAAAAAACGGAAAATTTACATTGCATATGAGCTGTGCGTGCGTATATGTGCGCGCGCGTACGCGTCCGTCCAATTTTTTCAATTTTTCAAAAAATACTCCAAATGGTCTGAAACGTGTGCAAAAAAATTTTGAGCTCGATTTGAGCATGCAAATATTTCAACGCGCGCGTACGCGCGCGTTCTAAAATAAATATGAATTTTGACAATATGAGTAGAATCCGCTTGACTTAAAGTATATGTGACGTAAATTTCATTGAAGAATTCTATTCCATTAATGAGATATGGATGAAAATGTGTTTTCATATAATGACGTCATAGTGACGTCACGGTCGACTGATCACTATGATTTTATAAAATTTTTCGTCTTTGGGACATGATACATATATGGTATGAGTTTGAAATTGATACTGTGAGAACTTTCTGAGTACGTAGATACACAACTTTTGTCCAGAAATAAAGAAAGAAGAAGAAGAAGAACAAAGAATCCGTACAGATACAGAAGGTGATCCGAGAGGACACTCGGATCACCTAACAAGGCAATAAGAAACAAATCAAACCAAACACACCAAACCAAACCAAACAAAACCGAAAGTGTGCATTCTGTGAGAAATTGAAGTCGTGAACTTTAAGTACTCTCTTCATTTTGCAAATGGGGGACCGTTTGATTGTGAAAGCTTCCATCTTTCAGTGTCCTATACTTCCCTAAACCTGATACTTTTTCTGGCACCTACAACATAACAATCTCGCTCACTGCTTTTATGTAGCCTCCATTATATTTCTCCTACTTTGCAAGATTGTAGACACCAAGAATGTTCAGTGAACAGACCGTTTCATATCGATACGGCTGTACATTATACATTCGGGGGAATGTTTCACCTGAATTAGGTGATCCGAGTATCCTCTCGGATCACCTATTGTATCTGTACTGAATCTTTCTTCTTTATTTCTTTCTCCTCAAATGTTGTGCAGCGGTTAACTCAAAAAGTCATTCACCTATCACTTTTAAACTTACACCATATATGTATCACGTCATAAGGACGACAGATCTAATGTATCATTGTGATCAGACAACCATGACGTCACTATGACGTCATTATCTGAAATCACGTTCACATTCGTATCTCATTAATGGAATGGAATTTCTCAATGAAATTTACATATCATATAGTTCAAGTCAAGTTCTATCGATATATTTCATAAAATTTGATCACAACCCTGGTAAACGAGCGCGTACGCGCGCGTTGAAATTTTAACGTGCTCCAATCGAGCTCAAAATTGTTTTGCATACGTTTCAGGTCATTTGGAGTATTTCAGAAAAAATCGACGGACGCGTACGCGCGCGCGCATATACGCGCGCAAAGCTCATATAAGACAAAAATATCCCGTTTTTTCATACGGATCGGATGTCTGAAATGTCAAGGAATATTTCTACCAAGTTTCAAGTCAAGCCGACTCAATATGACATCATACGGGCTCGTCAAAGTTGAAATTCCGCGCGCGCATTAATGGTGATATACAGTGCAACTATGCCCAAAAACCGCCATTTTTAAATCCGATTTTACTCGTCAGGATGGACGGTGACCCCCCATTTTCTTTACATATTTTGAAAGCTGATGAGTTGTACATGTCATTTAATGGGGTGGCAATGCTGGCAAAATGATTAAAAGATATCAAATTTCTTAATAAAGTAAAAAAAGTAAATTTTCAAAATGACGTCATCAAATTTCAAGTTTATTCAAGCGTATCTCATTAATCCTTTGTCAATTTTCACCCAAATTTCAGTATGTTGTAGCTTATTTAATGTTCTTTCAAACATAAACTTACAAAAATTTAATTGGATGACAGCTTCACCTCGTAAAAATGGATTGAATGTAATCTTGTCAAATTTGACCAGTTTACGTGTTATCTCTATGGGAGTGCAGTTTTTCTGGAAATGAAATTTGACCCGACTATCTTTCTCGAGCACTAGCTCACTTACCCTTCGGTGAATTTCTCCCAGATTTCAATATGTCGTAGCTGAGACTTTACGCTATCGTAAGTATGCCCTTCATTTCTTCATACGATGTCGGGATCACGTCAAAAAGTTTGGTTGAAATTCAAGCTTATTTTCGATGTATTGAGCTATTTCTTTCTTTCTGCAACTTTCTTTGCAATAACTCAAGAAAAACAGGCCCTATCATCCCCCATCTTTGGCACACGTTTAGTTCATGTCACGTACATTATTTCATAAAATAGCAACTACTTGAGCAGACACCATCTTCGGTATGTAAATTAGGGTCAAAGGTCATAATTGTTTCATCCTGTATCTTGGTGAATACATGTCCTATCTTTCCCATATTTTGCACACGCAAAGACCATGTTACAAGAATCATTTCACAAAATAACCACTTTTTGCTCAGATGCCATCTTGTCTGTGCAAAGTGGGGGCAAAGGTCATATGTACATCTTTCTGTATCTTCGCTATGACGTGTTATCTCTATGGGAGAGAATTTTTCTAGATGTGAAAATTGACGTGATTGTCTTTATCGAGCCCTAGCTTACTTAACCTTCGGTGAATTTCTCCCAGATTTTAATATGTTGTAGCTGAGACTTTAGGTTATCGTTATGTGCCCTCCAGTTTTTCATACAATGTCGGCATCATGTAAAAAACTTGGTGGAAATGAAAGCTTATCTTCGATGTATTTTCATATTTCTTTCTTTCTGCAACTTTCTTTGCAATAACTCAAGAAAAACAGGCCCTATCACCCCCATCTTTGGCACACGTTTAGTTCATGTCACGTACATTATTTCATAAAATAACAACTACTTGATCAGACACCATCTTGGGTATGTAAATTAGGGTCAAAGGTCATAAATGTTTCATCCTGTATCTTGGTGAATACATGTCCTATCTTTCCCATATTTTGCACACGCAAAGACCATATTACAAGGATCATTTCACAAAATAATCACTTTTTGCTCAGATGCCATCTTGTCTGTGCAAAGTGGGGGCAAAGGTCATATGTACATCTTTCTGTATCTTCGCTATGACGTGTTATCTGTATGGGAGAGAATTTTTCTAGATGTGAAAATTGACGTGATTGTCTTTATCGAGCCCTAGCTCACTTAACCTTCGGTGAATTTCTCCCAGATTTTAATATGTTGTAGCTGAGACTTTGGGCTATCGTCATGTGCCCTCCACTTTTTCATATGACGTCGGCATCACGTCAAAAAAGTTGGTGGAAATGAAAGCTTATCTTCGATGTATTTTCATATTTCTTTCTTTCTGCAACGTTCTTTGCAATAACTCAAGAAAAAACAGGCCCTATCACCCCCATCTTTGGCACATGTTTAGTTCATGTCACATACATTATTTCATAAAATAACAACTATTTGATCTGACAACATCTTGGGTATGCAAATTAGGGTCAAAGGTCATACATTTTTTATCTAGTATCTTGGTGAATACTTGTCCTATCTTTCCAATATTTTGCACACGTATAGACGATGTCGCAAGAATCATTTCACAAAATAACCACTTTTTCCTCAGATGCCATCTTGGGAGTGTAAAGGTGGGTCAAAGGTCATGTGTATTTGTTGCTGTATCTTCGTTATCTAGTGTATACAGAATTTGGTACCAAAGATGGCAGATATGACTTTCTTTTCTAAATGAGAATCCAAACATCACACGGCCAATGTCTCTAAACACAGATGAAACCTGTATGGTCATCAGGATTCGAATCATTGATTAAAAAAAAAAAATCGGATCACCTTAATTTGTCAGTAATGACAAATTACAATCTCTAGTTGTGATTTGTAACTCTTGTATTTGGATCCCCCCCCCCCCGAGATATTTATTATTCTACATGTACATCAAACATTTATTCATCTAAACACATAATACATCATAATGTTTCAAACAAAACTGAAAAACAGGCAGTGAAATATCGTGACCATCATATTATCATCATATACATATCAAGAAACAGCTGTCTAAACAGACACCATTTTTTTCAAACACTTGGAACCCATGATTATTTCTTTCAATAATTATTATCATGATATTCCCTCATACTATTTTTACATAAATTAAAATGAGGGATTATTCCTTTTATTTTACAAGCATAAATTTCATATCTCACAAACATAGTAATACAATTGAATACCGAATTGTTAATACCCAAACCAAATACACAGTAATTTATTTTCCCTCGTAAATTTTATTTATAAACCAGCATTAACATTAATGTATTCTCTATACATCAGCCCACAATCTATCAACATAACTATCACACAAAACGAACATTCTTTTCTTTCAATCAACATAATTCTGTTCAACATCTTATTTGTATATAAAAGTTGATATATTTGGATGATTGCATGTTTGTATGACTTTTTTTGAGAAATATGGAAATAAGATGAATTGAATTGAAATGAATCAAATTCAACCTGTGGGCAGCGGACAGGTCCCCGGATTCTTATACATAATACACCTACCTGTCATGGTTACTAGGTACATCCTTGACCATGTCTTGATTTTTTTATTCATTTATATCTCCAGTCTCCTCAGCAGAATATCCCATTTTGTTACCTCGAAAGACAACGCTTGTAGGATGCGACTCAAAAAGAATATGAAGCAGAACTCATGGTGACAACTACGAAAAGTTAGATTGTACCCCACCCTAAAAAATAAATAAAATGACGTGGTTTTTAAAGCGGAAAACCTACATTTTTTTCAATATCTGTGACGATTATTTTCACACCAGGATAGACTCAAAATAAATCTACTGACTCCAAAAACTTTTTATTTCGGTTACGACTTTGTGAAATTCATCACGGATATTTGCATTTTAAGTTAGAACAAACATTACCTGCACATGAGCGGATATTTATTCGTGGTATTACATTATCAGTGATCGAAATTTCACACATTTTGAACTCGTTCATATAAAATTTGTCTGGGAAACAGAAAAGACATGCTAGTATTTGATAATGTTTTAATCAAAATCAGCTATATTGGCGCACGGCAACACTGTCTCAAAATACGGGACCATCTTCCTATCATAGTCAAGCTCTGCTTATGAAGATGGTTCCCTGCATTTCCAATGTCATATGATATCATATGTATGTTCTTTACACTAATTTGAACTGTTCCTTATCGTACAATTTACATTGAATTTGACACTGCTGTATATTCCCCCCCCCCCGTTTTTTTTTTATACAATCATACTCCACAATCTGCATTAATGCGTTGGAACAATTCATATTTATGACATATCGTCAAATTTTGTTATACATTGTAATCAAAATTTAATGCAGAAATAAACTAAACTGAACTGGACTGAACTTATAACTAAATGACTTGTCCAACAGGAATGAAATAAAAAATATCTGAATTCATCTGAATTATCGTTGAAGTCTCATGGGTTGGGGGTATTTCTATGCCCTGTTTTGATGACTCACATTTCATTAACCACAGCTCACACTCGTTCAAGGTGAATAAGAAATGGTAATTTCAATTTCACTCTTTTTTTTTTTTTTTAGAAAAAAGATGGAGTCAAACCAATATCAAGAATGGATTTTTCCGTGTCCTCCTTTTTCTGCCCAATTTGATACCGCATCGGAAATGTGATTATTTCGAACGTCTCATTGAAGAAGGAATGATACTTCTACCCCACTCCCCCCTCCGCCCTTCCCCCGCGCTTGACGTCCCTCCATAGCTGGCTGTCTGCATCTATTAAGTCCAATCTTCGCGCGCCCGTGTTTGTTTGGCCCGCTGATCAAGGCGAGTAGGCACATCTCGAGCAAAAAGGCAAACACGCTCTTCCTTGATTATGATGTCACGAATTCCGAAAACGACCATCGATGTGGAAGAAAACCTCACGCCATTGACGTCCGGACACCGTCGTGCCATTCTGGGAGGATCGAACGTTGGTTGCCACAAACGTGGGACGATTTCGTAAACGCGCCGGGGTGTTTTCGTCTGTCGCATAGCCCAAATTACGTCACTATTGCCCTACATAGTTCAGATGGTTATATACAATGTTCCTCTTTCGGGGATGGTTTATTATTTCATTAAATGCTGTCATTTTGTTACTTGGTGATATGTAATATCACCTTCTGCGGAGCACGGTACCTTGAAGATGTTACGCCAGCTGTTAATATCTTGTTCACATGATAACAGAAAACATCTTCAAAATGTGTAGGGGGCACGTGCAGGGTCACAACAAGGGCATTTTGACACGCGGTGCTTCAATCATTTCTGGTGGCTGCAAGCTTATAATCATTATATTTCTGTAGTGATGGACTTGAACATAGCGATGTAATAACCTAGAGGGCGTGTAGGTTTCTGCAACGAGGGTGGAAGGTTGCATATACATTTTTTCTCGAGGGTGATGCATGACAGCGATCGCAAGCAAACACACAAATCCATCATTTTCAGAAGGCGTCATACAACATTTTATATGGGTGGTGGAGCATGAGATAGGGTGTTACTAACTTCGAGCAATTCGTACAGAAATGACATATTCAGATGGATCATACGCCTAGGCAAACAGAGAGGATGATAATCTATGGTGTAAATAGAAACTAGAATTTACATCATTACTTTT
Source organism: Diadema setosum (assembly GCA_033980235.1). NCBI lineage: Eukaryota > Metazoa > Echinodermata > Echinoidea > Diadematoida > Diadematidae > Diadema > Diadema setosum. The sequence continues at coordinate 21,102,618 of CM067076.1, forward strand.
AATGAAGGCAAAGCGACTGAAAAGCATGTGGATATCGTGAAGGGAGGTCGACTCGAAACAAAAAATGAAATAGTGCCTATGCTCTTAACATCAAGAAACATGGATTGCGTGCAGGCTTTAAGGAGAGCTATATACTGCTTTTGACATTTAAAGGGGTGGTATGGTTTGGTTGAGATGAGGATTCAGCTTTTAATTTCTTAGAGATAATCCTTAAACCACTTAAGAAATAATGAAGAGCATACAATTCAAAGAGGAACTCAGAGTTTATTTGATGAAAATCGGTTTTGAAATGGTTGAGATATCCAACTATAAAGTAGAAAGAAGCAATCCTAATAAAAGGTGGGTCCCACCTTTTATTAGGATTGCTTTGTTTTGGATATCGTAGCCGTTTCAAAACCAATTTTCATCAAATAAACTTTGAATGCCTCTCAGAAGTGTATGCTCTTTCATTTCATAAGGGGATTCTCGTATCATCTCGCCAAAAAGTTCCATCTCAACCAAATATATTTATCCCTTCATACCAATTTGATTATATATGTATGTATATATATATATATGTTGCTGTCTCCCTCTCCTCTCTGTTTTCCCTTCTCTCCAGTGGAAATTTGATAACAATGTCATTGTGCATTGCTTAGTATTGTTATGTTATGATGATGTGAGCAAATATCATAATAAACCTCTGATGTCATTGCCTGATGCAATAGAAAGCGGCACCATAATATGCATAGAAACACCTTTGCAAAAGTGGAAATTAAAGAGAGGGGGAGAAAAAAAGAGCTAGAAAGAGAGGGATATCAATGAATTAATAAATTGTATGGAAAGACAGATGGTGACCATGAAAGGAAGGCAGCGAATAAGACGAGCTATTTTTTTTTTTTTTTGGTCTAATTGCAGGCTATATCGTTTCATTGCAGTAGGCTGTGATGGGATAGTTTAGAACCCTGGAAGATGAAGACCTTGTGGTTATTGCTGCGTCATGTTACAAAATCATGATCATAATCACAGATAGATGGTCATCCTTCAGAATACACTGAAAAAAAAAAATCAGTTTTTAGCATATCCATCACTCCCTCTCCCCAGAAAAAAAAAGAAAGACATTTGGCACTCTCCTGACGTTCTCAATCCTACATCCGTCAAACATTACAAACGATACGATATATGTCTGTCCGGGGTGTCTGTCTGTCTGTCTGCATGTATATCGTTGCCAGAAATCAATGCCCTTGAAGAATTATAAATGAGAATTTCAGTTGGTTGATTCACGAAAGCGTTCATGCAGATGAGAGCTCACTTACGATGATGCCCTTCTATACTGCGTGTAGGTAGTCATACTGTAAGGGAAACCAAATTTCTTTATTCTGTAAGCGGAGCACCACAATTCAGGGAATATCGTCATACAGATGAACACATAGGACAGTAGCCTCTTGACTTGCTTCGGTCGAGGTGATGTATTATCTGTTTGAGAAAGCGTGTGTGTGTTGCGTGTGTGTGTGTGCGTGAGTGTGTTTTACATTGCGTCAGCAAAAGTGCGAAGAGAAATGAAGGGTAATACAGTAGTAACGTCGGGGACAAAGCTCCAGGCGCAACAATATTATTACATTTTGTCACAACTCCAGGTCATGGCGCAGACAATAATGACCATCGGTTGCTGGGTAACTCTTTTGACCGTGATACTCGAGGTTTCTTCCGGTCCTCCTCTATTGTTTCTCTCTTTTCCTTCTCTTTTCTCTAGCCGTATTTTCTGTCCTCTTTCTTCGGGATCTTTATTAAATTATCCATCTTCAATTTCTACCTCTTCTCTTTTTCTTCTTCTCCTCCATTCATCATCATCTCCTTCTTCTCCTCTCCACCTCGTCCCTTTTCTTGTTCTTCTTGATAATTCTCAAATTCTTCTTCTTTTTCTTCTCTACTATTATTCTCCTTCTTTTTCTTCTCCTGCTCCCCGTCAACAACCGCTCTCTCCTCCTCCTCCCCCTCCTCCCCCTCCTCCTCCTCTTCCTCCTCCTCCCCTCCTCCCCCTCCTCCCCCTCCTCCTCCTCCTCCTTCTCCCCCTCCTCCCTTCGATCCTCTTCTTCCTCCTCCTCCTCCTCTTCCTCTTCTTCCTCCCCCTCCTCATCGTCGTCGTCATCGTACTTGTGTCTCTTGTAAATCTTAACATTATGTCATGAAGTAACAACACAATTTCCAACCCCAGCCTATTCATCTGAAATTCGTCAAAAAACTAAAGAATTCGCCATTGCTATACAAACTTTCTTTTAGAAACGTTAAGACTTAAGCGATAACACATATCATACGAAAAAAATGTTTATTTCCTATAACAGATGACCATTAATGTTTTCACTGGTACGGTGTTCAAAACAAATTGCTAAACGTCGAGACAAACAGATTGAGGGGGGAGGTTTAGGGAAAGAGAGATAGGGGGAGAAGGGAGGTGAAGGGGGTGGGGAGGGCGGGAAAAAGGAAAAAAGCACGCTGCGTGAATAATTAAACTCATGAATGGATTAATGAGTAGATTATCGCAACGTTATGAATACTTAATGAAGCAGGGAGTTTCTCCATTGACGGGCTGTCATTGAAAAATAGATGAGATAAACCCACATGAAACAGTGACTGGGTGCTTCAGACAAAAAATGACGCACTCAACTTTCATTAACTCATGTCTCAGTGACTGGCAACACTACTCCAGACATCAAATGTAGTTTTCAAAAGGTATGATGAAAGCATATCAATCACCGCATATTTGTGCGTGTGTGTGTATGTGTGTGTGTGTGTGTGTGTGTGTGTGTGTGTGTATGTGTGTGTATTTCTCTCTCTAAACATGTACGTAACTGACGCACTGCTCTTAGGGTCCAACAGACCTTGTAAAACAAAAAGAGACACTTCTGGCTAGATAGAATATTGTAGCAAAGAAGAGAAAAAAGTTAGAAGGAAAATTTACCTACTATTTCTTTTCCTTCACACAAACCTTTCTCTAAGACAATATACACCATGTACACTAGCAGAATCTTTTTTGAACTGTCACATCATGGAAAGGTATTTGAATAATGCTTTCATAATTAATAACAAAGTCGCAGTCAGAATGGGGGAATTTGTACAAACATAAACATACCAGTATAGTCACACATCACACTAAAACAGATAGCATAGACATAATCTAAACAAAGTAAATAACTCGATTTTATTTTATTGATTTTTTTTTTTTGGATAGCAATACAATAATTTGGCGTCACAATATCATGGTTTCCATACGATTCACATCAATCCAATTATGGTGCGGATAACGGTCTGTCGCCACAAACAGACTACCGGGCTTGAAGCCTGTCAGGTGCCTACATTTTCCGACAAGAAGGTTAATGAAGTTGCTCATTCTGCAATTCGGCAATTCGGCAATGTTCGGTAGCGTATCTGTTCTTCACTCGAATGGCTCGGGTTCGGGCAAGGGTTCGAATCCAAGTGAATCTTTATGCTGAGATATAAATGGTTTCCTGTGTGTTCTCATATACCGTCGCGTCATCTCGTAGAGAGGGAACAAGCTGTACTTCAGAGGGGACATATTAATGCAGATCCGGCGTGAGTGATAGTCACAGCCCATCTACACGGACGTAAATGATCCCGCTTGATTCATTTATCATAAAGAGCTGGGAGCATATAACTCCGTGAAGTGGTCCGCCCTATGAGTAGGCCTACTCTCATCTGGACCCCGTGTAAGACCAGCTGTACAGCGCAGCTGAATATGGGCTATGCAGCCATCTTAATTGTCAGATGAAAAATGAATAACGAATAAAACATATCAATATTCCATTAAAAACAAACTCATGATGATAATCATACTGTTTATAGAGTCCTCCGAACGATGTGTGGACGCAATTTCGAGGTAACCCTACATAGGTGAATGGCACATGCAAAAGGTTTATCATATTCTTCTTTCCTCTGTTTCTTTTTTTGAAAATTATGATTATCATTATTTGCCTGTATGTATTTTTCGTATGTAACATATATGTATTTACACGTGGTCTCTCAACTTTGGATCGTATAATGTTTAACTTATACACTGGAAATATTGCTATTGAGACTATACCATGTAAAGACATGTTCGAAAGGAGGAGAGCTTTAGTCTAAACCTTGTATATCATTCAACCCATCAGTCGTTTCCACCTCTCAAAAATGTTTAAGAATCGATTCCTCTGTTGTCAAGAACGATCATTGGTAGGAAGGAAGGATATGTCGACTGAAGTATTGCCATGGCAACGCAGAGCATCTTTTGAGCCTGGATCTGACCTTGCGGCTGTAGTAGCTACATTCTTCGTAGCTGGATCTTGGCTCTTTATTTTTTATCTTCTTTTTCTTTTTTAAATTGATATCGTTGTTTCGGGTGATTTCTGCTTGAGTGTCTTTTGGTGACAGGAATATTTTGATCAACTCACTGTGTCAAAACCTTTTCGATGAAATTAGAAAAAAAATCAGGCGTTGACTACTTCGAGAATGCTCATCAAGATTCGAGCTCCGATCCCTCAACACTGAATGCGGCTTTCATTTATTTGTTTCCTTTTTATTTTCATTTCCAAACAGTATACATGTGTATTCCAAACATCAAAATGATAGTATATTCCATGTAACATAGTATCATATAGAAACATATCTTGTTTCATCAAAGACTGTAAATGAAAATGAAGGGAGTGCTAAAAAGCGAATTTGTATAATCCAGTCCCTTATTTATGGTACATCCCTCTATACATTCATCAAGCAAGACAGAATATGATCGTAACAAAATTACAAGAGCCGCATTGGTTTCCTATTAATGCATCAAAATTCTCAGCATAATCATCAACAGTGATATTAAGATAACTAGCTCCAGCGCTAGATATTACACTATTATTGCTATTATTGAGTAAAAAATGACTTTCCATCATTAAGAAGCATTCAAATTAGGCAACAACTAAATCCAGATATCACGTACTGCCCTTTATCTATGGTAGGCCTCTCTCAAGTTTAGCGACCACGATATCACTTCAATGTGCTATCTTATTGTGTGATATATCATATCATATCATATTATATCATATCATGTCATTATCATATCATACCATATCACATGTCATGTCATGTCGTGTCATACCACGTCATATCATATCATATCATATATCATATCATATCATATCATATATCATATCATATCATATCATATCATATCATATCATATCATATCATGTCATATCATATCATATCATATCATATCATATCATATCATATCATATCATATCATATCATATCATATACCATGACATATCATTATCATGTCATATCATATCATATCATATCATACCATACTTACATCTTTATGGCCGTCCACGAGAAAACCATGATTTCGCGCAACAAGTTTTTAATTTATTACGTAGAGTCTTGGCAAATAAACCTAAGATATTATATTATTTCTCTCAATTTCGTGTTATTTAACTTTACGTATTGAAAACTTTTTCTCCATAGACAAAGGTTACGCAAAACTGTATGTACTCCCGCACCACCCCACCCTACCTCCGAAGTTTAAAAAATGACAGCGATAAGGATACAAAATGACAAGAGTAAACCGCAGAGTTTCATTATTTTAGAATATATTCGGGATGTCCTCGCTCGACTCTGGGTTGGATTAAGGAATTTGAGTTTAATGATAGCGAACGGCTGTACCTGCGATTCTGTTTATCTGTGAAATATCATCAAATGACTCTTCAAAAATTGCGTTTGACGTTGATAAGTGCACAATCGGTTAGGCTGAAATGACTTGCCTACCGTCCGGATCCCACCTGAAGGTATAATGCTGTGTGTAGGAAAGAAAAATGAGTTGCTTTTAAGGAATCTGATCTGATCATATTGTGGGTTATAATATCACGTGCTCGTTTTTGAAATCCCGTAGAGAGCCATTCGCTTAAAGGGGTCGTATTACAATAAGAGCTGCATGGGAACACGGACAAATTACTTATGTCTGAAATTGATTTGTGTTTTTGCATACAGTAAAATCATGCTTCGTATCTGAATTCATTTAAATGCCTTTTCAAAGAGAGTTGGGATTAAGTTACACTTGGTAGCGTAAAATCAGACCCATTCCTATACAAATATATATAAATATATTAATGAGCAGTGTGTGTGTGTGTGTGTGTGTGTGTGTGTGTGTTTATCAAATATTCAAAATATCGGGATGATCATGTGCTCTTAATCACATGTCAGCATGTGAAGCAATGATAATTATATGATTCTAGACAGATTCCTGTTGGACGCCGAGTTTTCTTGAGTATTGCCCATTCAATGGCTCATTTATAGGCTAATATACTTTAATCATCATTTTGCATGACTCTGTTAATAATGATATCAAACAATACAAATTTAAAGGGAAACAAAGTAATAACTTTAGTTTACAAAAGGCTTATTTTATTTATTTCTAAACTACCCACTTGAAGAATATCAATAAAAATGTAGAAATTCTCTTTAACAAAATTAATGACAAGGTGCTCCTCGAGCAAGGAGGGTGATCACATCAAACAAATAAGTATGATTAAGACAAATAACAATGAAAAAAGTGCATGATAATTACAGTTGTCCATTATCCACTGGAAACGCTACACTACACCAGACCGGAACCCTAATGGTCCACAAGAATTCCACCGAAAAGATAAAGTACGTCAATTAGTGTTTGTCAATTACCAATATTCGCTTGAATATCGCACCAATTACGCGCAAGAAAATTCATAACATGCTTTGTTTGATAAAATCAAACAGTCCTTTCATTCCTATACAATTCATCTATATCAAGGTTATCAAGTAATTGACATTTTTGCATGCATGTGTGATATTTGTTTTTGTCCTTTATTTCGCTGTGATAATTGCCAGCTCGCTTTAATGAAACGAAGATAAAAGAGAGTGAATTTAACGTGCCAAAGGAAATTAGTTTTCATTATAAAGTTTAGAAATAGGAAAACGTAATGGACCACACCATGCACAGCAGGGTTTAGACGTAGCGATGTGATATGGTTTAAAAGTATACGAAGTAATTAGGAAAGTTAAAATATGCATGGAAATTTAGGAAGCAATGAAAAGCTCAGAACACATAGGATATAATGAAATTTATAGTCTATCACTTTCCATCACGTTTCACGGAACGTCACGAACGGGTCTTGCGAACCCTACTCCCTGAATTTCTGTACACATGTTATTAGAAGTGCTACTAACATGTCTTTTTGGATAGCTTTGTATATATATATATATATATATATATATATATATATATATATATATATATATATATATATATATATATATATATATATATATTTACATACATATATATACATATTCAGCGTTCGAATGAAGTAATAACTTGTGATGGATAGTATATAATGAAAAAAGTTCGTTTTCAAATGTTCTTTTTTATCTTAACAGATATTCTTGTTCAGTATTCACGAGTTTTTAAAGCGAATAGTTTTTAAAATTGTGTGGGAACCAAAAAGCGCGCACGCTGGTCTTGGAGCTGGCAGTAGTTGGAAAGGGAGCGAAGAAGCAGATAACTTGTTGAGCATTTTACGTCAGAAGGCCAATAATCTGAGCAAATGCTGGTCATTCGAATTTTGCTGAATTTTATTGATAATTTCCCGCTCTGGATCGCATAAGTACCCCAAAAATGGGATATTTACATAAGATATTAAATTTTCCTATGTAAACATATACACAATTTGACAAAAATGAAAATCATTGAGCTTCCAGTTTAAAATGGAATGCAATCATTGAGATCTGCAAGAAATGTATCTACAGACTGAATCATCGGACTTGTGAGACAGAATTGAAAACAACTTCACAATCTTCATTGTATCATACCTGTTGAAAATCCAGGTCCCTTGAGAGTAGTTAACAACCTGCTCATGACGTAACTAAGGGTGAGACTTCCGGCGCTGATCATCCTCATTATCAGGCCATTTTAGTTTACTCAATTTCAGCATCGGAATAGCGAATATGAAGTGACCATTTTTTTTCTCTTGTGATATAGGTTAATACCTTCAACATGTTTGATTCCCATATTGACCAATTGTATACGAGTAGTTACTTTCAATGACTCCCTACTTTAAGGAAGAAACAGAGATTATAGACGGCGTCTATTTATTACTGCAGTCTTCAGATGTATGCTGCCATGGATTACAAGTACCTTTATTGTATTTGAGAGACTATCAAGAAAACACACACACACACTCACTCCAGATTTCCAGGTTTGTTATTCGGGAACATGTAAAGTATACTCGTAAGCATGTTTTCACTGTCATTGGTGCTGAAAAGCCTGACATTTCGCTTACATGCCAAACTTTGAATGAGCATTATGCCGTCAAGTCATGTATGCTTGTATTCCGTATTGTTACTCCCCCTGCTGTGAAGTGCGGAGAGTCGCTATAGAAATCGCTAGTCTTCATAGGTTTCTACCTCCAAGATACAACTGACTGTCAGCAAAACTTACTGATCGACTGTGATCGTCCCTAAAATTCCCGATGTATTAAGCGCTTTATACAGAACCCTTAAAGCAGCTGAGTGGTGAAATCGCAGTCTGCATCAAGAGAAATAGGAATCTTGACTTTAACCCAGCTTAAAGGTCCCTGACATCATGGATTATTACCAGTCTTGTGTTCATGGTGGCTTGTGCTGACGTGAATAGGTTTTTACATCACGAATTAAGGGATTTTCTTGGTTGAAAATGAATCAAATGTTCTTGAATCATCAATCATATAACTTTCTGCGCCCAGTAAGCTCCCATCTCTCAAAAACATCTTGCCTGCCTTTCGTGATGTCAACAAGACTAAAGTCAGCTGAAACAACCATTACAGTACATGTACTTCATGGTATACACCATGCCATAACTACTTGCACTAGCTTATGCAATATCAAGACAGATTTCCTACAATACAATACAATACAATACAATACAATACAATACAATACAATACAATACAATACAATACAATACAATCCCACACCATTTACTTGACTTTTCTCAATCCCGGAACATTATCTACTTATAGCAATGACAACATATAATGGAAAGGCTATGAGGGGGATATTATTCTACAAGACCTATCTTGCCATTGTGAATTGTGCATGAGTCTGGGCAGGGAGGTCTCACCTCACTGGTCTGGGTAAGCTTTATAACAAATAACAATGCGATGCTTATTTCAGCTGACTTTTATGCTGTTGATGACATCACGAAAGGCAAGAGAGATGTTATTTTATGGGCGGAGCTTATTAGGTGCAGAAAATGTGTAAAATGAAACAATTAAAAATCCGCCATGTGTATCTTGATAAATAGATTATGGAATTTGTGATTTATCAACCTATGATACATCACATCAGTAGACCTTTAACACAAGAACGTCCATCAGGTTTGTATTGGGTCACGAGCCACAATGCACTCCTTTTGGGAGTGCTCAGGTATGAAGACGAGAGAATGACACCAAGAAACAAACAACCAATTCAATTCAATTCAATTCAATTCAATTCAATTCAATTCAATTCAATTCAATTCAAGTCAAGTCAAGTCAATTCAATTCAGTTTAATTTAATTCAATTTAATTCAATTCAATTCAATTCATTTATCTTTTTTCATTCTCATTTTTCTTCCAACAAAACATAACACAGAATAAATCAGGAATTAAATCATAAGCATATATACATTAGAATTTGCAAAAAATAAGCGATAATTAACAAATAGAGATAAACATACATACCCATGATACCGGCAAAACACTAAGTTATGTTTAGAAGGGAAAAAGAAAGCTGGGAGGCCCACTAAAAAGCAATGCTTGTATATTGTGAACCACTCAAGAGTTTCTTTAAAAATACTTACTGTAATTGCAAATACTTAACACAAAAATAATTAAGACATAATAATCAACCACGTATAACACCCACTTCAATTCTCTCGTATTAGTCTTACGAATTGGCTTTATCAACCCAGTTACAATGTTTGTATTATTGCAGTCCGCGTATATATGTGACCTTTCTATCATGACTTTTATCAAACCAGTAAAATAGTTGCAAATTGTATAGTCCGTGTATGCTGCCTTTTTAAAAAAATTACGTCTATAATGGATGATGAAGGAAATAATAGAGAAACCCAGCTTAAGCTTCTCTGTATTTGTACATCGTGAAGGTATATATCAAATGATCTGAACACAAGCGCCACTATAGCGACTCTTATAAGGCATACTGAACGTTATACAAGAAATAAGAAAGCACTCATACAATATTGTATTTTCTGTTCTTGTCGTTGCTTGTGATGTGTGCGTGTGTGTTGTTGTTTTTTTTTTCGTCGCAAGCGAGGAAATCAAACAATGCGAACCAATTAACCACGCTCTACAGCAAACTTGGCTGCGTAATTTGATTTGAAGATTGTGCCTTATGGAATACACTGATTGAAAGTAAATCGGCGTAAATTGGTTGAAGACCAAGGAGGCGAACGAATTTCACTAATGGACGTCTTTTTTTCATCCTCAGAAATGGGGAATCTAGACATTAATTTTTCATTCAAATGACGACCACTTTGCCGAGAGTATATCAACTGGAATCATTGTCGTTTTACTGCTTTCTAAATTCAAACTCTCTACTCGACTGTTGTTCGTCATTAGCCTACTGAAAGGTGTACGCTTCGGCAGAGTGATGTATTATTAACCCTCGAATCTGGCTGGCACGACCAGCCGACTTTGTTCTAAAGCTGTGGATGTTATGATGAGTGCCTAGTGTACGTGTCATATCAATATTTCGACTGGTGTCAAACTATATAGCTGAAAACACGTCCATGCCATGCGTAGGCGTTCACACAAGTGCCTATTTATTCAGCAGCCCCTAAAATTTACGTGTTCCCCCATTAGGAATTCACCAGCTGTGGGTGAGAAAAATCACTCTTCTTCCAAACATATAGGTTTTGACATCTCCCATATATAAACTTTAAATCTCTTTGAATCAGATAAAACTGATAGACGAATACACGTCTGTGCTCAAAGTCGCAATTCTTGCGCCAGTGAAAATATCAAAGCAAACTCCATTTACTTTCACAATCTCACTTGAGGGAAGAAGTATTTGCCTTTGCTTTAAAAAAAAAGTCAAGACAAGAAGGCTACTCTCATTCAAATCATATAGACATTGCATTCTGAAATATTTTGACATTTTCCGGTGTCGTGCTGCGATGCAATATTTGACCGAAAATCCGAGCTTTCAGACAAATGGCTTTCAAGATTCTAAAGCTATACGTGCTTGATTTTCCGATTTTATTGGGATTAATATCATCGAATCCGACGGAATCTCTCCTACCTGCTCTTTCTACCCCTTCCAAAAGTCTTCACTGTACCTTGTTCCTTGGCTACGACTCACAATAAATATTAGCAATGGTTGCAAACAAGATGAGAGAGAGAAAAAAAATCAGAAAGTGAATGAAATGTCGACCAATGCAGAAAAAGAGGCATAGAGATTGTATGGGGAGTGTAAAAGAACAGAAATCGGTTGAAGGAATGCGGCTCTGGATGCATTAGGGCGCGTTTTCGCTGAATTAGCACAACTAGTTCGTTGAGAGAAAAACAGGAGCAGTAGTAATGCCGTCGTGAAACGGCAGGAATGACGGCTTAATGAATCAACCGTCACATTTGATCAGCTAACGACATCAGCCAAGACACCGTGCGGGGAGACCTTCCGTGTTCCTATCGGCGGATCACTCCCCATTTCCCCTTCGATCCCACTTCCCTTCTTCTAGCTCTGTATGTCAATACTCCCCCTTTTCCACGACCATTACTGTTTCTTCCCGCCCCCCTTTTCAGCGCAGCAAAAGAACCAGTGACTGCAAATTTCCACTTTCTGCCACCCTGGATTGTCATGTTTAATCTAGAGCCAGATTCTGTTTGTTTGTTCGTTTGTTTGTTTTGTTTTGTTTTGTTTTTCTCTCTATTTTTTTCCTTCTGGTTTTGCTTCGTTCGTCTCACATATTGGACTCGAGTTTGTAATTCAAGTGCCTTCCTGTGGCAACATGAGTCAAGCCGAATGGTATATGTTCTGTGTAATGTATGATTTGATCCTTTCTGTGCATTCCATATGGCTGCTGGAGGCGTGGGTAAAAAAAGCAGCTGGGCATTCAATGATAGACATTTTGCATCAGACGCTTATTACTGCTGCTGCTGCTATTATTAGTATTATCATTATTATTATTATTATTATTATTATTATTATTATTATTACTACTACTATTATTATTATAATTTATATCATTATTATTATTATTATTATTATCATCATTGCTGTTGTAATTATTATTATTATTGTTATTAATATCATTGTTATTGTTGTTATCATTATTATTATTATTATTTTTTTTTATTATTATTGTTGTTGTTGTTGTTATTGTTATTGGTAGAATGGCCATGATTATGCGGGAATTAGGCTCTTCCAGTGAGTGTACCTGTGCTTTAAATCTATGCGTTAAAGTACAAATCTCTAAAATCATGACATGAATATATTAATTTACAAATCATCTTCTATCATCATATTTGCTCCCCTCCCTCCTCCCAACCCCCCCCCCCCCCACAAATCACCTCAAATCGTCCACGCTCTACCAATATGTATGGTCATTGACTATATGACAGACCTATCATACACATTTGATTTGCGTCGTTTCCACGCCCTATCGGGAATAAAAGTATTTCAGTTTGCCACTTTCTTTTGAGGGTTTTGAGGGAACATTATGTGCTTTCATACCCGGAGTGCTTTTTATTGTGATATAAAATTATCTTCGTTAATGAAAGATGATAATGAAATGAAATTGAGTGAAATGAGATGAAAGTATAAAATGGCATGAAATGAAATGAAGAAATAAAATGGTATGAAATGAAATGAAGAAACAATATGGTATGAAATGAAATGAAATGAAGACCATCAAGCGCGGGATCGATCGAAATTAGACGCCACAGGCATAAGAGCTCGGATGAAGGACACTTTTGTCCTGGCGAAGGCTCGAACTGAGGACCTTTCCTGCCGTTACCAGCTAAGTGTGCAAACCACTTGACCGCAATACTCTGAGAACAAGTAAATTGCGTATACCTTCAGGTGTAAAGACACATTTTTTGACATTTGGTAACTTACTATTAACCCTCTGCATGCCAGGTCAATTTCCTTTCCACAGGTGGGTGTCAACTCTGTGCACATCTTAATCATTGGCACATAAAGTGTTAAATGTTATTATACAAATCCTGCTGACTGAGTTACACGTTGACGTTCGAATGGATGAAAAAAAAAAAACCAGGCAGAATGTATAATATTCAAAAAAAAAAATCTTCTTTCTCCCTTCTCAACCACCCCATCTCTCCCCCTTTTCATATTTTCCCTCAGTAACTGGGTGCATGACGATGTCCCTTCCACCGCCAGGTTGGCATAGTAACCAACGCCACAGAGGACACGTTATTTTTTATTTATTTATTTATTTTTTATTTTTTGCTGGTGTGTTTTTGCTGGCGTTTGTTCGTCTGCCATCAGTTTGTTTCTTTGGGGTTTTTTTTGTGCACCAAAATTGTGAAGAGACTTGGCTAAGATCTTCAAATAGGACAGAAATGGGCCAGACAACCAACTTCTCCCTAAATATTTGAAAAAGAATCCTTTAGAATTTTGATCTGGGTGCTGTTCTAACATTCACTACGTCAACCCGCTAAGAATTATAGGGGGCGCAGTGGCATAGTGGATAAGACTCCCGACTCGGAGGACCCGAGTTCGATACCCGCCCAGTGCTTACGTCCTTGGACAAGATGCTTTTACCCACTATGTCCCTCTCGACCAAGGTGTATAAATGGGTACCTGGCAGCGCTAGGGTAATAATAATGGCAGGGCCCTCTGGTAGAGCAGTGGTAACACTGAAGAGGCTACCCTGTGTAAATAAGACCTTATTATTATTGTTATTATTATATCAGAAGATTCAGTAATGGAAGATTCATTAGGATCCTGGAGAAAAAAAAATAGCCCGGTTGAACGGCATTTGAAGAGCAATATGAAGATGGAGTCGAAGGGCAATTTGTCAATCGATTGCACTGAAAAGGAGGGAAAGATTGTGAATGGAGCGTATTGCTTGTGGAAACTTGTCATGGTTGAGGCCCAACCAGTGTATTCAATACTGCCCCTGACGTTTGTGCAAGTGTTAACGTCAGCAGACACAACCACGTTAAGTTTATCACCTTGTGCCATTTGACAAAAGCAACAGAGCAATGGCCCTACCATCAAAATTCCTTTTACTGTAAATGATATGGGTTTGTGTTGAGGCTATTTACTTTCCCCTCACCGCTGTAGAGCACTGTATCCTGTTGAAGCTTCTACAATTCACTTCGTGAATTTAGTGCAATGCGGAGGTATAGCATTAGATCTTTAATGAGCTTACAATAACAGAATTTATCAAAGTCGTTTTGGGCGACAAGAGAATAAAAGAGCACCTGGTGCATCTTTCGTGATCTATCAAGAAGCATCTACACATCCGACGAGCCAGGATCATCTTTCGGGATTAATAAATCGGTTACTCCTACTCAGATCCTCACTTCGCCTTCCTTGTCGAGCTCCACTGCCCTGTTTCATCTGCCCGTGGGTTAAGAATACTGGATGGATGATGACTCGACGCTATAACCAAGGCAGTATTAGCAGAGTATAAGACACAACCACGCATATACAGAAAATCATCCTGCGCTACAGAAGAGTGTATAAGAGTGGTGGAAAGATCATTATAATGAAGCAGGAGAAAATATATTCATATTCATGTATGTTACCCATGCTGCTCGACTTCACGGGGATATATATATCTATTTGCATGACCCGACATAGTTTGTTTGATGAACATTTTGCTGATAGAGCTTGAAAAATTCTTCTTTGATTATACGCGGCGCATTTAATGTCTGTCGTAACGTATAAAAGAAAAATAACCTTATAGAAAAGGTAGCGCCTAATCCCTAAGAGGATGCCGTGCTCGTGTATTTTTAAATGTAAAGGGCTTGTCATTCTTGCAGGCATGTTAGATTTAACATCACATTTAGGGAGAGAAGGTTGTGGAAAGAGAGTGAGTGTAATTAGGGGGTGAGAAAAATGAGGTGCAGTAGTTTTTTTTTTTAACAAAATGAATGAATTTATAAGGCTTAGAAATATGGAAAATAAAGAAGAAGAGGACAAGAGTTGGAGAATTAAGGAAAGAAAGAGAGGGGGACGGAGAGAGAGAGAGAGAGAGAGGGGGGGGGGGGAGAAGAGAAGGATAAAGTGAATAATGGAAGAGCCAGAGAGTATGAGAATGAGAAATCAAGAAACGAGGGAAAGCAAGAGAGAGAGTTTAACCACTGAAAGTCATTTTTTCCCTCCTGGTCGTGCCGTGATACCACCAAACCCGAAACGCATCATCGGAGTGTCGTATAAATACCGCGAGCCTCGCAGAGTCCACCCCTAAAACAGTCTAGCCGTCGCTCGCATACGCAAGACACCTTCAGTTTTTCCCTTCATTTCGAGTGCAAGTAAATCAGGGACTTTCGATATTTTGTGTGCTTGAATGCTCTGTCTGTTTTTTATGTCAATTTAACCGCGGGGAACAGGTTACATCAAACTGAGTCTCTGCTTCGTAGACTATTCCGGACATCAGTCGTTCGTCACCGTAAACAGTCCCTCGTTTGCTCTGCTCAAATTAAATCGAATCTGAACGAAATACGACTGGTCTTCTTCTCTCAGAAATCGACAGAGAAATATTTCCTCGAAGGTGCTGTAGTATCAGAGTCGTGAGTGAAGCCTTTCAAGGTAAGTCTTTCATCTTTCATTACATTCACGACGGTGCCAGTTTCGTTCTATTAGCTGCATCCTCTGCACATGCAACATTCTGCTTTCACCGACAATTGCTACAAGCATGGACACACAAGGTTAAACATCCACTGAAGTGGCAAAGCGAACATGATTGTGCAGCGATTCCACCCAAGTAAAAGTTGAAACGTTCTCTTAGTCTTCTGAAATGACCCATTCACATTTTCAACACAGGTTTTGTAAAAAAAAAAAAAATAAAAGAAATGCAAAGTTGATATAATTATGGTGTGGTGGACGGTAATTTCAGTTTTTTCTTTCCTTTGAAAGCTTTTTTTTTTAGCATTTCCTTTTCTTCAAAGACACTAAAAATAGAGGTTAAGCTTTCAAACCATCCATTGAAAGAGGTATTGCACGAAATTTTACTCATTCAGAATAGTCTAAGTAAATGGCCTCTACCCAATTCGTTATTTCCATGGCTATACAGAAAGAATAAAAAACGGGGCAGTTTTATGGAAAAAAAAAAAACACTACCAATATCCCTTATAGGGATAATAATTTCGTGAAAACTGGGCAACATTGAGTAAAGGGGGTTGCCCATTCGAACATTTGTTTAATTTCATGTTTTATATTTTTTCATTTACAGTAAAAAAAAATACTATCATGAGCACAACGTATACAATAACTTTTTATTGTATGAATACACTGTACAAAGTATTTCAAATATTTACATCAACTCGTGTGTTGTTACATGGTAAGGTAACAAACTTTTCACAAAGTCATGTAGTATTAATTGACGTTGTATCAAATAATGGGTAATATTAAGTAGGCTGTTAGGAGTTGAGGAGACTGCTAAAAATTATCCCTGGTATATTGCAGTCTCTCTAGAAAACAAGAACAAGAACAAGAACATGAACAAGAACAAGAACAAGAACAACAACAACAACAACAACAACAACACACACATGTAAACAAACCTACTGATAAAAAAAGTGAATGGTTTAAATTTTCTTCGACGGAAGTGTGAGCCCGTTATTATGGTTTCTGGTTTCTTTCACTTGTCTTCCTCGTACCACTTTGCATGACGTGGTCACGTGTAAGGGTATTTAAGAGGAGTAGCGTGTCAGACTTCATTTAGGACCGGTGCTCAACTCTGCGAGTCCGCAAAGCGGAAAGCGACTCTCCAAACCCCTGGTGCATCTATCTGTCTATCTATCTATATTCCGCGCATCTATATGCCACACCCCATCAAAAGGCCAATCGCGCCCCCGGCGAACTGTCGAAGAGTTACGGCGCGTTATACCACTCTTGATTTCCCCTCTGAACGTCCCAGAAGGATAATGCATTTTTCCAAGAGACACGGTATTCAGTCTCATTATAGGTCATCTTTGGATTTTGTCTGCTTTTTAATTCTTGGTAAATTCTTTCGAATCCTTTTCGGATGATCGACAGCACATCACTGCGTTGGGAGATGTCTCGTGAATGTACATGCCCTTCCTAAAGTGATCGCTACTGTGTGACATTGTTTCGCACAATTTCTTTCGTCTTGTGTTTTCGAATGATTAGGCCCTACTTTTATGCCTGCGAGTTTCATTTTTTTTTAAAGGGAAATCGATATCTATCTGAATATGTATATGTGTTTGCACGAGCATACGCACTTACGTATTGTATGTATTATATATGTATGTATGTCTGTACATGTGTATATGTGTTTACGTGTATTTATCTATTTATCTCTTTCTTCATCCCCCTCTCTCTCCAAAATAATAGAGTCATATACTTCCCAAGGAATACCTTACTCGTAATGTAGTGTCATAATTTTGTTTCTTTCTCCTACCTATATGCATCTGAACTAGCGTCTCACCAAATGCAAACGCACATCTATACGCTACCTAATTAAAATCATTTTCAGTAGTTCAAATAAAAGTGTATTGCCTGCTTAGAGGTGTCATAGAAGACTTCAATTCAATTCATTTCAACTTTATTTTCATTTCCATTAAATAAACAGGGGAAAAATATGTACAATGCATTAACAGGACATATATGTAATAATTAAAAAACGTAAATTGAGAAAATACATGTGATCATGAGTAACATTATTGCATTTTTTCCAAGGTATATACATATGCATAGTACAAGGAAGGGAATGGAAATGGAGGGTCCCACCAAAAAGCAAAGCTTGTACGATATGGGACCCTCAGAAATACATAAGAGAACGAATATTATACTTCATGAAACAACAAACAGATGTATGAAACAAAATCAAAGAAACCAATGTCAAGTGACATAAAATCAAATTAGGAAGGAAAGAAAAAAAGGAAAAAGAAAAAAAAAAGAAGAAAACAATGACACTACAACTGTTACATGCGCCATCGTGGACACAAGCAAAACTTAACACCCCGAGTTATATGTTCCCCTCGAAACAATGTTTTCCCTCAGCTTCGGTGATTGGTCAAAATGCAATCACGTGACGAATGTAGAAAAGGATCGAAATCGTTATATTGCCTCCAGTGACGTCACGTCTGGTAATTATCGGCCTTTGAAATGATATTATGTAGTCTATAATGTTAATGACGAAATTTTCCCGTACTTTATGGGTTTATTATTGCTGCGGACTGAAAAAATTGAAATACAGTTTGAATTGAAAAACTCAAATTGACTTTAATTGAAATGAAATTCAGAACTGTGTCTCTGTACTTATTTTCAGACAAAATTTGAACGAGAATAGTTGATGTATTTTCTGAGCGGCCAGTATCCATGCTGTCATTCCTTTGTGTTTGCAATAGTTCGACACACGTGAAAACAGGGCCCTAAAGTACCGCAGAAAAAGTCAGTTAGTTAATTTGTGGCTGTAACTTAAAAGTGGGTGAAGCAATGAGAAGGTTATAGGGGTATTTACTATTGACACTACGATTGGAATGATCATTTTAAAAAATTCTACTCCGTTACCACTACTCCAAATACTCCAACTACAAGTATTACCACTAACGCAATCAGTTCCAGCGAAAGGATGTCTCGGAATGAATTCTGAGATTAAGAAGCCACTGGGCAGTGACATCAAAGCTCCCCTCCCCCCTCCCGCTGTAAAGGTCGATACTCTGCACTTTTTGTTTATTTTATGAGCTCAGAAAATTATCTCAGTCCCGTCTGAATAATTTGACCCCCCCAAAAAAAAAACAACATAAAGTGTTGTCAAGAGCTTTGGTGGTACCAAAGAAAAAACAAGAACAAAACAAAACAGAACCACCTACATAAAAAACGAAAGCAAAAAACCTTACAATTTTAAGAATCCTCTCTAGCCGGATGTCTCATGCATACTAATTTTGAAGGATAAAAGGAGAAGGAATATATTGAAAGTGCAGGTAGACGCGGAAATAAGAACTTCATAGAAATATATAGGGCCTACATGAAATATTTTCAAAGCAGTAGGGCATCATCAAGATGTTCAGCATTAAAAAAAAAAAAAAAAAAAAAAACTTCCACAGATTTGTATGAAC
Source organism: Diadema setosum (assembly GCA_033980235.1). Taxonomy (NCBI): domain Eukaryota; kingdom Metazoa; phylum Echinodermata; class Echinoidea; order Diadematoida; family Diadematidae; genus Diadema; species Diadema setosum. Next base: position 21,121,919 of record CM067076.1, read on the forward strand.
TGCATGTCGAGAAAACAAGATATTCAATGACACATCTGCATATATTCGAATTTTCTGCTTCTTACCCCCATTCTTTGCTTTCAAAGATTTTTTTGTCGTTCTTTCTACTTTCGGGTCTCTGAATTATTATTATTATTATTATTACTATTATTATTATTATTGTTAGTTTTGTTATTATTATTATTATTATTATTATTATTATTATTATTATTATTATTTCCATTGTTATTATCACTATCATTATCATCAACATTTTTGTTTGCATTATCATTTACAAACAACCAATAGATTGTGCAATAGACATTCGTAAGTTGGGTATGCGTGTTTGTGTACAACTTGTGTGTGTGTGCGTGTGTGTGTTTGTTTGTGTGTCTATATGTGTGTGGGTGCGTGTGGGTAGATGCGACGAACGATAATTCGACATGATGTATGAATAAGTCTCTTTTAGTGTCCGCGTCGTTTGGCGGTAAAAAATGAGTGTGTCTCCTAAATTTGACAGAGGCGCTAAATCAAGTGCTGCCAAAGTTTTCACCGTCAGCTGCTCTTGCTGAATGTCGAGCCTGAGTTTTCTCAACATGGCCTTCAGATGACATTGTTGCATCAGTATATTGCTAATGATAATGGAACATGATCCAGGCCCAAATGCTGGTTAGAATCTTCGGCGCGCAGACGGCAGAAGCGACGGAAACGACGAAAATTTTGCTGCCAAAGCGTCAGCTGCTCCTTCTTGATCAAAACTGAAGATTTAAAGCTTTCCTTGATCCTCACGGCAATGGAAAAAGGTTTAAATCAACCGAGCGCTCCTCCTGACAGAAAGTACAAACGTACTGTCAATAATCCTGCTCCCGGGGAAGCAAAATCTTTTCCTCAAGCGATGCGAAGAGCACGCGCACTTTAAATCTGTCCGATTTGGCTATTTTATAGTTTCTGCTGCTTTTAGCTAATTATTGTGTCAGGTTAACGAAACATACACCCATAAGCTGACCAGAGGGCATTTTCTCAGAGGTGTTTAAAATTAGTTGCGACAGTTCTTGCCTGTAGTCATAATATATATATATATATATATATATATATATATATATATTTGGTTGTTTTTTTTTTTTTGGGGGGGGGGGGGAATCAGCTAACAATGATAACTTAAATAGATCAGTGAAATTGTAGGCCTATCAATACTTTTGAATTGTTTGTATTAAATATTGTTTCATTCTTGTTGAGGATCAGTAATTGCATTTGGTGTGCGTACTTTCTACATTTTTTGGCACTTCTTAATCATTGCTATCAACTAATTCTTCTCACAAGTAACTCAAATTGTAATTCTAGTCAAATGGTTTCTTTTAGTTAAAGCATCAAAGCTTGGAGTTGCTTTGGACCAAACGCACGAAATCCTGATTTTAAGAAATGGTGAATATTGTGTCACTCCTTATAACCACGTTCTTACCCTTAAATGCACCTGTTATTGGGTATGAAAATAATATTCAAATGCATATTTAACCCCGGCATATATTCTTCTTCTTCTTCTTCTTCTTCTTCTTCCTCTTCTTCTTCTTTGACCCCTCTTCGGCAAACTGGAAGAAAGCGGATATCTGATACGAGAACTTTGATGAGTCCTTCGGGTATTGCGTAAAAAATGGACAGTACGGAAGAATGAGCTCAGTAAAGGGGACAGTTTGTGTGCACACATTATTGGGTTATACTGCAGGGAAATGCCACAAAATTGTGTGTGTGTGTGTGTGTGTGTGTGTGTGTGTGTGTGTGTGTGAATGTTATGGGGTGCGTATACTTATTTTTGCCGATGAAACCCCTCTGTGGTCTTAACGCAAAAAGTGTAACTTTTTCATTTTGTATTTTTGTGTTTGTCATTACTTTTTTTGGTGGATCGATTTATTAATTAATTAGTTTATTTATTCGTATATCTATTCATCTATCTATTTACTAATTTATTCGTTCATTTATCTATTGCAACTATAAATGCGGAGGACAAAACTCAACATTTGAAAATGAAACGTCACCCACGTTAATGTCGCTGTATGTTAATCAAATGCTATACATCAAAATAACTGAACGAAAAAAGGAAAGTATGCGGGAACACATTTTACGTTTGTTATATCGTACATAAAGGGAGAGAAGAGGGGCCTTGTCGATTTCCACGACGTTGCATTATTTTTTTCTCTTAGTGCTATTTGTCAACAGGCATGCCAACCTCACAATTGAGTTTTGCCCTTGAAACTGCTTGAAGAAGCAAAATTAGAAAATAGATTCCTTTCCTCTCGGCGACATATGAAACGTTTGCCAAATTTATCCAACCTTTGGACATTTTTCTTGTCATAAATGTCAGATACCAGGAAATTTGCAGGTTGAATACCGCTGTTTATGAGCCGATAAAGCCACTGTAAAAGCGCCATGAAGTGCATCTAAAAAACGAAATTATGCACCCGCTCAAGTTTGGCGCTAAGGTGAAACATAATAGTTTGTAGAGTAGCAACGGAAAGAATGATACGGTAGGCAGGAAAGAATAAACCGACATCAACCTGTCGGAGTGGCGGGGTGATGGAAATGGAAAGGTATCAGGTAATTACGACAGAATGAGGTGAAAATATAGGATCAAAACGAACAAGATAAAGAAATAAACCGAGAGAGAGAGATATGAGGAGGGGGATAGAGAGAGAGAGGGGGGGGGGGGGGGGGAGGGAGACGGGTCACCAGAGTAACGACTAAGCATAGTGGGACGTAGAGGCAAAGATATCCCTAATTGATGTTTGAAGAGGTAGAGTGGTGCAATTTCGATTGATGAAAGCAAGGGAGAGCTAAGTACCGGTAGATTGAAAGTCAGAATATGTGGTACCAAAAGGAAGTTACAGGTTGTCAAACCTGGTTATACCATTCACCGAAAATGGTAGATATACCAGTAGACATTAATATCAGGTTCTTGTTTAAGAAACCGCTGCAGTTTAACAGTTTGGCAGTTTTAACATGATTCCACAATATCACCCTCTATATAGGGTATTGGGAGTACAACAGTTGCAAGTATTTTTTTCACAATTCGTTCCTATTCACAAGAATATTTACAGTATATACAATGTAATCAAGGTTGATAATCTAATTCAGAATAACTAAAAATAATGACATACTATACACAATCGGGAAAAAAGATCTTAATGTAAGACATGTTAAACGAAAAAAAGTTGTATTAAAAGGCACCAGTAAATCTTATAGATCTCCAACTATAGAAAATTTCTTAACAAAAAAAAAACAAAAAACAAACAAACCACACACACAAAACCGAAAACAAGTTTTTACGTTTTTAAGCGTGTGTGTCTTTGTATGTGTGTGTACTTGTGTAGTGTGTGTAAGTGTGTGTGTGTGTGTGTGTGTGTGTTTGCGAAATTAAGGAAAAACACGGTATGACAGAGAGCGGTCAATCTTGAAGTTACATAAAAGAAACGAAAGGACGAAGGTCCATTGGTTCGACTACATGATTGTCATTCATTAAAAAAAGATAGTATTGCCAAGTTCATATCTACTAAAGATGACTTGTCTCATCAGTGTTGTAAAGGGAATGAGAAAACCGAGAAGGAGGAAATAATGAGTATAAAGTGGAGGAGGAAGTGATGAAAGATATACGTAGAACCATGAGAAAAGAAAAAAGATAGAGAAAACAGAGTAGAGAAGAAGAAGTTTGAGGACCTTTAAGAAAGATGCGGAAGAGCCAACGCTACAGCCGATTCAGGTTTTTTACTGAATGATCGGACTCGTATTACTTCACCTTGTATCGTGCGTAATGCCGGACACTCTCACGGCTGTATTGTTGAAATTTACTTTACGTCATAAAAGGACGATTCAAACAACGTGCTCTGCTTTTTGCCACCAGCCCTTTAAGTTAGGTTGGAATTAACTGCCTCTCTTGGCGTTTAATCTCATTTTACTCACATCATCAACTTAATCTCACTATTTCGTAATGCTGCCTTTTCTTGTAGTCGTTGAGGTGAGATCGTACTTACCACAATTTCCCCTGTGTCTTATTGCATCGTGTTAAGCATACAGAAAACACGTCTTTTTTTTTCACTACGCAACTTAAAGTGAAGGATGTGTGACGATTATTGGTACGGAGTGGTCATATCATTAGATGGGGAAAAGGGAAATGTGTACAATGTTGTCAAGATGCATTCATGTATAATTATCTGACACATTCTGTTAATTGAATCTAATAAGTCCGGCATAGTATTCTTTCAACTGAAAGCAGCATTGGCACTGACAGGTTTACTGTTTGTGTGCCACCGTTTCTATCACTCTCTTCCTCCACGGCCTCCTCCTGCTCCTCTTCATCCTGTTCCGGTTCCTCCCCCTCCTCCTTCTCCTCCTCCTCATCCTTTCCTCCTCCTCCTGCTCCCCCTGCTCCTTCTCCTTCTCTTCTTGCTCCCCCTCCTCCTCCTTGTCATCCTCCTCCCCCTCCTCCTCTCCTCCTCCTCCTCTTCTTCCTCTTCCTCCTCTTCCTCCTCCTCCTCCTCCTCCTCTCGAGTCCTCCTCCTCATCTTCCTCCTCCTTCTTCTCCTCCTCCTCCCCTCCCCCTCCTTCCCCTCCTCCTCCTCCTCATGATCACCATGAATGTTGCTACACTGACGCCACTTTCATGAATACGATCATGACCGCCATCCTCATCCGCAAGATACGCATCAAAACATGTATTCATTACTTCATATCCGTGACCTCGAAGTCTCATCAGGAGAATCGCCAGTCTGCTTTGTAAATAGAAGATCAGTATCAGATCAGTACTCCGACCTTTTTCTAACGAGTTCAGATATCACGAGAGATATCAAAAATGATCCTCACATGTCACATGAAATGCTGTGACTTGAGTAGAATTGGCACCATCGGCAAACTCATCTGGGATCAAAATAGTAATACAAACGCAAACCATATACATCAACGGAACTCTATAGGCAAAATGTGATACATGAGATTAGAATCGTCACAAATATTGCGATTTTAATAATCATGACGTCACGTGGTGGTTTGAAAAAATGTTGCTGTTGTTGTTGTTGTAGGAGAAGAGAAGGAGGAGGAAGAAGAAGAAGACAGAATTCTATTAGCATCACTACCATCTTATTTCAGTATCCCATTGACTCAATTAGTAAAGTGTAAACGTGATCGCACAACATCTTATCTTGCACAGATACATCCAGATTCTCTCGAAACACACGAAACGCTGACACACATAGACACAGGCACGCACACCCACGTATACAAACACAAGACGAGAAATAACAACAGCAACAACAGCAACGACAAAACTCGACTAGGGGAAAAAACGAACGATATGATCTCGACGTCCTTTTCCATCACCGGTAGTTGTAATGGAAACACAAATATTTGATCGTCCATGCCGCCTGACAGTAATTATTGCATGGGGACTCGGAAACGGTCGGCGGGGTATGAAGGGGGAAAGCCGCTCGTGCTGATTACCAGTGACACAAGGACCATTATAATAGCTATGGAGGTGTCATCACTAAGGAGGCGTGACGGGTAGCCAAATAAATCTCTGGCGAGTGTGATGCTTCTTTCGTCCTTCACGTTTGAGCGGGGAGCGGCCCGTTAGAGAGCAGGCGACCGCCGCAGCTTCGGCCTTTTCGTAGCTCGGCGATGCTTATCTACTCTGCAAGCTATCCATCCTAATGAATACATATGATTTAGAGGTAACTCTTGGAAAAGGAAGGAAATTTGTAGCATCCGAGGAAGCCCACAAAACGAAACAACGTTGGAAATATACATTCTTCATAAGATAATACTGCAATCATGTTTTCTTCACAAATCGATACTAATCACGTCACATATCCGAAGCAGGAGGACACAAAATCTTCAACAGCATGTCTAGCATAATAAAGTTTTACATTACAATTTTTTTCAAAATAATTTGTGAAATGCCCATTAGAAATCATATGTTTGTTTGTTTGTTTTTATCTAAAGCTAGATAGAAGATAGTCCTAGGCAGAACATAAAGATAACAGCTGATCACAGTATGTTTCGGTGGTTGCCCTGGTATAGGTGAAAAACAAACCTGTGACCGGCGTATTTTGCAGACAAAATTATCTACTCTTCTTCCATGACTGGCTTTGAAATTCCATAAAACTGTCAGATATGGTCCATCTAATTTCAATCGAATTTCTGATAGCCAGAAGAAATGGTATTGATTAATTGCGTAAAAGAATGGAAGATCGAGTATTCTGAACACCGAGCGACGCGTCGCGACACCGTGTCGTCTAGTATCACCACACAGATTTGTACTATGTATGTTTGTGCGTGTACAGCATTCACACCTCAACCAATTCACACTCAAGCTCCGCACATGTAAGGGCCTACACGTTAGTATACTGGACCTATAGGCGAGCTGTTTGTTTTCACTCCAGCGATACCGGAAGTGACGTATCCACGACTATGACAATATTAATAGTGCACGGTTGTGCCCCCTCTTACGCAGCAATACGCAGGGGGGGGGGGGGGGGGGAGGAGGGAGGCGTTGGGCCATGCAGGCAAAGCCTTTCAGCGTTTGCACAATAGAGTACAGGAGTAGCGTCTAGATCTACGTAGGACTTAGACTTATACGGAAAATGCATGTAGATCAAAGGGTCTATTTACTATAACAATAATGCATTTTCTGGAAAGAACTCCAAATACTTAATTATCCCTCCTGCAGTTCTATTCACCTCGGCCTGCTGCATCGGTGAAATAAAACGGCACTCGAGATAATTGAGTATTTGTCGTTTTATAATCCAGTGCATGATAGAGCATGCATTATTTTGTATGACAGTAATATATTAGGTGTATTTAGGACACAATTGACTCCTCATGATTGAACTTCTGCTTAAATTCCGCAACCGTTCACTACAGCGAATACAATGCAATGATGTGAATTTCCCAAATTACAAATGACAGAAAAAAATAACGGCATATTGATCAAACAGGAATTAACGAAACAGAGTGCGAGATGCCTACACGACAGGGTACAGAAAAGATTCACATCCATCAAGGAAGAATGATTCTGATTCATCATGAAAAATGTACATGAACGCATGGCTCGGTTGCCTCGTGTTTGAGCTTTCATGTGTGTAGAGTCTTGTTACGGCTTTTTCCTCTCCTCTACGATACATAATTTATATCTAGCCATAATGAAAATGAGCTGATATAATACGAGGAAATACTATACGCGGATCCAATATCACCTGTATCGGGATACATCACTGCCGCTACCACCGAGTAATCATCATTTTAATAATTAAAAACGAAAAGTAATAACAGCTTGAACTCGTGCAAAACCACAACATTTCATGTTCTCGTAAATTCGTGCGCGGTTTTTGTTAGCACATATTACGTTTCATGATATATTCAAAAGCTTCTTGACAAAGAAGCATCAGCCCAAAGAAAATCATAAAGACTATGAATTCGATTTCAAATAATGGCGACTCCGAAGGGGAGAAATTTATGGTTGTGCATTGAAATGACTGCGAGACAACAATGAGACATATCAGCTGCAAATGAAGAATTTCATAGATAGAATAAAGTTGACACATCGTCACATTGGAAAATTTTTAGAAACCTCGGAAACCACTCATCTCGCATCGGAGAGAGGGTTTTTTGGCAAACACTCATGATAATATAATGAGCTATGTCTGATGCTATCATGAATGAGTCCTGACAGGCGAAAGAGGCGATGTTTAAATGTAAATCGTCAGTAATCACATCTGATGTGACTTTTTCATCTTAGAGACATTTCATATTGTTGAAGAAAACAATTCCACTAAAAATCTCGGAGTATCTACCTAAGTCCGCGTACACACACACACACACACACACACACACAAACACACAGATGTAAACATACATATATAAATAAAAACAATAATAATGATAATGATGATAATAATAGTAATGATAATAAAAATAAGAATAAAAAGAAGAAGAAGGTAGTCTTCTTATCCAGGGTAGCATTTTCAATGTTGCCACTGCTCTACCATAAGGGTCCTGGTAGTATTATTATCCTAGCGTTGCCAGGTACCTAGCTATATATCTGGGTCGAGAGGGACGTGGTGGTTAAAAATATTTTTCTATAAGGACGTAAGCACTGGGCGGGAATCGAACTCGGGTCCTCCGAATCGGAGTAACGAGTTTTATCCACTGTGCCACATCGCCCCCATTTTATCCATATGTTTATATCTAATTAAGATTTTAGATAAGAGAAAGAGTATTATTATCAAGAGCAGAAGATGCATGTTCATAAAGAAAATGGAGAAAGTCCGATCATCTGAATGAATAAAATAAAAGGACAGCGGTAAAGAAACACGTAGATGCAGATCGAGATGCCAAGAGCGACAATTGATACGAGCGATAAAGTTTAGTGGTACAGACAATGTGAAAAAATAACAACGAAAGAGCAAAGAGGAGAGAGGGAAAGAAGAACGAAAAAGTAGAGATTATAAGATCTAATATTGCTTGCTTGATTATACAAACACAATCCTTCCATAAGCAGAATATCACGGTTAAGTTATGTTCCTCTTATTTTTTTTTTCTTTAAAGAATCGATGATATAATATATTTTAAAAAATGCGATCAAAGCTACCTGAATTAGACATGGATATCAAACAGGAAGGATCTTTAACCAAAATACATCTGATGATGTCGAATGGAAATGATAGCGAACTTTAGATCTGGCGAACGTTTTAGAACGCTGAGACGACGCTAATTGGGCCAAAAATGGTGTTCTGCAGATGCGCGAGACAACTATTGCCATTATTCGACTAGGGAGGCTCCGTCGTCTTAGCTTTCGCGTCGCAGATCTAAGACTCGCTATTATCGTGTTCCCCTTAAAAAGTGTGTCGCCACTGAACTCTCAGATGGTAAAAGTAAAACTTATTAATATTTAGCAGGAATTCGAGTTTCGTCCCTTTGGTTTTCATGTACAGTATTTTGACATCAGTTGATTAGACTCACTGGACAGGAAATTTGGCCTGATTTAAAAGAAGAAAAAAAAAGATGCAATCAGAAGTCGAATTCTGTGAGAATCTATCCAAAATTGATATTATTGTCCTGTTGACTGTTTCACAAATTTCTAAGTAAATGGCATCAGCAAACGATCTTGAACAGAGTCTGTCAAAGCAGATGGACCTGGTACTGCACGTCGATATACCAAATTGTCTTCGTCTTTTAACGAGACTGCAATATTCATTCGAAAGCAGTAAAGTCGAAAATCAACACCAAAAAGGAAAGACTAATTGATAATACAGTTCGATGAATTTCAATAAGGCTTTACTCGATCATCCGATCCACATAAATCTCACGGGATACCGAAGAGATTATCGAGGATTGGAATTATACATTACACGAGTGTCTTGTGGATTTCAGCAGCTGTTACCGGGCTTGAGATAGCCTCAAGACTTAGAGGGGGACATGTAAGCACACTCGTCGCGGCAGCATCACTCTTTCAATGATCTCATGATCTAAATACGCAAAAAGGTAGTCAACTCATTCGATACTGAACTCTGAAATGCCCATAATACTTAATACGCAGGCCTCCAGATTCCCGTCAGGAACGGGTTTAATCTAGTCAACGGACCGAAGCAAATGTGACATAGTCTTACATTTCACATGCACGATTTTTCGTGTTCATTATCGCATGTCTGTTGGCATATGCAATCTGTGTTTACCCACACGAAATTTGCATAATCCATTTTGATTTAAACTTGTTTTGTGAATTCGGGCGACAAGACTAGTGTGTCGTTGTTGCTGCTAGTTGTTGCAGTTGTTTTATCAAAGTTCTTAGAGGGAAGATTATGACCAAGATTTGGTTAGAATGATACATGTAAAATCACCAAATAGGGATCAGATGGCTGTCCCCCTTCCCTCAAGAATTGGGTTAAATATTAGCCATCTTTCCACTGCCATCCAGATGAGGTAACTATCTCGGCCTCACGATTATCGTTCACAAGTTTCTTTACTTTAGATGGAATATAATTATTATCCATGTCATTCAGGTGCGTCTGATTTTTGGCAATCATGCTATACGTCATGAATTGTGGTTTGTGATTATCTTTACAAAAATTATTTATGTGTAAGACTTGAAAATAAATGCATTTCAAAAGAGACAATAAAGATTGAAACTGAAAATTGAAATTTCTAAATTCTCTGTAAAACATGAGACAGAGAGGGCACTGCCATGTTTTGAATGAAATGCAATGACATGAAATGAAAATAATAGGTGAACAGTTCTGCAGGGAATGCAATCACAAACGAGAGGAGCAGGGGTGCAAACCCACGAATTAACCACGACGTATATAAAGCCCACGAGTAAAAAAAAAAAAATACAGCCCATGAGTTCGACACTATGCAAACAAGACCCATGAGACCGACATTCTAATCCCCGTGTTGTAATGTCTTAACTCATTGATTGTTATTACCTGGTATCGAAGTTGTGGGCCTTATATGCGCAGTATCGAACTCACGGGCTGTATGACTCGTGGGTATCGGTCTCGTGGGATGACCCCGAGGAGCACTAGCTGTTTGGACCTAGAGAGCAACCATATTGGTCTCAGGAGTGAAGCTCCCGATGCTGATCGCTTGAATTACAGTTTATAACGTAATGAATGCTTTCAAAGACCAAGATGCTTCCTCAATAAATGCGTCATGAATAACAAGTCACTTTTAAAGGAATTATATGGAATGCAAATTTATTTATTTTTTGTCTAACCCAGAAGGCTGCATAGTCTTAGAATTTGCATCGCGAACATAAAGCTTGCTATTATGGGAGATGCCTGGTGCAATTCTGATTATCAAAAGACATTATAATGGTGAAAACATGCAAGTTATGTTAACCTTATGAAAAGCGCATTCCAATGTCTTTGGTTTATTACAATTATTAGTAATTTAGCAGTGACCGACAGATGGTGTCATCTTATACAGAATCTTGTTTGGAAGCTTTTTTGTTGATTTATCTAAGTAATCTAAAAAACAACTAGGAGAGGTTATCATAGAATATATTTCACATATTTGAATACTCTTTGGGCTCAGAAGTGATGATCAGGTATACTTTAAATCAATACTTTAAATCAACACGACCCAACATCCATTTGCATTGTATATAATTCCTTTAAAAGTGACTTGTTATTCATGATGCATTTTAATTTAGGAATCATCTTGGTCTTTGAAAGCATTCATTACGTTATAAACTGTAAGGCAACTTCATGACACCCGCGTGATGTTCTCCACTTCCTGTAAAGTATGACTAATTGCAAGTTACCAGTATGAGTGAGCTTCAAACAAAGCTTTTCCTCCGGAGTGTTGTTGCAAAGACTGCCACGTGATATACAGTATGTATTAACAAAACTTAGTGTAAGGTAACCCTGACTGCCGTTCGCCATTCAATCCACATTCACTTTTACGCAATCAAAGAATAACGAACCTCTTCAATATTAAAGGACATTAACGTCGATGATGGGGGTCATGGAACCATGCCGTATAGCCGTAAAGTTTGTGAAAATTGGAATGGAGCTGCTCGGAAATAATTTTCTCTATTTTCCATTTGATTGCTCCCACATGAATGTTACATCGAGGTATTCGATGTGAGGTAACCGTGCTTGCTGTTCTCCATTCAAGCCAAATGCTTTTACCCAATCAAAGAATGACGAACATCTTCAATATTAAAGGATGGTGGGCGAATTGTCAATAAATGTGTAATGGAACCATGCCTTGTAACAAGAAAAAGAATGTAGAAAAATTGGAATGGAAGTAATTTCCTTTATTTTTTAATTGATTAATGCCACATGAATGTTGCATGGAGCAATTAAGTTTACGGTTGAGGTTAAGGTTATAAAGATATATTATCATTTTCCACGTTGCGCCATCCTTTCTATAATTTTCTTTCTTTCTTTCATTCTTTTTGAATGGGGCGTTGTGAGCAGACATTGGTTTCCAGCTGACAATAACTTTTTCCCCGTATGTCATTATCGTCCTCTCGTAATGTAGCGTGGGAAATATTTGCCATAAAAATCATCTGTTCCTTTTTCTGTTCTCTCCAACGAATCTTTACGCGGATGCTGATGTGCTTAACCAGCGTCACCTTGGCACGAACGCCGGAAGCAAGGGGGGTCGGTTTCGTACGTCATGTTACGAAACCGGAGGCGTTTATTGCAGTGAATAAAAGAAAGAGCAAAAATTATCCGATATGTTTTCATCACAGATCCCTTCTTTTTTTTTTTAAACTACCACTTGGGGGAAATCCGACGGGACCGGGTTAATCCGTAACTCACCCTGTGTTTAGTGGTTATAAAATGTCGCGCCATAATGCCTACATCAGGGCGGAATAGCCCGAAGCGAAAATCGGCACATTAACCTAAAAAAGCGCGTGAAACAACGCCGATTACTGTCAGAAATGCTTAACTCACGAGACCAACTTTTGATTAAGCGTGACTACCCAGTAGAAGGAGAATTAAAGTGATTGTCCCTTGCAATAGAGCACGTCATTAAGTAATCGGTTTTGTTTAGCGAGCAGATAATTATGTGAAATTAAGCACATGCCCCCTACATCTAGAACAGTGAAAACCGCGAGGCAGGAAAAGGAACGTTCTAGAATAATGCACGAAGTCACAGATACTGATACAGATACAGACACACACACTTACACACACACACACACACACAAACCCACACCACAAAAAAAGTACCTGGTACTTGGGAGCGCCAATGAAAAACGCCCTAACGCCAACAAAATTAGAAGAGCAAGCTGAAGTGACGTTTTCAATCTCTCTCTATTTCTCTCTCTTGTGTGTGTGTGTGTGTGTGTGTGGTTTTTTTTTTTGTGTATCCTTGTCATCCCAAAACACACGTGCACACACAAGCACACACAAATTACCTGGGATTGGTGTCCTTTTCACTAAAGGTGGAAAGCGCCTTGACGCCAACAAAAGAAGAGAAAATTGAAATGACAACGCTGCGGTCAAATTAGACTACACGCTGGGAAAAATAACATCACGGGGAAAATAGGAAGTGTATTAACTACAACGTTTTCAGTACTTTTTACTAGTATACTATACGCATACCCACATTGCCAGTACGTGTTTTTTTTAATGGTAACTTTTATTTGAATTTCATTTAGCATAATTATTTCATGTTCACAATGAAACTATAGCATTAACAACACTAAGCAACCGTATTCTTCTCATTTGTGCTGCTGAATCACATTCTTCTTTTAACATACAATAAGATATTCTTTGCAAATCATACTATGTATGAAAAAATGATTCTGCATACATCTCTTAATACAAAAAAAAAAACTGTCTTGATCAACTTGATCAAACTAATCAATATCTGCTTCATTACGTAAACCGTACACTTGAGAATACGGCATTTCACCAAAACCTGAAGTAAACTGAAATCTTATAATTAGATTTATCGAACGGATTTTTTTACCGATCACCATACCCCCTCCCGTATTAACCATACTAATTTTGTTTTACAAACAGAATAATCACATGTGCGTATTCTTACTGCATTTACCAAACCAAACCGTATATATACCATACTAAGTTACATTGGCGTCAAGTTTTGTTGGCGTCAAGGCCTTTTTTTTTATACTAACCTGTTTACTTTGTCCCCTACTTGAAGAATTAACGGTATTTTTTTCCCCTGGATGTTTGCAATGTTGTCATCTATGCCATTTTTTACCCATAGAGTCTAGTAGCTGACTCTCCGTGTGCTACTTCGGCTCATATATCCCTCTATTTTCTATTTTCTTGTCTTTCTTCAAGGCGTCAAAATTTCGCTTTCCCCAGCAACTATCTTCTGTTTCTCTCGGCATGCTTGGGCCGAAGATCGCTGTTTATGTTTATGTTTATGTTGTTTCTGTTGTTCTGTTACTGTTTCTGTCTCTTCTTTGCGTTCTTGTCTGCTATTTTGTCTTCAGTTCGTCTGTCTTGTCCATCCCGTTTTGTCCTTTACAACCTTTTCTTTAGTAGTTGTCTTGCTGTCTAGTCTTGTTTTATGTTAGTTCGCGTCTATGTAAATGTATTTATTTGTTAATCTAATTTCTAGTGGGCTTCCAGACTTCTTCCACTTTGTTATCTTTTTGTATATACGACGGTTCAATTTATCTTTTCGTTGATGTTCTTCTCCAGAGGGACCCACATACTACAAGCTCTGTCTTTTTAGTGGGTCCCTCCATTTTTCGCATTTAAAACAAAGGTATACATGTATTTCGCTTTGATCACTTATGTTTCTTTCTTGCAATACAATGTATGATTACTTTAGGTCCTCAATTGTTATACTCTTTTTATTTCACTATGTTCTACTTACCTTATTTTCTGTTACTAAATGAAGTGAAACATATGTTCTTGTTGAAAAATGAAATAAACTTTGAACTTGAACTTGAACATACATACAATCTATACATACATACATACATACATACATAGACACACACATAATTATATACAACCACACACAGTCTCTTACGAGGATATTACCTTACAGGATGACGTAATAATGATGTGATTATCATACCATCTTGGAGCACAAAAATGTCTCTGGTTAAACTACCTATAGTACACCAGGAACAATTCGACATGCTTGTGAATTTGGGTGTCCAGAGTTACGTAACTGGTAAGCGGATAGGCGTGCAGCGTTGCACTCCATTGAAACAGACAGGCACACAGAATATTATATTATGTCAATATACACATTTCTTGTCTCCCCCCCCCCACCACCACCACGACATATTAAACTCAATGTGACAGATTTAATAAAATGATTGGCTTAAAGTAGACACTGCGGCATGGTTTACACAGTCTCTTTGCCCATCCAGGCAATTGAGCTTATCATTCACCAATTACAATTCAAATCCTATCCGAGTATGATATATGGCCATGATTTTTATCATGGCCGTTTAGTCAACATGCTGAATAATCGGCGTGTATTTACGTCGATGAGGGGCAATTTGTCAATCTGTTGCAATGAAAACAACTCTACGCAATGATCATTAATTCAGCAATTATGTTGGTTGCTGGTTACGACAACAGACACTCAACACACATTATCATTTTGCATTACTATCATCGCTAGGTATATCCATATCTATCTATCTATATGTATATATATATATATATATAGTGTGTGTGTGCGTGTGTGCCCGTGTGTGTGCAGCTAAACATATATATATATATATATATATATATATATATATATATATATATATAACATTTCTCAGAGTTAAAAAAAAATTAAATTGTACACACAAAAAATACATGCATGCTGAAACAAATAGTCCACTTTCCAATAGAACGCCAAATTCAATGTAAAGCATATAAAAATAAAAGTAATTATATGAAAAAAATCTGCCAAAATACTGCCTTGTTTTAGTATCACTAGTGGCAATAATCATCACACACACAAAAAAAAATCTAACTATGGGTGTGACATTATTATTGAGAACTATCCAGATGGTGCAGATAGCGGACCTGTTTTTTTCTGGGCAGTCCATTATAGCAGCAGGGTAGCGTGCAAAACTAGAGTCTCTTAAGACGTACTGCGCATGCCCGCACCGAATCGCGGATCCAGCCAATCACAATGATCCACCATTATAACAAACTACTTGTAAGCGCTGCTCAAGCGAAGTTGTATCGGGCACCTGTTCGAGTTCACCGTGACGGAGATGTCACTGCACTGTAAGTTACGAACGAGGTCTCTCTCTTTCTCTATTCTCGCTTGTTTCTTCTTCTGTAATCTATCCTCCTCTCTAATGTCATCATCTTTGCTCCTCCCCACTCACTTTTCTCTTCATCCCCCCATGGAAAAACCTTGTTTCTGTCTTCACTCGCATCCGCCATACTGTCTTCACCTCTCCCCTATACAAAGTCTGTTTGATTGCCCTGTTTGTATACCCTCCCTTCTTCCATATTCCACATTTATTTATGATATTCCTTTCTGTAGATGATCGAGAGGTTCAACGCCTCGAGCGTTACTTCCTGGGAATCAGTACACCTGACACCTTTGTCGCGTGACAATGTTAGTTAACAACTACAACAACAACAAATTACACTTCCAATCCACCAAGTACAACATCATGCCTTCATTACTGATAACTGAGCACCATGGCAAGATAAATGTCATTTACGTTATAGCTCATCCCTATTTAAAACTATGGGTCATGCATCCGATATTTTTTTTTTATTATCATTATCATCTTACCTAGCTGAAACAATAAATCAACTGGAATAAAATCTATATAGTAAGTAAGTATATGTCCCAAGTTGGGGATGACGATAAGAAAAAGGAGACATTGACAGATGAATGAGAAGATAAATGAGGAGGGGGAGGAGGATGATGGAGGGAGCGGATAATATTAGACATCCTACCTAAACACAGACAATCCAATCTTGACGGTTCGATACTGAAAACCGAAGCCTAAGCCATGTAAGCCTTCCCATTTCAATTTCAATTTCAAATTATACCCATATTTCTCGGTGAAAAATACATAAAAGATAACGAAATGAAATCATATATACATTGTATCCAGCTGGGAAGCATAATAGAATATTGCAAATAATATGTAGGACACAAAAGTCAATCTTTGAAAGTTAGAATCTGGGAATGGAATAAATGCTAAAGAAATATGATAGAATCTACTTAGAAGCAAGCTTGGTGAGCGTAGCTCCCAATATTAAAATCAAGTGTAAAGATAAACATGAGGGTACAACACATGACCAAAACATAGAAAAAAGGGGAAGATAAAAATCCTCGGGGATATAACAGTTTCTTCTCTAATGCAGGTTTTGGGTCGGATAAGCCATTTAGTTAGACAGTGCGTCTGTTTGTTTGTTTGGTTGGTTTTAATGTTCCCTACATATCATCAGCAGATCAAAAAGTGTAGAGAGAGGCAGTGTGCGAAAGTGGTAAGTGGCATAAGACGGGGGTGGACAGCGAGGCGACATGTTAACAACTTACACAGAGACTCCTGAGAGGGGTGGGCGAAAATTATTTTCGGCAGTGTAGAATTTGATACATGAACTATTATGTGTGCCATCTATTAAAAAGCAAAAGAACAAACAACACGTAGATTTGTTTAAAGCAGAGGATGTAAATATACCCTGTACATACGGAAGGAGATGGGGGCACCTGCTTAAGTCATTATTCATTCAAATTAACGTGTCCACCCACTCATTTTTACAGTACAATGATTACAACCCGGCTTCGGCGCAGGAGAGGGACATTTTGCACGCGCAAGGGGCGTCACGTTTCTACACTCAGACATGCGTGTCCGTTATCAAACCTATGATCTGGCGCGCAGGATTTTTTTTTTTTTTAAAAGAGATAGTGTCACAAATATCAAAACTTATTGGAAAATACAAAATATGATTTGTCATCGTGTATGTTATTCATGAATTGATAAACTAAAAAATTCAAATGTCACGCATATCTCTTTAACACAGATTATTTTTGACAACCACAAAGCTTTTTCGTGACTTGCCCGATATAGCAATAACTACTCATTGCAAAATGGATCTTAAAGACTGGTATGCATTGAGTATATAAGATGGATGGAACGGCCTGTTAAAGATCGTCAGAAGAGAAGCATCCACAATATTCTTCATGATTGATTTTGATAAATTGTCTTTTTTCTGGTATTATCAAAGTTATTTTGTATAAGAATGGGACGTATATATAGTAATTATTGAACTGTATCAATAGTGATGTCATTGACGGTAATGATACTTTATAATAAAGATACTGTCTCAATTTTAACGAAATGATCGTAACAGTAATGATAAAAAAAAAATGTGGTAATAATGGTTATTTTTCATTACAGTCATAACGACCATGGTAACAATAATGTTATAAGTCTTATGATAGCCAAATCTTAGGATGAGCTTTTCGTAACAGAAGGAAATATAGTTATCACTTACCTATAATTTACGCACAGGATTATGTATTGCTTGTCCACCGATAGGCGATAAGTTTGTAAGTATTAAAGGTCATGATACCAGCCAATGTGCATGAGAAAATAGATGTGAAGAAACATAATTATTCTCCAAAATTCCCGAACGAATTCAAAATTAACTCATATGAATTCATAGCACCACGTTGATGGTCTAGAGTGCCGGTCACAAAACCCTGATGATATTGCTACAGAAGTCTCGAAATTTTGACATTTCAATAATTCTATGTATTGAAATAGTATACACATTGACGGGTAAGGTAAAATGAGAGAAAAGTATTTACATGCCAATTGGTTTGGTCTTTATCAGACTAAATAACAAAGGTAAACACTTATTATCATCAGTAAGTATTACAGCTGAGTTATGATGTTGTTTTGATCTTCTATTTGTCACGTGGGTTTACTCTAATAAGGATAACTTCACACATGCCATGTACCGTTACCTCTCAAAGTTTATTTCCAATAAAATTCGATTCACATACAAAAGATTATTTGACCAGTCAATCCATTTCTATAACAAACTCGTTCGGTCAAATCTCTAAATTCTAAAAATTGACCCAATGTAAGGGTCAATATCAAAATCTCACTTTTGCTGTTTAAAACTGCAGCAACCCCTTAGAAAATAAACACATCAGTTGACACTGTCTTGACCTCAAACCATTCCATTCAAAGGTCACTGACCTAGTCTCAACTATCCTTACTTAAGGGGATTCAAACTTAATTCACAAATTGACTTCCCTTTGCTTAAATTCCGTCTCATGTATACAGGTCATATACGATGCTGTTTCTGTGTTAAACAAATAAGTTTGGCTTTACCTCTGGTCCACAGCAAGTCCTGAGCTGACTTGACTCTGTGCGGCCTCTCTGATTCTGAGTCAATCCAAATTTACCAAATGTCCAGGTCCTAATCTCACCTGACATCTAAAACTCTATCTCTGCACGTCCACTATCTATATCGTGCCCACCTAACAGGGCTACCACAACTCAATTGACAGTCCTGAATTGACTTGTCCTGAAAATTTGCTAATTCTGGCTCAGAATCACTGCCACATCTTACTTCATAATCTCATTTTAGTCTTAAACCCAATCATCACACTTTAAGCCACACTCTCCATTGATTTACCTGAAACAGACTTGACCTGAATGCATTATGCATATTACAATTCAACTCAATAATGACCAATGTTACATCTGGGAATTTTGGTACCGGTATTTCATACTTATTTTAACCCCCTGAAAATTTCACAACAACCTGGGTCTCACTAGGTACAAATCGAATATATATCGGTGCATTTGAGTGTATCTCATCTCACTACTAGTCTTTGAAAGTTCATCAGACTTTTGAAACTCCTCCTGCTCTCACATGCGAATGGGTATCGAATGTATACATCACCATGATCCGGCCTCTGTGAGTCTATGGGCGCGTCCACTAGTCTCGCTAACTGACGATGTAACCACGCGACTCTCACTACCAACGCGAGGTGGCTATCGCGATACCTCGTCTGACCTCACATGCACGTGGTCTCAGCAACATGGAGACTCAAGGCCATGCAGTCCCAGCTTAAGTGCATCACCAAACTCCAGTCCGGTCCGTAGTGCGACACGGAAACTTCTGTTCCGTCCTTAGTGCCATCGATGGTGACCAAAATTTGCTAGAATACAGCTTACAAACTGCAAAACCGGCTCCAACTCTACTGGCAAGTTAGCAGCCTTCCTCAACTCAGTGCAGTAGTTTGCAGCTGCTTAAATTAAACTTCTCAGCCAAATTACTGCATATTGCAAAGTAGACTGTACCGTGTGACAGCTCTGGAGAACGCTGTCCACTCAACATGGCAGCTAGGGTGTGTCTGACTCCTTCTAATGCACTCCTCTACCAAGGTACAGCCAAAAGGCCAACCTCAAACCAGCCAAAACCAGTTCTCAATACACCTGCATTTCCAAGTCTCTATACTGTGTAGTGTGCACTTCACTACACTGACATACAGATTTCGATCATTATCATGTTAATTAGTTTCACCATCAATGGCACTTGAGCATGTTCACCAACAATGGCACTACTCATACACAATACAGGTGTTTACTCCTGGTTGCAATCCAATAAACATGTGTTTGACATACTACTCTTATCAACTTATTAAAGATAAGCAAAACGGAGCAGTGTGGATTTCAAAATTGTCACTTTCATTGTGACACTATTCATTTAGCTTAACAGATTATGTAATTTGACTTAAATTGGATTCGCTTCAAGGCGTTCATAGTACCACATGTTTGGCTTTTTTTAACGTAATCACATACTGAGTAGACGATATTCAAATCAATCATTGGCTACTATATGTTCCATTCCTTGGAGATATTCAATAAACCGTGACAAGAATGTTTACAATTAGGTTCCATTAAATTGAATGTTCTTTTCAAGCATCAATTATTTCAGGAGCTTGCCGAAAAGACCATAGGTATTCCACATGGTTTATGTCTCACAAGAGCTCTAAAGGGATTCCTGAGCCTGGGTCTATCAAAACAGTTCTTCATAAAAATTATGCATCCCGCACATTTGCTGGCTGAAAGTGTGGAATGAATATGATTTTAAATGAGATTTGAAATTGAGGATTTTCTTTCTTTTTCTGTTATTACTGACAATGAACATTCTGGAAGGAGCATTTCGTGGGATAAGAAATATTGTTGATGAATTTATAAGAATTCAATTTACTCGCTTTTACTTATATATACCCACTCCAACCATTAATCATTTCTGAGTAGTTGGGATTTTCTTTGTGACGTCACGTCGTATATCGGACAATAACAGGCCCTATATTCCATTTCACGCATTTGTGATTCCTTTGACAACGTTGACTTTGACAACGTCATGCATTTCAAACAGAATTAGGAATCGAATTGAAAAAGACACTCGCTATGTTGAGTTTGTTTATAATTTGGAATTTTTACTCTACCTCCATCTTCAGATCATTTTTCATTCTTCCAATACATCAACCGAGGTGGACGGAAGAACACGGTGACTAAATTGCACCAAACTTTAAACTTAAATTAGTATAATAAATAGGTCTATCTAGGAACACATTCCCGTTGAGGACGGGCTGATTTTGATACAACGTGCATTTCCCATAGACACTTGCCCGAGTATACTCGGGACTCGTCCTCAACGGGTTAACCCATGATCGACGAAATTGTAGCATCTCCACAACTGTAATGCAGAACCCTCAGGTCCCAGCATGAAATGAAATGGGTTAAATCCAAGGCATGTGAACAATCCCTTGATATAGGGGTGGTGAGGATTAAGAAATATTTACATGCAAGGTTGCATAGAGAAAAAAAACACCACTAAACTGCTGAAATTGTCACTACTGTCGGTGACGCAAAGAGTGACGTCATGGAAAACGATGTGCGCTGTTCTGTTGTGCTAAACGCGCGATCCTCTTATCATTTCACATCATTGCCTATATGATGTTGCAAGATTGAAAGGGAGGGAGGTAGATAAAGAGAAAGATAGAAAGAGATTGCGAGAGAAAGGGGGTGGGGTAGGAGAATAAAATCTAACAGTTGACTGAGCCGAGTGACTGAAAATCAACTCGTGCCTGTGATGAGGAAAAAAAATGTGGGCAAGTGTCGTGCGAACGGCGCGGCATCCATACAATGATGCAAACATTGGACAGACGGGATGAGCATTACTCTATGCGAGTGTCGCCCGAGTCACCTTGTCACGTGACATAGTCCGTGGTTAGTTACGCCAAATTTGGCGGGTAATTGTAGCTCCTCCGCCAACTTTTCCCCCCAGTTACGTCTCCGCTAATTTGCCGCTTCGGTGAGCCTACGAACCCGAGGCGAACTGACTCGGGCGAAAAAAAAAAGCGGCGTACGACCGGCCGCAGAAGAAAATGAAGTTGGCATTTGTGAAAGAAAGAAATGACCAAAAGAGAGAAGGGAGAAGAAAGGAGTAAAGGTGAAAAGAGATTGAGAGAGAGGAGAGAGGGAAGTAGAGGGGATGGAACTTAATGAGGAAGAAAAGGAGAGAAAGGGTAAATTGATAAAGAAAGGAATGTAGAGAAAAACAGACGCTCGTGGTGTGAAGAGGAAAGTTGGAGAGATCGAGGGAAAAAGACGTAGAAAGGGAGATATTGTAAAGACAATACTTTTATGGAAGAAGAGGGGTTGTCTTTAGTGCATGTGTGTGTGTGTGTGTGTGTGTGTATTACTACTACTGATAATAGATAACACTTATATCGATAGCGCTTACTAGTACTGACGTTTCTATGCGCATGAATACAGAAAAATATCAAATCAAAATACAGCATTATGTACATACGAATAACAACAAGAACAAAATTAGAATTGAGTAGGCCTAAATAGATCAGTAGGCCTACTAGCATAGATATGTCTATGTGCGTTACGTTCAGTTGATTAGAAGCCAATAACACATTGACAATCGTTTTGTTGAAGCCTTTTTATTTTTGCAAGTTTTTCTAAACGGTACGAAATGTCGTCCATATGCAGATCTTATTTGGCGCCAGGGGGGAGTGTCTTAAACTTTGAAATAATCTGCCAGTTTGGTATAAGTGAGATACAGAAGCTTGTGTTGTTCTTGTGTGTGTGTGTGTGTGTGTGTGTGTGTGTGTGTGTGTGTGTGTGTGTGTGTGTGTGTGTATGTGTGTGTGTGTGCTTTTTTGTTAGTACACTTGAAGTTTCAAGTAATCAACCGCTAAAGCTTCAACTGAAAAGAAATCATCTGATATGAGTGTACTTATCAAGTTTTCATTGTAGGCAATAATCAGCCTACATTTTTTCCCCTACGACTCCCATAATGCATTGCAAGGATTTGTATCTGGGATAACGTATTCAGTGTTCACGTCGAACCAACGAGCGGTATCTCCTTATCGAAGAAACGTGTGTGTGTGTGTGTGTGTGTGTGTGTGTGTGCGGGTGATGTCTGTGGGATTTTAGTTATGCATGCATACATGCACTGATCAATTAACGAGCTCGTCCCAGATAGAATGCATAATTCACCTCGCGTACATGGCTACAGAATATTGTGAAGATACAATGTACTATTATTTTCTAGAGAAAATACAGTATGCGCCTATACATGTCTCATTTGGTATGGATATCAGCAAATATCTGTTTACAGAAGTGTGGTATAAAATGATTACCAAATTGCACTGGAAAGGCCATCAGATATGCCAACGTCTGCATCATGTTGACCGGGTACAACAAACTTTGTTCAGATTAATATCCCCCACGATTTTGAAAGGTGGTCTTGTGAATCAAAGAAGATATCAAATAAACAATAAAGTGTTAAAGGAATTGATGGTCTGGGACCTTATATGTGGCTGATAAAGGGATCAGTATGCAAAAGCTATATATAGGACTGTATATACGTTGACTATAGGACTTTAAAGATAAACGGGCTTAATACGTGGTTTGAAACGCTGGAAATTTGCCCGAAAGCCAAAAGATTTCCCCCTAGACGGAAGAATTTCGCTTTATTTTGTTATCTTTGTTTTTCCCTCAATGACGAAAATCACCCCCTCCCTCCCTCCCTCTCCGTCTCTCTTTCTCTCAGGCCTGTGTTTAAAGCTTTAATCATATCCATCTCCCTGAAACAACATTAAGAAAAATATATTTAAAAAAAAATTCTTCATGTTTGCAGAGCTTTGTCAGTGGGTCTGCCAAGTAAATTATATATTGATTTCGTGCAGTCTTGACAGTATATGCGGAAATAAAAAAGAGGAGTTAACGTCCTTTTTTTCTTCTTTTTTAGCCGCTGGTCCTTAGGAATTATATTGCTCTGCGTGACAATTCTGGCATCAAACTCCCGCTCCGCATCCTTAGATCGATGCACGAATATTTCTCCTTGTTCTCCTCCTCCCTCCCTCCTAGCTTCCCTTTCTCCTTTCCCGTCTTTTCTCCATTTTTTTTTCAGGCTCCTCTTCCTCTCTGCGTAACCTCCTCCTCCTCCTCCTCTCTTCCGACCGCATCTTCTTTTGTTTCCGTGCTCTCTATGTCTATCTGGCAGATTTATTTAGTGATGCTTATTGGATCGATAGTGATCTCGAGGATTTTTCTCCACGTCAATTCTGTGCTTGTCTCTTTTTGTGTTTTTGTTTAAGAAATCAAAGCCGATATGAGATCCAACTCTTACTGCATTTAGTTCGCTGTAATCAATACAAATAATGTTTCTCATTTAAAGAAGCCGGGAAGTATTTTTGACATGAGAGTACATGACTGACTTGAGGTAGAAAAGTGGAGCGTTGGATTTCACTCCATTCTTCTAATCGTGTATTCACCTGACTGGAGGAAAAGTCGATGGGGTTGCTCGTAGACCAGGCTTGGATTCCGAAACGATTGTTTTTTAAAACTACGTCATAACTATTGGCAACCTGCTTTATGAAAAAGAAGAACATTATATATATATATGTATATATATATATATATATATATATATATATATATGAAATTGGACGATCCTGCAGGAGTTAAATGAAGTAAAAAAAAAAACATGTTCAATTCAAGAAATTATGGAATTTCAAAAACAAAGTATATAACTCTTGATGAGAGTCAATTTTGTTGGATTGATTGATTAACAATAGACGGAATGTCTTGGACGACATGCATGTCTCTTCAGCTAAAATTAGATTATATTCTAATCTAAACCGGGGAGATGGCAATACAAATCATCACTGATGAAACTTAAGATAAAACGATAGCTATACCATAAGTGCCTTTGACTGATGTTTTATATGATAAAAGGTTATACTTGTTCGACACTAGCTTTGTTCTTGAGTATATTATATGCTTACCTGCAGGCATTAGTAAATCAATGCAAGCGCAAAGATTTTTGTGAGAATGTGTATGGAAAAGAGGTGTGAGGCCCTGTTATCATCTCATTGATTTGCATATTTGGTGGTAATCGATTTCTTGTTATTGGAATTAATTTGAAGAACTTTAACTGTTTTTTATGTTTAAATCAGCTTCAAGTACTAGTAAACGTGATTGTGGACGGGACATTCGCGTGCGTAAGCATGGAAGTTTGTACACACGCGAGCAATAAACTAAAATTAGCCATAAAGAAAGCGAAAAACAAAGACGTTATTCATAGATAGCAAGCATTCTATTCTGAACATGGTCATATGCGTATTCGTCAATAAACCGTTTCTGGAGAGAATGTATTCATGTCGTTGACATTCATGGTTTGAACATTTTATTTATTTTTTTTGTCCGGGTTAAATCTTCCATCTTTGGGCGACGATAAAAACATCAAAGGAGCGAGATGATCGCGCTAATGTCAGTAACCTTTATACCATCGGCAAATTACGTTCCCCTGCAGTGCCGTCGTGAGGATTTCATGTGGAATCCTCTGTTTCGAAGCAGTTAAAGATATGGTTTAGTATTGGTTGAGATGAGGATTCAGATTTTAACTTTTTGCGAGATACTTAGGAACCACTTTATGATTACGTGAAAGAGCCCGCAATTTCTATCAGGAATTCAAAATTTATTTGATGAAAATCAATTTTGAAATGACTGAGATATCCAAAAACAAAATAAAACGAGGCGATCCTAATAAAAGATGCGTCCCACCTTTTATTAGGCTCGTTTGTTAATAAACTAACAGCAATTTCAAAGCCCATTTTCATTAATCAAACTTTCAATTCCTCTTAGAATTATAATGCTCTGTCATATTTAACAAGAGGTTTCTCATTATCCCATACACATTAAATGTTGGAAACCTGAAGCCGCATGTCAGCCGAAACTATACCATGCCTTTAAGATGATAATGATAAAACTCAATATTTTGTAAAGTGCAAATTACAACAAACTCTCCGAGTGCCGAGCGCCACCATTATCACGTATATCGCAGACAGAATTTGGTGCGATGAATGCTGTCTGTTCAAGGCCGTAAACTTTAGTGAGAAGCTCTAATGTTCTTAAGTAAATTGATTAGCGTATACTGAAGAGAAAGAGAGCGAGGAAGAGCAATGCAGGTGCTTCCATTAACGTTGCACCATTCGCTTCATATTTCCAATAAAAGTTAAGAGAACAGTGACATATTAAGAGGAATCTGTAATGTGTGTGAGGACGATGCTCGTGGGATATCCACAGACAAGAAAGAAAAGACAAGAAATTCATTTCTCTCTATGCAAGAACCAAGCAGGAACTGCAAGCGAGCCCCTCCCCCTCCCCCAAAAATGCTTCATGTCAAGTTTATCACTTGTCGGAGACGACATTTCATTTTTTTTTTTTGGGGGGGGGGGGGGGGGCGGGGGAGGGTGGATAGAAGGTTCATCATCTAAATTTATGTGATATATCTATCCCTTCGAACTAGGAGAGGATTCTCTATTCATTTGTACTAGACGTCCGGGAATTACGTGAACTGCAAACGACATCATAATATATTCTGCATAATTATAGAGCCGCTACAATAAAAATGCGACGAGACCGAGTCTTCAAACTATAAGTAATAAAGAAGCCTAGCAATTCCAGCCCAGGTATAGAGAAAAAAAATAATAAAATTGCTGATAAAAAAGTTAGAACAATTGGTATACACCAATAAGATGCCCAAACGATTAAAGTTGATCACTGACAATTCAAGTCTGCCTCGGAAAGGCATGCTGGAGAAACCATGCGCAAACTGTATACAGACCATTACTTTTTTTTTTCTATTGGTTGAGCTGAAAAAAAAAAGAAAAAAAATACTCATCGTTATAGTCCTTAGACATCGTTTACCATTGATATTGCTTACGCCAAGATATTCTCTCATCCGGGAACTTAAGTGACGTTTCCTACTGTTGTCTAGTATATCTTGACAAACATCTCAAAACGACACTTGCAAACTTGAAAATATGGGAAGTCACGGTGATAAGGCACAGTATTCAGAGGCACGTGGGATGCACCCCGATGTGAATGACGTCATCACTGCTCATCCCAAACAAACAAAAAGAAACCTACAACACCCAAAATGAAACGTAATTTGGAATCATGTGACACGCATAAACAGATTTGGCGGGTCACTGAACAGTCAGACGGCGTGGCACATGCTTTAAGCGGGTAACACTCAACGTGACAGACAAAACTGGCTGGCGTGTTTATGAGTTAATCAGACATGCGAAGATAACGCCCAATACGATCTGGGTGGTTGACCGTAACACAGCTTGTCTAAAGATACTATTAATGACCTGTATGGGCTAATTACCTTCAGTCTAGACAATGGGGAGTCGAAGTCAGCAGGGCAGGCGTTTGTGGAATAAATATGTCCAATCAATCACTACGTTGCAACCAGTGTTGAGGGTATTCAAGGGGAGAAAGTATAGTAGTCGGCACGTTTTAAGCCTCTCCTTTTTCACATCATCTCAAAACGCCATGCTGAATAAACTGTTGAAGTATAGTTCATTTGCATAGGGCGACTACGCCAGAGAAATGTAGGAGAAGAAGGATTCTGTAACATTCAACCTGAACAAAACTTCGGAATAATCATTCTACCCACACACGGAGAGTGGCTGGTAAGGAGTGCAAGTTTAATGAAAACAGACTGCCCAGCCGGCCAGGCCAGTCGGGTATCGTTCGGAGCTTTGCTGCCTAAATATCTAGAGACTGACTTCTCCGCTGTCAAACGTTTTGCAAATAATAGTATATAGGTCGTATAACGTCTTCCAAAGGGCAAAGTTGGCTTGAAAGTCTTTTACCAAATAAAATGAATGGTGCATAAAGGCATACGGATATACTCTTAGGGAAATTTCGAAATTGTACTAGTTCAAATACATTCCACATTAAGGTCCCTTTATTCATCAAAGCTTGTCGTAATACAAGAAGAAAAAAATGTGATAACAACCATGGTTATGGTTGATAGCCTATCCCCCTAAAATTGATAATAGCAAGATTATTACAACACAGCAAACAAACAAACAAACAAACAATAAAGAAACAAATAAATAGAAGAATGATAATGAGAAGGAAACCTATTTTTCTAATTTTCTTTTGGTTTCATATGAAAAGGGGAAGTTTTAGTGAAGACTTTTGTGTGGCCTAACTAGAGACTTGGAAGACCATTATGTCATTATGTCATCTTAAGGTGCATATTGTCATAACTACTTATATCACTGTTTCGTGAAAACGGGTGAAACTTTTTAGAAAACCACTACTTTCTTATCTCATCCAAGATTTTGAATTACACCTGTATACTATTCTCTCTCTCTTTCTTTTTTTTTTTGTAATCCGTATAAGATATAGTTTCCCTCATATTTTCATTCGTATTATATTTCGTATCATACGTTATGACTTATAATTCTGACAAATTGATAAAACATTACAATTTTTTCAAATATATGCTTTCAATTACATAATAAATAGAGTAAAAATTGAATTGAAATTGAACTGAATTACTGAACTTATTCAACTCTTTATTCAGTAACAGTACATCTTTCAAACGGATGTTTTCACGTTGCATGGCTGGAGATACAAGAGGTGCCATGATATTCTGATAAGGTGGGGACGTGGTCGTACGAAATATAAAATGTAACAGATGAATGTAATGATTTTATCTTTCTTTTATACAAAAGAATATTTTAAGGATTGTGTATAGGTATTGAGAAAGAAAGAGAGGGTGTGTGGTTGTGTGTGTGGTGTGTGCGTAGGAGGGGGGGGGGGGGCGTGGGAGAGAAATATAAATTTATTGAATATTCAAAGAAAAGCGGGCGATCTTTTTTTTTTATTATACTTTGAAAAAGTGGGGAAAGAGAAAGGTAAAAATCAAGGATTAGCTTGATAGGTCAATAAGGATTACAGAATATTTACATTACATTATTACAGAGATAATATTTGGATAGATGGCTAAAACGTCCAGACAGACAGGGGAAGGAAACCGTAAGTGTGGTTTTTGTTTGTAATAAGTAAAGCTGTCTGCGTGATCGGTCATCCGATTCGAATGCGTAACCGAACTAACCAAACACTTGGCAGTAATGAATATATTAAAGGACCTATACTGGTTAGGTCCTTATACAGCCATCCACAGTTCAGTTAGCTAAATAAAACGATCTCGTTATCAATTGCTCACGTGGTGTGCGGAATTAACAATGAGTGCGTGGCGCCAATTCTATAATGTACAAGTAGAAAACACTGCGCGACCCCCCTCCCCCTTCCCGCTGGAATTCTGGCCAATCACGAAGCAGTCAGCTGACAACAGGGATGAATGGATTACCGTACGTATACTTTCAGCGAAAGATATGAACTCACTATTCCCTCACTGAAATTCCATGACAGTATGCGTGTGGATTTGTTTGTTTGTGTGACGGGGTGTGTGTCAGTGTGAGTGTGAGCGTGTGTGTGTGTGTGTGTGTGTGTGTGTGTGTGTGTGAGCGGGAACCCTAGAACTACGGAGGGAGGAGGGGAAGGTCAGGAGGCTTTTTTTTGGGGGGGGGGGGGTGTACGACTAAGTTTGTTTATAAATTAAGATGCATATAGTTATGAAACTCGGGTTTATATATTGATTTAGTCTTTTGCGTTGATTAATTATAATATGTTTGTTATGTAAAGATATAGAATAAAGATAACTGAAAAAGTGTTGAGTGCGCGTGTGTGTGTCGATGGGAAGATATAAGTATAAAAGAATGACACACTAATATGGACATGGTTTAGCATTGTAGTGGCTGGTGATGCTGTGAACTTTGCTGAGGTAGCAGATGTTTGGGAAAAACAAAACTAAAAAAAAATAGCATACACTGGTGTTTATTATTATGGTGTGACTAGAGAATTATGAACTCATTATCACCATACTCATAACTAGTTTATTGATTGGTCTGCACAGTTCCATACAGCTCATATTTTTCAAACAGGAGACATTGTTATACCAAGAGTGCTTTTAAAATTATGACCCAGCAATATACTATGTTTCTATAAGATAAAAAAGCTTGCAGCGAAATGTTTATTTTTCTTACCAAATTGACGCTATATAATCATTGCGCTCTCCATTTGTTTAAGTAATGAAAACCGCTCGAATATATTGAAAAGGGGAAGCTGTAACAACATAATACCGCTGGGAAATCAGTAAAAAAGCGAGAAAACGGTCGATATTGAAGGCCCCTATATTGCCAGTATCAAAATGATTGACTGGTGTTATCGTGCTTCCATTGCAGAAGTTTGATCTATTTATTTTTTTTTTGTTCGGGCTTATTACCTCTAATCCCCAAAACTAAAACATCAGGAACAGACAGACAAACAAGATTTTACACATAACTACAGCCGCAAAAAAAGACAAAATGAAAATATTGCTGCATATTAGTGGTATTTGTTAAATGAAACGTTGTATAAGATCTGTTCTGTTACTTCTAACCCCCCTCCCTTAAAAGTGCATGGCCATATTCATAAAGCATATACATATATCACAGCCCTAACACAATAGCATTGCAACTGAAAACAAAAGTTCATCTTCGAAATACTCGATCCATAATCAAGTATCTTATGTGATATTGAAAACCCGCCTATTGATTTGTGGTTATAGTTATTAAGTGTATACTGTGCATCAACCTTTAAATAGTTGTGTCTTTATTAAAAGTTGAATCGTGGTCGCTCAGTGCCGGCGGTGCATCAACGCCTTATTTCTTTCATTACACTGTATTGGTTTACTCGAGGGTCACTTCCGGTCAGTGACCCTCAGCATCATACCACATGCACACGATGGAAGTATAACACGACCATAATGGTTACAGTTCGTTACACCGAAGGTTCGTTATTTCGAAGATTCGATATATTCTCCGAAAATGAAATGCGGTTCGTTATTCCGAAGGTTTGTTAGCCAGCAACTTCTTTGAATTTTCGAGTCAACGAGCCTTAATCAATTTTTGGATCAACGAACGGAATAAACTAGGAATAACAAACCTTCAAAATAACGAATAATGATATAAAATGTTCGGATGAAAAAAAAAAATCATTTTCCGATTAATAAACATCTACAGGGAGTTTGTGCGTTCCGGAATAACGAACCTTATTTCATTTTTGGATTAACGAACCTTTGGAATAACGACTTTCACCCCACCACATTATGTATCATGAGAGGTTGTCGTCAACCAAGTACAAATAATATTTATACTGCTACTTTAACACGCGCGAAATGTCAGCATTTTGCCTCTTGGAGACAGTGAGGATAAAAGAAAGCACATTGACATTTTTATCGTAGAATTATTGCAGGCGCACATAATTAAAGTCAAGGCTAGCTTTCTCCTTGCCATATCCCTTGTTCGATGAAACACGTTCTGTTCTAGGCAACACGTGGCTTTCCATCAAGAACAAAGAGAAACAAATAAATAAAAATAGAAACAGGAAAGGGAAAATGAAGTAACGAAGAAACAAAATCAAAGAAAGAGACATCATTCATAATAAAAGTGCCACATTCTCGGAAGCGCGAAAATCGCAAGGACGCGTTGTTGCACAAATCGATCAGTTTATCGAAAATGTCAAGCTTTGTCGCTCTCGTTCCGAAGCTGTGCTTGCACGGGTAAGTTGGTTTACACCGACACGTTTGGCGGGTTGGCTCATCCGGGGGGTTAAAACGATGAAGAGTCGAGCTGTTTGAAGCTTTTGATTTCAAAAATTGATCGTGAAATGTATGACAAAAAACCAAAAACAAAAACAGTCATTCATGTACGGCGTGCTTTCTCTTCAAACGATGACGGATGGATAGGAGCAAAATAAAGACCGTCAATAGTCGTTATCCGCTACCTATTCAAGAAATGAATAGGCCTACTGCGTGGATAACGTCAGCAAACTAAGAACTAATTGGTCATTTCTACCTGCTTTTCTTATTTACGTAAGGTGGTTCTACTGACATCTGCTTCTTTTTGTTTCTGCTGTACTTCTTCTTTATCTTCTTCTTCATCACCATCTTCGTCCTTTTCTCCTCCTACTATTCCTTTTTTCCTTCTCTTATTCTTGTCCTAATCACAATTTTCTACTGCCATTCTATTTTTCTCTCTTTGAATTGGGTTCTTTCCTTTCAATACTGCCCTTATTCTTTTTTATCTACTTCTCTATTGCTTGGTCAAAGCATTCAGTGGTTGAAACTGTACATTACACACGGCAAGATGGGTTTCATATGAAATTCCGCTGTTTTGGATGGGTTCCCGCTTCCATACCTGTTCGCTCGGAGTGCAATGATTGCATTTTATACTCTCCTCCTCGTAATGGCAGAAGACGCTCCGTTACATTAGTCACGCCGAAGGTCACTGGATACATGATAGGAGGGTAGTTTTCTCCCTTTTTTATTGTCTTAGTGCTATAATCCTTATCTCACGGGACAGAGCGCGATCACGTGGTACATACATTTGACTCGTGGTAAGGACAGCTGTCCTCCAGGGGGCGGAGAAACATTATGCCCCAAAAGCTCAAGTATCACAGAATGTGTGAAATAGGCCGAAATTGATCCTGCCGATCTAGTTTCTTTTCTTTTTCTTGTTTTTACAATGGTTTCTTTGTTTTTTTATTTATTTTTTGTTTGTGTGTGTGTGTGTGTGTGTGTGTGTTTGGTTGTAGAAGGCTGTGTAGCGGACGGGATGGGCATTATGTTCAACCACTGTGGCCAACCTCTCTCTCTCTCGTATACCCCCTCCCCCCACTCCTATCCCTACCTCTGTTTGCGATCAAAGCACAGTCCAATGCTGGTAGGCAAATGTAGGGGGAAAATTGACGCAGGGGGTGAGATCCATCTCATTTAAAGGTACTGTTTACTATTAGGAGCAGTGATTATTTTTTTTTTCGAATTATCTCATTGATGCATATCCGTATGTCTGTCGTATCACAAAACATCCTACCACAGAGACATTTCGCATACTGTAGACTGTAATTACAGAAAGAATTTTATTGTAACTATTGTTCACATTTTGTATATCTAATACTAGTTAACATTGAATATACTGATTGACATTTTTACATTGGTTGTTTCTATCTCTAACTCACATTTTAGAACTATTTTACTGCACTAAAGCTTTTTTGTTTCGTTTCATCTGCATGCAAATGGTAAATAATGCCTTTAAGAAAAGTTTGTGTTTTACGGCGTACGTCAAAGGCACGAGCGGGCGCTAATCCTTTTCCAAATTCATCGCCTTGCAGAGAAGGATGAGAAAGAGAAGAGAACAGGGAGAGAAAAGGAGAGAGAAGAGAGGGAGAGGGAGAGAGGGGAAGGAGGGGAAGAGAGGGTATAAAAGACCCTTGGAGATCACTGAATCAACTAATTCTGGCGAAGGAGAGGACAGACTGAGCTAAAGAAATACTTTGATAGATGAAGTGGCAAAGCGCGCACAAAGGGAAAACACGTGACACGCTCACAAAAATAGAAATTCTTGTCGAAGAGAGAAAGGGAGAGAATACTCAGTAAGAGAAGGAGAGACAAAAGAGAGAGAACGAGGGAGAGAGAGAAAAAAAGGGAGAGAGAAATAGCCAATGAGACGAGCCTTATACTCAGCGGCAAGAGGTGACGATGCGCCAATTTTGTTTTTCATTGACAGAGGAGCAAGACTAATGACGTCACATAACTCTTGCGTCACAGGCAGGGTATGTCATGGGTGTCTCTCATATGTATTTTTACTATCAAGCAGAGGCAACGATACAATTGGACAAGGACATGTCGTTCATTCATGTACCATCTATAAATCTTTTAAGATACACAAATGTGATAGCTGATTGGTCAATGATTCGATCGATCGTCCATAGGTTACATGCCCGAATGACGAGATAGAATATCGAGCGAATGTTTCGGAGTAAAAAAAAAAAATGCACATACTTATATAACTTATGAAAGAAAGGACAAACGTGAATCGCTTTACCCATGGCTTTTCTATCAATCTAGTCATAGTACTTTCTCCGTTTTCACAACCCTATGGTTGAGCAAGTTTCTCAACGTCACAATCAATCCAATGCTGTTTATGTCTGTACTTTCATCCGTATCATTCTCGTATAATAAACGAGTCAGGAGTTAGCTTTTGGCATAAGGGTACATTAGTAATGACCTTTCTTTTTTCAGTTGTTAAGGCTGCACTTTTGCTCGTTTTCAAAGCTACATAATGAATAAGCTTACCCAAGCTTAGATAATCCCTACATGGGTGAATTTAAAAACCAAAGTACTTACTGTTGGTTCAAATGACCTTAAAAATTAAAACCCCGAACTGGTGTATAAACTGCACATAATTATCTATATGTGTGTCAATATCTATACAATATGTATTGTAATAATTCATCACTTTTAGTGTTTAGCAAACATTTTGATGTCTTCATAAGAAAATACGATTTTCATGAAGATCGAGGCTCACTTTTGATGATAACAGTACGATATTTAAACTTATTACATCGATAAAAATTATAATAAGAAATTAGTCTAATGATAAAACAAATGCTTTTGACGATATGTACTCAACTATCATACCAATACCTTGCAGCATGCAAAGACATGAAAATCGAAAGGCGATTTAATGGTATAAAACGAATGAAAACAAGAGCTAATCAGTATTTAGGTTATTCTCGAGGTTTTAGGCATACGCGTTCACCAAATGACATTAGGCTATTCATCCTAGGCGATGCCGGTGTTGCTAGCACCATGGACATAACTACAGATGTCGTTTTTCCCGACGCCATCCCGACAACGCGATTCCACAAAAATTAGCATGTTTACCTCCACCCCGTCACTGGGATCTTATTCCATCATCGCAATATTAAAGTACTGACCGGCCAACCTATGTTGGTTACCGTTAACGCATCATTATCAATAAAAATTGTGCTCAGTTGTGAATCTCGAGTGATATCAAACCATGAAATGAATGGATTTGAGATCAGTCTCAATCACCGTTATTACTCACAATTTTCATTCTGTCATATTCACATTGGGGAAAAAATAACTCTTAACGTTTACGGTGACCTTGTCCTTGGAATATTGTCTGATGATTCTATATAAGGACGTTTTAGGGCCAGTGAACGCGAAGACGTCAACTATGAATTATGTGACGTCATGACATTGCGCATGCGCCGTCAGACGGGCAGAGAACAGCGAACCGCTGCGCTGGCAGAACGAGTCCAGTCATCGGATCAGGAAGCGGAGGAGAAGTCCGCCAGACTCGTGGGGAGGCATGCAGACTTCGCTTCGATGTCATCACGTCACTGTTCACACCGTGTTCTGCTTGACGGAGCAATATTATACGGAATTCCCCGGCGTGGAATGAGATACACCGTGCACACGCAGGGGAAATCGTGGCGGGGGAATGGCGCGATTAATTTTTGATATCGATAGGATGAAGACTAAGCCTCCTGACCTGATAAAGCTACAAGAGAGAAAATGATATTGCTTCACTTAATTTCTTTTTCCCTCTCTCTCTCTCTCTCTCTCTCTCTTCCTTCATGATCCTCTCCCTCTTCTAAATCTCTTTTTTTTATAATAAATTAGAGGAAATAATGTGCTGTCTTCTGAGAAACAGATTTAGCACGATTTATTTTAACATGAGTATCTACATTTTTTTCCCCTATACCACTGGGTAATGTCGACTACGCCACACGTAACCTAGCTTAATGAATGTTTGCCACTGTTGGTCTTTCTCAGGGAGGCAGGATGTGCCTCTGAGTTGTCTCCTTAAAGAGAGAGAGAAAAAAAAAAGAAGAAGAAATGTGCTTGTGCTAGTGTTGGGTGATTTTGTTTTTCAGGTCTTCTTCTGATGAGGGTTGTCGAGCATTATTTGAATGGTATTTATTTTTATTGTTGTTGGGTTTTTTTTTTTGCGATAGAACGTAATGTCAAATAACGTCCGTCAATATCTCCTTCATCGATCCCTCTATCTATCTATCTATCTATCTGTCTGTCTGTCTATCTTTATGTATAATACATATGTGGGTATGCGTGTATGCTTGTACGTATGCTTCCTTGCGATGTGTGTTTGAGTTTGTGCGTGTATTTTGGCAGATGTCAACACGGTCAAGGTAAAATACCGTTTTTGCTTGTCGTGACCAAATTATGCAATTTACTACTTTGTACTCTGCTACAATATCATATTATTGTCTTCATTATTACTTGAACGGAGCGGAATAAATCCTACTGAAAAAAGAAGAAGCTCACTTTAGTAGGCTGCATTCACATCAGGTGCAAAGGTCAGTTTTGGGCTGGCCAGAAAATAATGACTGGACGCGATTGGCGGATTTGTCAATTACGTCATTTGTGTGGCTTTGACTGTATGTGGATCACCGAGTCCATTCATTGGTGTAGCAATTAGTCATGTCTGGTGCTATCGTAATGACATAAACAGCCGTTGCTCTGACAGATTCAAATTCATCTTGCTTTGAAATGATACAATGAGACCTTTAATACATGGTCAATTAAATGCTACTTTTAAAGCGTGACGCAAGAGGTCATAATGATACGTCATTGATCGTCTGGTACATGAACTTTAAAGGTCGTAGGCCCATATACCTTGTGCAAAAGTCACGAAATCTGCATTGTTGAAGAATAATGTCTCCCAACATCGATTGTGTATGAAATCTCATAGCGATACACCTCAATGGTCACTGATGGTTGTTGTTTTTTTTAAGAGAAATGAAAAACTATCGCCATGTCACTCGAAATGATACGCTCCCCTTCCGTACCGAGAAAAACGGTTAGATTTTATTTTTTTCTCGAGGTCCTGATAAATTTACTGGATATCAATAGTATTGTTTCATTCTCTATCATAAAGAAGTTTCCAGATTTCTCATTCTGAGGAACGGTTTTAATTGCCTACCTCTACAATATGCCAGGTTATGAAAAAAAAAATCAGCTTTTCATGGTTGCCATGGGACATAACGAACTTTTAACAAACTGTTTCATAGAGAGAGAGAGAGAGAGAAAAAAAAAGAAAGATAAATTGGGTGGCTCACATGCAGTGGTGATACAATCTCGGATAAATTTGAACATCACAATTACCATGACATGTTAGCAGAATGTTGCCATTGAGCCTACAATAAATATTATTGTTGAACTTTACAACAGTTCTTTGTAAAGCAGAATGTTAAAGGGAAACGATGGGAATGAAACGAGCGGCGATTTGACTCAGTTTGTATCGCGTCTGCCTCCAGATCCAAAGACACTGGTTCGATTCTCGAGTCTAACTGAGCAATGTTGTGTGTAATCATATCGTCCCGTCTCGTAAGAGGCAAAAACACTCTGTCCCTAGGATAGGACATAGAATGGAGGTCCCGTGAGTGAGAAAGCCACAACTCACCTACGCAAAAGATTCCGCTTCATTCATCGCCAAGAGCGGGGTTCACAACCTAGTGAAGTGGTCCCACCTTACAGCGAGCTGGACCCCATGGAAGACCAGTTTGTATAGTGCAGCTGAATATGGGCTATCCGGTCGTCTTTTCTGATGGAAGATGAAACAAACAAAGAAACGAACAAACAATCAATGAGTAAATCTTGTTAATTTAGAATATCAAGACAGTGGTGATTTTGAACCAAAGAAAATTTTTACATAAATCAACGAATAAGTGTGATCGATTCTGATGACATTAGAAATCACGCAGTCCACTTGATCGAGTAATATATGGTGATAGAAAGCAATATCTTTATTCAGAGGATAAACAAGTTGAAGAGGAAAACTAAATCAAACGCTAAGTAACATTCGGTGATAGTGACGTACACATACCGCTCCACAAGTAAACTGCGAAATACAGTGGATCGTTGATCACGATTTCATTTCCTACTGTGGGAAAAGATTGGAAAATGCAACAAACAGTCAGGGAAATAAATTGAGGGATAGAAAAATATGATGTGCAACAGGAAGATAGATAGATTGATTCATATACAACGAGATTACTAGATGTAAAATAGATGAGAGAGAGAGAGAGAGAGAGAGAGAAGGGGTGGGGGGTGGGGTTACACCATATAACGCGATTATCAAGAGCGCCATCTTCGTTCAGAGCTCAAGAGGCCGAGCAGGACTGAGACGGGGAAAAAGAAAACCGTGACCATATTCCGAAGACCTTGTCTGGTCTCTGCACGAGTGCGTTGACGAAAAACGACGGGGAAGATTTCAGGGCGCAATCACAGCCTCAAAGACGAGGCTGATTTTGCGCTGAATAATCACGGGCATGACAGCTAAATTAGGATTAATAGGATTGAATAATGGGCTTGAAGTAGTAAATGCCTAGACAAGCCATCGTTGACATTGAACTCGAAATCAGAGGGGGGGGGGGGGGGAGGGGAGATCGAGGCAGATTTACTAGGTCGTTATTAACCCCGGACTAATGAGAGAAGAAAAGATATTGAATAAACTCACATAGACAAGCCATACATCGAGCAGTTAACAGTAACGATAGTAGATGAATAGATGGAGAGAGAGAGAGGGGGGGGGGGGGTGGGCACGGGACTAGAGCATGCAGAAGCGCGGGTGGATCTCAGATTTCTAAACCTACTGTAGGCCTACTTCATATCAATATTTTCTCAGACGTTTGAAGGCCGACGAACTATTATCAGGTATCACGTTATTCTTATGTGCTTGTTGAAGACATGCAAACGTGTATACAGAATACATGACCACGCTACTATTAATACACTTATTACAATTTTCATAAGTATATTGCTGCTGATGATGATGAGGGTATCGATAGAGATAATGTGACTAATGAAGATATCAATATTAATAGTTATGGCAATAGTTATAATGAGGGTGATGACGATAATATTATTCATTCATTCATTCATTCATTCTTTCTTTTATTAATTTATTTATTCATTCATTCATTCATTCATGGCGCTAAAATCAGCCTTTTTTCAGCTAGTCCGTCATGATGATGATAAAATTTCCCTGAAGCAAAGTCTAAAAGCACTGTTACGTAAAATTTATTATGTGATAGTTATCATACGTAATATTTTACTTCTGAATTTCGTACGCTGTCTGTAAACAGACATTACTGTTTCCAACAAATGATAAATCAACCACTGTACTATGTTATATACGGAAAACAAAAGACAGAGAAAAGAACGGAATCTATATAAACTCCCTTGACAAAGAGGCGTATGGATGTAGTGATATTGAAGGGAAGTATTCACATCAAATTTGACATCAAACCAGTTTTTCAAAATTGAGAGTTGAGGAATCAGCATTAGTGCATAAATTTGAAATTCGGCCGGTGATGAGTCGCTGAATTTAAGCCAAGGTCAACTCATAAAAATTGACTTTATACGTCTACACGATAGGCTAGATTTCCAAGTCCCCTTTGCGTCATCCTGAAGGCGCCAGGAAGAGTATACAGCCAACATTAACATCTATAAAGAACTACGGAAATTTTCTTCCGCAATTTTCGTCTCGGAGATTGTTTACATCCCGTTCTGCTTATATTAGATAACATTTCGGTGGGAAAAGTGGGTAGAACCAATTTATGAGGCAAACATTAATGTGACGGGATCTCAGAAAGACATTCTCTATAGATGCATTCCTCCAATGAGCAGTTTAGTGATGTTTGTTTTGTTAAGTTAAAGC
This sequence comes from Diadema setosum, assembly GCA_033980235.1. NCBI lineage: Eukaryota > Metazoa > Echinodermata > Echinoidea > Diadematoida > Diadematidae > Diadema > Diadema setosum. The sequence continues at coordinate 21,161,369 of CM067076.1, forward strand.
GCATCTACTAAATCTCTCTAGACGATCTGGGTACATTTTCTTTTTGACTCCATAATTCTATTCTCCGGCCCCATATCATCAGTGATGAGCCAATATATTTCATCGAACATAATAATTTGCCGACATGTTATCTATGACACGATGGTCATTTAAGCTCTGACGATCCATTGATATTGCGAACATGCGATGCCGCAAAAAACTGTTCGTCTTCAATCATCTGTTGTGCAGAAGTAAAGATCTTCGTATTCTGATCAAATACGAAGACATTCCCATCTCTCCTTGCTATATAGAACGAGTTGTCATGTTCGGCAGATACTACGAGACGCTATGGGTAAAATGATATAATATTCGCATCATGAGGAAATGACAGGATTGAGCGAAACGAAGAAAAAAGAAAGAAAATAAAACAGGGAGCATGATGCCAAAAGTGCTGTTAGATGAAGAGGGGAACTGCGGAGACAGCGGAAGAGACAAGGAAGGCGGAAGACGCGCACGAAGGGAACGAAAGGCGCGGGAAACTGAAAGGAACGTGAAAAAATGAGAGAGAAACGGACGTGAGGAGAGAAAAGAGGGTGTCAAAATATTGAGATGGGAGAGAGATGGAAAAGAAATGAAGAGAGAGTGAAAGATAGATAGAGAGGAGAGAGGGAGAGAGGGAGAGAGGGAGGGGGGGAGGGAGAAGGGGGATGGGGAACGGCAAGACAGACAGAACGAATTACACTGCCGCACATCCGTCAGTGGATGCGAGTATGCGTCGTGAAGTGACGGTCAGCACGCCATCCGAGACCTCCATCGTTCTGTCTGACGCAGCAGGAGCGCTCAACGAATATTCGCCGAGAGAGAGGCGCGGCGGGAGACCAGCGAGCCGAACGGAATTTGGAGACGGAGGCAAATTATCCTCTTTCATCCTGCTCCTCGTCTAAATATCCTTCGTCCGTTGATTGCCTTCTCCCATTGCTATCTAAGCTGGGGGGCTACCCAAGCGGAGAACTCCCGCTTTTAATGACCCAACAGCATTAAGCGACGTCGGAAATCGTTACTGGAAAACGGCTTATATCACGATTCGAGCAGAGTCAAAAATAGGCAGATAGGTATCCGTCTCTGCGACCTCCGCCATTTTTTTTTTCTTCAAAATTTGCAATCGGTCGGGATCAGTTGGTTCGGCGAAAACTATGAATGCATCCACATTATGAATATGTGGACTTTGCAATCGTGCTACGCAAGAGCATAAAATTGCTAGATGTTACCTATATTGCACTTCCTCCTGTGCATTTGCATGACCTGCTATGTGTATGTGTGTATGTGTGAATGTGTGTGATAGGTTAAAAAAATAATGAATTTTGTTCGGTTAATTTAAGCATGATTTTTTTTTTTTTATAATTCATGACAAGTTTTGGGAAATACTGTATTCTCAAGGGAGTGTAAGGGAGTTTATGTTATGAAGCGGATATTATGCAGAAGTTATGCAGAATGCGGGGGTTATGCAGAATTTCATGTCATTTCTCTCATATAAACATGGTATGATTTGAAAAAAAAACCACCCAATATATTGTATTGTATGTTGGAAAAATGATTTAGCAGCACAAGAAAAAAATAATACCGCTGCTTTTTTGTTGTTCATATTAACTTCACTGTCAACATGAAACTGATATTGAATGAAACTCAAAGATATCATAAAACAAAAAAGTGTGCGTATGTGCGAGATAAGCAACTTTGTCATGATATTGTATGTGTTGCATCATTGACTCCTTTAACAACAAAAACTTTAAACGAAGACTGCATGATATCAAACATAAAGATATGAAATGATGAATAAAGATATGAAATGATGAATAACAAACCCTTCGGAATAATGTCTTAAGTGTTTGTCAGTTTTGGGATTATGTGAAACTTGGCTGACTGAAAATTTCACTTCCCTTGTACAATTAGATGGTTACACACTGGTAACAAAGAACAGACTTTGTAAACGAGGTGGAGGCGTGGCATTTTATGTGAAGAATAATTTGAAATTTGAAATGATAACCCAGTTAAATTATATGTCTGATTCAATTGAAAGTATTTTCATTGACATAAGTATGCCAGGTGGTAAAAAAGTATTGATAGGAGAAATTTACAAGCCCCCAAATTGTAATTATTCTGACTTCATCTCAACCTTAGAAATTATTTTAGATTCGCCCTATCTCCGCAACAAACAAGTGTACATAATGGGAGATTTTAATTTAGACTTACTTGATTATGGTAAGCCACAAACACGTGATTTTCTTGATACTATGGTATCATCCTCTTTCACTCCTTGTATCACTAAGCCTACAAGATTATTTGGAGCCTCCGCAACACTGATTGATAACATATTTTTAAACAGCTATGATTATGATGATCAATGTATCGCTGTTACGGACATATCAGATCATTTTCCCGTTATAGTTTCTTCCATAACTACTATACCTGAATCGCATAAACAAAAGGTGTGTAAAGATTTATCGCAATCACGAGTGTTCTCCGATCATAATATCCAGCTGTTCAAACAAAGTTTATCCGAAATTGATTGGAATGAGGTTTTAAACTCCACTGATCCGAATGATGCGTACGACAGATTTATGAATATTTTGGTACCTTTATATCACTTGCATATCCCTTTGAGAAATCAAAGAGGAAACTACAAAACAGTTCCGCGCTCACCCTGGATAACAAAAGCTTTACTTAGATCCATAAACAGAAAAAATACTTTATTTTACAGATATAAATCATGTAATACAGCTTTAAATAAATCAAAGTACATTAAATATCGGAATGCTCTCACGTCCCTGTTACGTAAAGCAAAGAAAGATTATTTTTGTTCTCTGTTTGAACAGCACAAGTCAGATGCAAAATCTACCTGGCATGTAATAAATAGTGTTATTCATAAACGTGTAAATAAGGGTAGTATTGATAATATCCTTTGTGAAGGGAAGAATTTAACAGATGATGTGGAAATTGCGGAAGCATTCAACTCTTTTTTTGTTAATATTGGTCCGAATCTGGCCCGCAATATTTCATCTGTACACAGACCCTTTCATTCTTACCTTTTAAATTCCAATCCACAGTCCTTATTTTTTCTCCCAGTACTTGAAACAGAGGTCGTAGATATTGTCAATTCTTTTAGCCCCAAGAAGAGTACAGGTCATGATGGGATTTCTAATCACCTCATGAAAAGTATTGTAAACGAAATACTATCACCCTTAGTTCATATTTTGAATTTATCTTTATTGACTGGTATTGTGCCCATTAAAATGAAAATTGCTAAAGTTATCCCAATTTATAAGAAAGGCAGAGAGGATGAGTTGGGAAATTATCGACCAATATCGCTTCTGTCATCCTTTTCTAAATTACTTGAGAAGGTGATTTATAATCGTTTAATCAAATTTGTAAACGATTGTGATATTTTAGCTGATAATCAATTCGGATTCCGAAAAAAACATGCAACCACCCATGCTATATTACTTCTGGTTGAGAAAGTTGTAAGAGCTATAGACACAAAGTCGCATACAGTCGGTCTGTTTCTGGACTACTCCAAGGCCTTTGACACAATAGATCACGAAATTCTTTTGTATAAACTAAATCATTACGGTATTCGTGGAAAGGCCTTGGAGTGGTTCAGAAGTTATCTTACCGGTCGATCTCAATTTGTTTCCGTAAATAATCATGAATCTGATACAAACTCGATTTGTTGTGGTGTTCCACAGGGCTCCCTCTTAGGTCCTCTTTTATTCATTTTATACATCAATGACTTCCGTAACTCATCCTCTCTGCTGTCTTTTCTTCTGTTCGCAGATGATACAAGTCTCTTTTATTCTCACTCAGATCCTTATGTTTTGCTCGATTCTCTGAATAATGAACTTAAGTTGGTGTTTGAGTGGATTCAGGCAAATAAATTGTCGCTTAACATAAATAAGACCAATTATATGGTTTTCAGTAACACAATAAAATCTCTTCCAGGTTTAGTTTTAATGAACGGTTTACAATTAAATCAAATAGATTCAACAAAATTTTTAGGCATTTATATTGACAGTAACCTTTCATGGAAGGTACATGTTGATTATTTATGTAAATTGTTGTGTAAGAATGTTGGAATTATTCACAAACTGAAATATCTTTTCCCAAAGCCAATATTGCATTCTCTTTATACAACTTTATTATTACCTTACTTGAATTACGGAATATTAGCCTGGGGGAATTGCTCAAAGACTAAAATTGATTCGTTATTTTTGGTTCAGAAAAAGGCCTTGCGGATTATAAATCGAGCACAATTTTTTGATCATACTGATGAATTGTTTGTTTCAAGTAAATTGTTAAAAATTTCTGATTTGTATTTATATCATGTTGGAATTTTCATGTATAAGTTGAATACTGGTGACCTTCCTAGTATATTTTCCTCAATGTTTGTGAAAAACAGTGATATTCATACTTACCCTACAAGACACAGTGAATCCTATCATTTTTCTCCTGTTCGTACAGTTTTAGCCCTTAAGACAATTACATCTACCGGCCCTTCTTTCTGGAATGAGTTAGATTCGGTTCGGTTGCACTCAAGTTCTTTAAGGTCCTTTAAGAAAAATCTCAAAGCCAATTTTCTAAAATCCTATGTGTAATTATTTCGCCGTAATCGCTTAATTTTTTTTTGTTGTTGCATATACTTAAATGATGCCTTGCTCGGATGACCTCACCAGTTTGATTAACTTGCTACTTTTTTAAGCATTTATACCATAAGTTAATCATAAAACATTATATACTATACTTTGTACATCCCGTAAACATAGTAATATTCTCGATATTTTGAATTTTGCATGTTACGTCACTTCTGACTTTGATACACTGTACTAAAACCCTATGTTATATTTTTGGAACCCACATCCTACAAGCTTTGCTTTTTAGTGGGTTCCTCATATTACACGTTAATTATAATCATTATGTCCTTATACATTTGTGCATTATTGGTTCAAACTGACCACTGTGTGAAAAAAACTTTTCTGCTTCATATCAAATGGAATATAAAACTTGTACGAAATGTGGAATATGGAACGTGAATAAAAAAAAAAAAAAAAAAAAAAAAGTGTTAATGTTCGGATTAAGGAACCCTTTACATTTTCGGATTAACGAACATAGGTATATGGAATTTGTGTGTTTCCGAATAACGAACCTTCGGAATAACGAACCTTGTTTCAGTTTTTTTCTGTACTAACGAACGTTCGAAATAACGCACAACTTACACCCCCTCTCTGCACAAATATCTGCACCCAAATCACACAAAAAGATAATGGTAATAATGATGACATACAGTAATCTGATCAGAGACAATGCGCCTTACTTCCATCCTGTGATATAAACAAACAAAACAAAAAGAGAATAAGATGTAATGACAGGTTTAAAAACTAGAAGGATGGCAACGTGCAGGGTTGATTGATAAGGAGTGAGTTTTATAGATACATACAAAATTTCACTTCCACATACAACTTCAACGTGGCCGTTTTTCAATCAGTTAATCGGTCGGGGGTCGATCAGTCGGTCAGTCAGAGGTTAGTCTATTGTTCATTTCCCTAGATTTCCCTCACTCCATCCCTTCCATTACGGCTCAACCAATCAATCAATCAATCAATCAATCAATCAACCAATCAATCAATCAATCAAGCAATCAAGCAATCAAGCAATCAATCAATCAATCAATCAATCAATCAATCAAGCAATCAATCAATCAATCAATCAATCAATCAATCAATCAAGCAATCAATCAATCAATCAACCAATCAATCAATCAATCAATCAATTAATCAATCAAGCAAGCAATCAATCAATCAATCAATCAATCAAGCAAGCAATCAATCAATCAATCAATCAACCAATCAATCAATCAATCAATCAAGCAAGCAATCCGTTTTTATCATCTGTCCATCATCTCCTATCTTATTCATTTTCCCCCAGTCGACCCATATGACATACAATAATCTCTCTCTATCTATCTGTCTGTCTGTCTATCTATCTATCTATCTTTCTATCTATCTATCTATCTATCTTCCTCTTTACCTATTCGTCAACCTCCATCAATCTCAGATTAATGTCCAACGTTTAGCTATAAGAAATATTCAGTGGTAATTTTCTTCTTAGTTCCTCGTTTTCTCCATTCAAACGCGCGTGCTTCCAGACTGCAGTCTGTACGTGATGGGCAAGAAAACACTTAAGTCCAAGTCATTTCGTTTGTCGTGTGCATTATCAAAAGAGACTTGTCATTCTATGGCTCTCGAAGGATTGGCAAAATTGATGAACGTGCTTAAAACACAATCCACGGAGATCGTCGGACAGCGCATACTAACGTGGACACGTCGAGGATTTTCACGCATTGATTGGTGTGTTAACAAGGAAAAAGTGATAATGACTTTTTCAGAAAAGGGGGAAAGGAACGATAAAAAATGCTAGCGAGGGAAAATAATCAAAACAGAGCAGAAGATTCCCTCTTCCATGAAAAAAAGAACAAAAACCAACGAATCAAACAAAAGCAAAGTGTTAAATTTCTTCATCACTTATCACTCTGTTAGATTGTACAGCAAATCGTGTTTTTTTCGTGCTGTGTTTTGTGCTTTTTAACCTTTATTTTGTCTGTAAACTGGCTTCAAAGGAAATAGCGGCCTTGAATCAATTCCCAGTAGAACTCATAGTCGGTCCAGTACAAATTTTATATAGTTTTCAGAATCTCTCATAGAAACGGATTAACAAAGGAAGAGAGCGACCGTCACGGTGTATGGTAACGGACTCTTTCGCTTCATAATATTCAGTTGAAGGATGTGTTGTTACAAATTTGAACATATCAAAAATAGGAAGAAAATGTAAGAAGTTTACAGAATTCTTTCAAAATGTGTTACAACGACAACGACATGCTAATCAACCCCCAACAAACCAAACGTCCCTAACAAATAGGATGGTGAGATCATACAATCATGATCTATAAGGAAAAGAAAATAAGATTGAATTCCATCAAACGACTAAAAGGCAATTGTTGTTGTTGTTGTTGTTCTTGTTGTTCTTGTTGTTCTTGTTGTTCTTGTTGTTGTTGTTTATTTTCCATCTGTGAAGATGGCTGGATAACCCATTTTCAGCTACACTGAGCTGGTCTTCCATGGGATCCAGTTGGATGTGAGGTGGGACCACTTTACCCGGTTAAACACCCTGCTCTTTGCGATGAATGAATGAAGCGGGATCTTTTACGTGTATGAGTTGTGACTCTCTCATACACGGGACCTCCATTTTATGTCCTATCCGGGGGACAGAGTGTTTTTCCTCTTGCTGGATGGGACGGTATGTTTACACACAACATTGCTTAGTCCAGACTCGGGTTCGAACCCGGGCCCTTACGATCGTGAGGCAGGCGCGCTACCGACTGAGCCAACTCATCGCAATTAAGACCTTGAAACCTTTTTGAAGTAGGAAGGAAGCCAGTCGGAGTGAACAACAATCAAGCGGATATATGGCTTCGACATCTTTTATTTCTTTTCATTTATTATTTGCGGGAAGAGAACACATAGAAAATCAGCTTCAACTGGCTGAAAATAAGTCAATTCCGAGAAAATTTCATACATGAACACGTAGAATATATGAATAAGACATAAAAGAAGAGACACCGTGCATGTGCTACATGAATATATCAAAAGAAATAAAATTTAGGAGACAAAAGGCCAACTCCGAGGGCACTTACTTATCAAGCTGTAAGAATCATTGATAAATTGAACAGTGGGACATAGGCAAAGAATAAGGACATGTAATACAGGAAAATTGAAAAAGGAGACTAAAAAAAAAACCCAACAAGATTGCCACAGACAAACCCATGGAAGTTTTATGGCATGCGTTTTCATCTTTTGAAAGTCGATCGCCAAAAAACGCCAAATATTTCTGGTACATTGTATTTGCATGGCGTATATATTTTTCGGATTTTTTTCAACAATTACTAATATCATTGCAATACTTCCATCAGCTTTGTTTCACACGTGCAAAACGATTAATGGGCTAATCCTTTATTTGAGAAAAAAGAACAAAATAATTCCCAATACATGCTCCCGTCATGAGTGCTACAATGAAAAATTTGAAAGATATTCATTACATTGCGGATGCCTTAATTCTCGTTCCCATAACAGGAAAAGGACACGCTGACCAATAACCAGGGAGAGCACGTGTACTGCGATCAACATTACAAAACAACAACAACAACATCAACAAACAAACAAACAAACAAATAAACAAACAAAACAAAGCACTGCACTCGATAAATGATAGGCAGGGCAGCATCAGAAAATATTGCTCAAGGGTGGAGACTCCGCTCATCGCTCTATCTTCCCTGACGCTTAACTCTAATAACGAGACCCGCCGGATGGAAACCGTAGTTTGTTTGCATGTTTGTGTTTTTTTTTTTTCAAAGATATTTTCAAAGAAACTAAGGCATGAAGTCATGCACATCAGACGATCTGCTCCTGACACAGTTCGAAACAAGCGACGCAAGTTTGCACATGCGTAGGAAGAGAAAATAGTGATCGAATTTTGCCCCCCTTAACCAATAGCAAAAAAACAAACAAAAACACAACCCCCCCCCCCCCCCAATAATAAGCACCCATGGTTTGTCACACTTCATCAGTGAGATTCCCTCTTGAGATGGGGTACTTAAGGAAGACATCTTCAACACTTTCGTATCAGTAGTCGATGCATTTCTAAAATTAGGTTACATTTGATATTTACAAGGGTGTCATTTCGCGAAATATGAGTGTGATTTCAGGGTGCCCAAATTTAGTGCGTTTTAAAACCATATCTAAGCGATTACTTATTATCTTGCCAAGTGTCAAGTGTCTATATATAACACGTTCTTGTTAATGATATGAATTATTTACTACAGAGAAATATCAGCGTAGATCAGCAACAAAATGATTATAGTTCCCCCAGCGGCAAACTCTTTCTTATCCTCATATTATAATCAACATGCAATACAAAACTACATTTTTAACACACCATCACAGTCTACAATCCTTATGAAATGCAATTTCCATTTTTCGAAGTCTTAATGGTAAGGAAAAAAGTAGACACATTACGCCCCTTCTCCCCCCCCCCCCCCCGGCATAAAGTGAGGCGAGGCAGCGAAATTTTCCTAACACTGCCTCAAAAAGAAAAGAAAAAATCACACAATAGATTTCACCCACGTGCCGTTTGAATGAAATGATATGTGACTTTTTTTTTTCGGAACCTTCAATTAATTTAGTACAAACCAAAATTCATGAAGTAAAACAAGCACAACTAGTTAGTCATATGTTTTATCAAAGATTCATCTTTTTGACAATGTTCCAGGTTTGTTCTTTTATTTTCATAGAAAATTTCATCATGACGAAGGCAACGACAAGTTCAGACTTCATCTTGAATTCGCCTGGCTGTGTGAAGAATAAAAAAACAGGCATTATAAGCTATACTTTTTTTTACGAGCAAGTTTCAAATCGTCATATACTTTATTCATAAAGTAGGGTTTCTTGCCGATCTCCTCAGAGATGTAGTTCTGCAATACATATTGATAAAGTTTTTCCATGATTCTGAATCCACGGCTAGAATTTATATGCACTCGGTCTTCTTTCCGCTCTTACCACAAATGAACGCGATTCTTCTTTCTGACGTCAAGAGGTGATTCCAATGCGATGTTGCCAACTTTAATGGGGCCATTTTATTTCCGGCGATTTCACAATTGATGACGGCCATGGTACAGCTAGCCGACTTTCTGAGAGAAATCTTTTTCTCTTTTATTCGTTATCTTTTTTTTCTTTTTTTATTTGCAGAATGAATTCTGACGGCTTTCTGAAGATGAAATAAATATTGAGTTCCGTGTCAACACTTCGGCACACTTTAAATGGTTTCTGGATGTCTGTTCCGGAAATATCCAATTTATCCTTGCGCAACACTCTTTTGTGTTGGAATAATATATCTAACCCCTGACCTCCTGGGAACATTGATTTCCTAAATTTGTGCAGAACTATATATAAACGTCAGCATGTGGTAATTGACCTCGGAGGAATCGGATTTTTTTTTTTCAGGATTGAATCCTCCTTTAACTCTCGTAATGCCTTTTTACCATAAACTCATAGATGTAGCGGGTACATAAGACTGTATAGGATGTATTGTGCAACATTGTGGGTCAAAGAACGTCAAAAATCGTAAAGAGGTCAATCACGCGACTGTATGAAGGAAGTTCTCTTATCTCCTTCTTGCACCACGATATGCATCTTGTTTACGAGTTCCTTGATGCTGATAAGATAATGTATCGCTCGTCCATGATAAAAAGATGGCCCAAAATACAATGCAATATCCGGTCAATATATCAAAATGTGCCATTGGGGACGAATCTTTGAATAGACCGTTTTTCACAGCACACCTTAACACTCCACGTATTGTCTCATTTTTGAAAGCTATCATGTATTACTAGTCGACGGGATAGCACACAAACGAAGATGAGCATAATGGTCCGAGTTACACATGGAATGAACGCAATCGATTGCCGTTTGAAAAAAGGAAAAAGAAATCCAAAAAGGCCTGTGACAAGCCCAAACATCCTTTTTTTCGAAAAAAAAAAGGTGGAATGTATTGTATAAACGTAGGATCTAATTTTTGTCAAGAACATAATAAACTGATATACAAAATGCCGTTTGAGAACACATTAAGGTCTTGGGCTATATGCAAAGTTTTGCAAAGATTTTATTTTAAAATTCTGCCAGACTGGGACATCTCTTGTCGTATGTATCCACTGTGTGATCCATCCAAGAATTTCCGTTGAGTTTGAGCTGTATACGTAGTCCGATTGTGAATGCGCTATAACGAATTGCTGGTATTTGCCATCATTACAAAAGTGAGATTTATCTCGAGTCCCTAGATATAATCCACATTTTCAAAGCTTAGACACAAGTCTCATAAATCGTTCGATTTTGTATTCAAAAAGTACAATACATGCAGTGCAAAAAACAAACAAACAAACAAACAAACACAAAAAAAAATCAATCCACTACTTCACAAGTAATGTCCCTCCAAATGTTCCAGGGACACGTTTACTATGTCATTGTTTCATTCAAACAATGGTACGAATGTGATGAATAGTGTTTTATATTGCCTACAATTTTTTATTAGTTCTATCACATGTGAATCGAATCTTTGAAGGAAATATGAAGCGGAGAGAATGAAAACAGAATTCATCCTAAATGTCACAGACTGTCCGTGCGTCCGAAATGCAAAAGGGAGCTTTAGATTTTAGACGCGCGGACGTTCAAAGAGAAAAAAACATGATCTGAGCGTGCGCAATAGCGCGGATCAAGTTACTGCGCACGCTCAGATCATGTTTTTTTCTCTTTGAACGTCCGCGCGTCTAAAATCTAAAGCTCCCTATTTTAAGAAACGACAGTAGACTTTTAACACAATTTCTGACATGGATATTTCAATTTACTGATTTATTCACCTGCAGTTATACTTCATTTCAAAAGAGATGAATGCAGAGAGTGATTTTTCCCCTTGTAATCTGTATGCTTACATTTTTTTTTAAATTATTGATTCCACGTTTTTCATTTCTCATGTGCAAAACGTAAAACTGGTGACACAGGCCTAATAGAAGCCTTACTAAATGTTGTCTATTTCTGGCATGTTGTTCGTTGTGCTATGTAGAGTGAAATAATTTTGAGTGGTTCACAACATACAAGCTTGCTTTTTAGTGGACCTCTCAGTTCTTTCTTTTTCCTCAACTGAAGCATAACTTTGTACTTTTTTGCCAGTATGCATTCTTTTGTTTATTTGTATCATTTATCTTTTACAAAGTCGAATGTTTATGTTTATGATGTAATTCCAAATATATTATGCGTTATGTTTTGTTGAAAAAAGAAGAATGAAAAAATAAATGAATTGAATTGAATTGAATTGATTTGAATTGAATTGAATCACGTGCGGTTTCTACTCCGAAGAGTGCACGTCGAAAACGTTCAGTAGCAGTATGTATTTGTTTAACGCAAAATTCATAATTATTTTATTGAACGAAATATTCTATCGCTTGTGTTCATCGGGCATTGGTATTGATTTTCACCGTTATGAAAACACACAAAGTATGAAGCTTAAAACGCTTATGCTCTGAGATACTGTGATGTGCTTAGGCCCTACATGACATCAATGAAGTGAATAGTGGAAACGAGTTCCTTTGACGTACTAAGCACGAATGATGGAAGTATATCACGATGAAATTTTCAAATAACACTTTCTCTCGTTCCCCCCCCCCCTCTCTCTCTCTCTCTCTCCGCCTCTCTTTCTGCCCTCGATGGAACTGATTTTACCTTGGATCAGGAAAAAGAAAATAGGGCCTACCTCGGATCAAAAGGGTAAGTTCTGGACATTAGGTTTATTTGTTGCTCTTACATACAAAACGTTGCTTCGTCATTTCCCAGTATGTATTGCGATGGCTGATTTTTTTTTTTTCTCAATGTATACCACAATTTAGTTATTATAGTCATCTTCATCACAAGACATGACATTCTTTGAATTAAAGCCAGCTTAGAGCTTAATATGGCGAAAGATAGAAACATGAAATTCACTTACAGGAAAGAGTTGTAAACGTTTTGGTGTTTTTATGTGCACATGTTAGAATGTGCTGTGTTGAAATTGCCTGTAAAGTTGCCACTTGAAGAAACAAAGCCAATAAAGATTTTGGTGGCGACGAGGGGAAAAGAGGCACAGTGTTTTAATAGACCAATTAGCATGGAGGATGATATTTTGCCGGTGCAAGACAGTGCTGCGAGACCAGCAAAGGATCAGAGTAAGTCACAGGGGATCTGTATACTCTGTGATCATGGTGAGATACGAGATACGTGTAGATACAAATATGTTTGCCCGTCAATACGTCATCGGTGATCAATGTGTCCTCTTGAATGTCCCATTGAATTCTTCTACTCTGAATAGCCCTGTTGATTGTGATGAGTGTGAATGAACGAAAAATGGAATTGAGTTTTACAATAGTCTGTTGCTGGTCTTTTTTTCTGGTCTTCAAAAAACGCCCTATGAAAGTCGCCTGATGTACTCATGGTCCACATGACAAGACAAATTAGATTCGATAGCCGAACCAGCCTGCATAATGCAAGAAAGTATGTCACGCACGTGCGTTCCTGAAAACCGGGCTCACAATGCGCGCGAATTTAATGAGTGTAATCGATAAGCAAACGTTTTATCGCAAGCTTAATCAAGACGCACCCCGAGAAAATTTACACGCACTTGCGAGGGAAGAAAAAAAAAAAGTTGTCGCGGTAGTGTGGTAGGATTTCTTTGCTAATAGCCGTTGTCAATTGGATTCGTTGTTTGCCATCAAATGTTCCATGGTAGATGTGAAATTTGACGTCCTGTTTATCACCCTTTCCCGCAACCTTGGTGGAAATTAATTGCAAACGACGCGTACAAACGAAGCGACATCGAGGTTTGTCCGTGTCCAAACCTCAATGGCGATCTCGCCTTGGACTGGTTCGAGTAAGTTTATGGAGGTATACTTCAAAGCTGTGCGTTCCGAATGATCAATGCGCGTCGGTCACAGCGATTTGAACGCACTGGATCTATGTCCTTGATGAGAAATATATACCTGGGCCTTGTTTTATCAAAAGATATAATCGATTTTAAATTTGGCTGCCATAGACTTATGATAGAAATCAACTTAATTGTAACTCCTCATAAAACAGGACCCTGAGCTGCGTCTCTTTCCAGTACAAAGCTCCATCTATTGCCCCTCTCTCCGGTAACATTGGTTAAAACAGATAAAAAGACGAAGAAGTCCTTCTGAAAACAGATAAGTCCTTTCGAAGAAAACCAACAACAACGACAACAACAACAATAATAACAACAACAACAACAACAATACAGGAATTAGTACAAACCAACCAAAGAAGCAAAGAACAGTTGCGTGTGATTGTTGTACCCTTTGGTTTAAACCCATTTTTTCAAAAGATAATAAGACGGCAAAACAGTGAGCGGTGCAATCAAAAGTCATCGATCAGCAACATCATGTGCATACATGCATATTTCACGTCAGTTTGTCCTTCTTTCCAAGTAGTTTCCTAGAAAGACAATAACTGAAATACAATACATTATAATGACGAATAATCATAATGCAACAATTGCACAAAAGAATGCCTTGAGGGCTCGCTCGCTCCCGCAGGGGGAAAACGTTCACATATTAACTGGAAGAAGTCATCTGATTTAAAAGGCACAAAAGAGTTACCATCGCGAAAACTATGTGACGACTTTCTTCGTATTTTGCAAGGTTCCTTTGTCAATTCCTATTAAAAGTAAGCCACATTTTGTCAAGGGGACACTATAAAAACGGGCATTATCAAGGAATAATGCACGAGGCCAAAAAATCTGCCGCGAGCTTTTGTGAATAATTGATTCCTTTTTTTCGTAGCGTGGTTGGAGTGTCCAGTGAAACTCATTAACCCAATTGGCTGTTGGCACAAAAAGAAGAAAAAAATTATAAGCTTGTGGTAATTTACGATGGATATATATTCATACAAAGAGATATACAGATTTCCAGATAATCAACATCCCACACAACTATTATCTCTTGTAATATATGCGACACAAGGCAATGAATTGCACAATTCGTGGTTCTTTTGCACTGAGCATTTTTGACGACCCGATCTTCTTGTTGCAGGTCTGAGATTCGATTTCTGAAACAAAATAGCCTGTGCATGGATTATCACGATTATGGGAAACTTGGTTCTTCTTACACGATTGTATGTTATCCTGTGATATTCAGGCGAATACGGTTTGGGCAAATACGAATGCAAGGCGAAGATATTAGTGATCGTATCGGGGTCATATCATCTTTCATGTGCGAAAGACAATCTTAGATCTTCCGCGTAGAGTGACGTATACCAGTATACCAGAAACCTGTTGGATATCTTAGGTCCATCCTTTATACTCAGAACTATAATAGGTGCAGCTATAGTGTTCCATGAGTCTAGCCTCTTCATGAAAAGTACAGACAAATACAAAAAGAGACAAGATATCAAAATAATGTTCTAAATGTTATAACCAAAATCACCTGTGCAGCAAATCTTTTGAGAATGTTTAGACTGCAAATCTTTTTATTGATAGATAGATAGACAGCAAATCTTTTGAGAATGTTTAGAAGAAATTTGAATTGAGAGAAGGGAAACTCCCAAATCTGTTTCGTTTTTAATTACTTTTTTTTCCCGATATGTAGCTTGTATTTCCTCCTTCACTGTGATTTTGAAGTCACGTTGTAACAGTATGCATAAATGAACATTTGGTCGAACAAAGGTCAGTGACCAGAATGATGAAGGTAGGTACGGACAGTGGTCAGTAGCCTTCAGGAGAATCGAGAGACTGCAAAACAGGAGCATTTCAGTTGGGACGGAGAAGAGACTCATGTATATAGGCGAAGACGGAGTGAAGTTCGAAAAACAAAGTAGCCCTTTAAAGGGACATTCCAGACGATTTTCATAATTTCACATCATGTAGTACGTAAATCGACTACTCCATGTATACATTTGTGGAATTTATTGTGGTTCTTGAGCAAAGAAACAATACTTTAAAAACCTTAAACAAATTACACTGAACAAGGATGATGACATAGGAGGTTCACATATTTCAGAAATGTAGAAGTGTAATTCCATTACAATACCGCTTGCTTGCGAGTTCACCTGTGTATAATCTATGCATGCCTTCTTCTTTTGTTCTGCTTTATTGAGCCCCCAACTCATGCATTCTTATGGTGACTCTGCCATGTCATCATCCTTGTTCCTTGCAATTTGTTCAAAATTTTGAAAATATTCTTATTCTTCATCCCAATTATTAAAAATTCTGAAACTCTGTCCTCAGTATAACTAATTCATACTTGTTCAAATGTAAAAATCTGAAAATTATCCGGAGGTCTCCTTTAAGTCTGGGAGAAAAAAGAAAATCGGAGAGATGGATTTGTACAGAAAGTTGATAGTCAGACCAGATATTGATGCAAACTGCGGTCGCTCGCAACGAGGTCTTGCGACACAAACCAATAGCTTTTCTTTGACAGTCCTGAAACCTGCGAAGATGAACTCATATCTCATACGGAATAATTTAAACATTAAACGCTCTCTACTTAATGGTCCTCTTCTGGGTTTTTGTGATCAAAATGTCTTCAATTCGTGTAATAAGACCCAAATCCTTTTGATCATTCGGAAACCAACGAAGCGTCCAGATGATCTCGAGCAATAAATTCTATGGCATCCACCAATCAACCAATATACATCCACCAGGTCCGAGTTATGCTCATCAGCATCCGAAGATGTTATGATTTTATTCTGGATCGTGCACCGAAATTTTTATTTCTGCATGCATCCCCCAAATTCTTCGAATTACATTAAGCATCTTTTTAATACCGCAAGGTCCGTCTTTATTACAAGCACTACAAGAGGAGGAAGAGAAAAAAAGAGAAAAAGAATGATAAAGAGGCAGACAAAATGAGGACCAGGGAAGGAGGATGAGAGAGAGAGAGAGAGAGAGAGAGAGAGAGGGAGAAAGGATCGAGAGAAACATAGAGATACATGCATGGGTATCGAATAGAAATGCTTACATAAGCTTTCTTTCGAACCTTCGAAATTACGAAACCTTCTCCCGTTTAAGTATTAACGAAACTTTGGAATAACAAACCAATTTTGATACTCGGATTTACAAACTTC
The DNA here is from genome assembly GCA_033980235.1 of Diadema setosum. Taxonomy (NCBI): domain Eukaryota; kingdom Metazoa; phylum Echinodermata; class Echinoidea; order Diadematoida; family Diadematidae; genus Diadema; species Diadema setosum. Next base: position 21,178,108 of record CM067076.1, read on the forward strand.
AGGTATAGACAAACCTTATTTCATTTTCGGAGTTACGAATCTTCGGAATGATTATATACGATTCCAAAAAATGCGGACAATAACGAAGGGGTCTATTCTTTTTATAAGTGTTCTTACAATAACCAGTGCATATTCCAGTGAGATACATTGTGAACAAATCTGGATTGCTAACAACTTAAAAAAAATATATTAATGTATCTCAGGAAATATTCATGACTCGAAAATTATGTTTTTTTTAATGTTTTTGAACCTTCGACTAATATTTCCTGTTTAGAATTTACACTCAAGACTAACTTCTTGCTCCCGATAATATGTAATGCCTAGTAATATTTAATTGTCATCGATCACAATGTTTAGGTTTTCACAATGTGTGTGGTGTCCCTCAGTATGGAAAGCAAACACAAGAAAATTTTGTAATTGTTCTCTTCTGAAAATCAACTGAAACTAGTGGTATATTTTATATATTGTAATAATAGATAAAACAAGTTCAATAAATCGACTTCATGAAGTTTGAATTTCCATTGAATAGATGAATATTACCAATGACTGTGATATCATTACAGGTATGTATATTTATATATACATTATATATCTCTTTGTTTTTTTTTTTCGAATTCGTATTCATTACGCTTTAGCATATGCATCAGTCTTTTTGGTTAAATTCTATTTTTTCATGATTATTTTGATGCCCAAAGGGCTACACTGCTTACTTCAGGACATGAATACCCGAATTTGCGATCATGATTCTCAAAAATAAAAAAAGAAAATAAAGTAAAACCAGCCGCCATTTTCTGCAGAAACGTCACTCACTTAGCACGCATCGAAGAGCAACGAATGGCGATGTAAGAAGATGATTTGTAAGCGAGAGGTTAATCACACAATCAGAGGTATCCGAGTCTGCTACCCCATACTTCTCTGACAACCTCTTCCCCAGGGGGTGACTGTTCAGGCGCTATTGGATGTCAGCATTCGACGCGAGACGGTACAGGGTTGTCGCTTTGAGCCAAGCGCGCCGAAAAAAAAAAAATCCGCACGGGACGATTAAAAGTCGCCCCTGTTGCATTGCAAAGTCTGCGGCAAATAAAAAAAAAAAAAAAAAGCGCCCACACTTGATATCCCGGCAGTAATTCTGCCTTTTGGCTGTTTCCATTTATTCCGGGCCTGTTTATTGCCGGGTCTGATTAAATTGAGAAAAATATCTTTGGATGATGGCAGGGGAGAAAAGCATTGGGATTTCAAAATTGTCAGAATGTGATATTAGAGAAGTTAAAGAGAAATCATTTGTTTTGACGCCGCGCGCAGCATCCAGAAACGCAACAACATGAAATATCAGAACGAGGAAACAAGAGAGAGAGAGAGAAAAAAAATATAAATATTCTGCTCCGTCTATTGAAATGAAGTTTAAAATGTCATATAGTTCCACTGCTTGCTTTTAGACAAGGAACTTTTGGTAGCAGCATAACTTTTTCACAGCTGAGAATGTGAAGGACTGAATTGGTGTAAAGGTCCTATTCTTACATTCCACATTTGCAAATCCATCTCCCCAAAGCTAATGTTTGAAAATCTGATGTCAACAATTTCTAGCAAATATAACTTTGATTTGTATGTGAATTCATACCGGACTGTTAAGACTCGATCTGTAATACAAAACGATGTTGATAATAGGTTCAACTACTACTACTTTTATGATTACTACTCCAACGTTGATTTCGTTTGCCCTTTGAATGGTATTCAAGAAATTTTTAAACTAAGAAGAAAAAAATTGAAGCGAATCATGATATTTAGCAGAAAAAAAAAATCAAAACAAAAATTATTGATTACTAAAATAAACTGTGGCAGATGATTACTTAACATACATTATACGAGTAAGTGCATTACTTAACAAGAAATAATTTTCATAAGTCAATGATTCTCCGCGAAAACGTTCAATGAAACCTACAGATATTGAAATTAATTTCCTATTTCTACCGTAATCACCGTACCGTACGGTACGTACCATACTTATCAATGTCTCATGCTGAAACTATATGACATTCTCCGTGAAAGCGTTCATTGTAACCTGCAGCTTTTGAAATTAATTTCTTATTTCTACCATAATCACTTAATCATACCGTACTTATCAATGTCTTATGCTGAGAAAAATACGATACTTTACTTTGTAGTTCTGTACTCTACAACAATCGCTTGATAATAAACATCACAAAATTGAAGGCATTGTTCTCTGATCCCTACAAACCATAGGTATTTTTTTTTCTTTAAAAATTTGTGCAACATTTTAACGAGACACATTTTCTATATTGTACCGAATTATTATGGGCAAACTTAGCATCCGTAAAAGAACTGGACAAATCTAACCGTGTGGAAATTTCACAAGAACATAAATCTGTTCTTATTGGTAGGCAGTCAAGAGCATTCATCCCACTTTGTCATATTTTAACCAGCGCAATGATTTTTCATCTTTGTCAAAGCGTTCTTTACATTTTAACATTTTGCAGTTTGGGAATTGAAGAGACAGATTTTCTGCACACTTTTGATGAAATAGGCCCCATTTGGAAATTCGTCAATATAAAAAGAGTACTAAGTTGATGAAAAGGAGCCAAGCGGAGGAGAAAAAAAAAAAGCTTACTCACTCTATATGGAGGGGAACCGGGGTTGGAAGGGGGTATCCCCCTCCCATATGGGGGAACCCTTGCATCTTTTTTTTTTAAATTATTAAAGTGTCATATTTGGTACACACTTTTGAAGAACTATATTGGCACTTGTCGGAAATCTGTAAATCTAGAAAGTGTAGTAGGTCTATGGGAGACGGACCATGCAAGCGGAGGACGGTGTAGGAGGGGGTATCCCCTTAGCACGCGAGGGAGATTGTGCATTCTAGTTGAAATGCAACGATATCATGCACACACTGGGTGAAATGTTTGAACAATTTTCTATAAAAAAAGCAAAAAAAAAATATGGGGGGGGGGTGTGACAAAATGATATGTTTGCCCCCCCCCCCCCCATCTACGCCCCTGCTTACGTACATAAAGCATAGCAAATACCCTGCACGTTTATATTTCAAATTGATTCACATGAAAATGATTTATAACCACCGTTATTCTGGTTGGCGACTAATGACTTCGATCCCTTGGTTGAAAGGAGAGGTTTATACAAAAATGCTAGATCTAGCGTCTCGACTTGATTTGTTTTTCTATGGTGGTTGATAGGATCGTTAAAACTAAGTCGTAAAGTGCTACGCAAAGAACAAACAAACAAACAATCAATCAAAACAAATACAAAAAAAAAAACAAACAAACGAATCAACTTTCCTACTATGATTCGTTAATGCTCTGGCTATTTGAGAAAGAAAAATGGGGCACTAATGGGGCATAATGATCTTCAAATGGGTAAAAACATTTTTATGACGAATCATCATCAATCTAGTAAATGGTTTTTAACCGGTTCTCATATTGTTTATTCAAAGACTACCCTCCCTGAATATGATAAATTCTGTCTATCACTGATCTTTCATATTTTGGAAGCAATGAACAAGCATGATTATAATATGAGCTTCGCTTTTGCATAAAATCGGATCCACTGCTAGCACGTAAGACCATGCAGCAACCCATTTTTCTCAATCTTCAAAAATGACTTATTAACAATTATGCCTTTAAAGGCATTACTTACCATTTGCAGACGAAACAAAAACCCAGCTTTAGTGCTTTAAAATAGTTCTAAAATGTGATTCAGGCATAGAAATAATATAATAATGACAATCAGTATAATCAATAAAGTAAGTATTGTTAAATATGCAAATGTGAACAATACTTAAATAGTTACAGTAAATTGTTTCTAGAATAAACAGTCTACAACTATGGTTTATTGAGAAAATAGTGATAGCTCCCTATATTTTAGGCTTTATATTGCGAAAGCTAAATGGTATAGGATGTTTTGTGATACAACTGACCTACACGTATGCATCAAATGTGACAACTCGAACATTTTCCTTTTTTTAAACTCACTGCTCTCAATGGTAAACAATACCTTTAAGAGGTAACGAAATCCAACTGAAAACCCTTCCTGCGCACAAGAAAGCATGGAAGTATAATCATGACTAGACACGACAGCCAGGTCATTGATAACGGGCTGATGTGTGGCAAGCATTCAACCTGTTCCAAATTTCTCGGCTGAAATTACAGCCCTGACTTGCATTAATATGCTGCCATTCAAAAGCACGAAGAAGTGGGGATCGGTGAATTAAAAATTGAATGACACTGTGAGTGGATATTATGTCACACACATGCCGTGGTACCTTTTTAACTTTATATCATGCTTGAGTTGCACTGAAAAGGAAAGTGTGAAAAAAAAGTTTTGTAACTACGTCTTTGTCAAGAGGTGCCTTTTGTTGTGTAAATCAGCCTTGACAATAGATCCGTTGTACGATTTATTCTTGCTGTTTGCGAAGAGTATTGATGACTTTTTCAGAAACCACGTCACCCACTGTCTGCTGGTACACGTATTAAACCTCTTACCTGTTCCCTCTTAGGGAAGTACGACTTTTGCAGGGGGTGTCAACTTTCATAAGAAGATTGTTAAGTTCGAATTTCTATATTAAAAGACAGAAAAGATTCAATTTTTGTTCCACCAAGCGACAGCCTGATGGTGACGTCTAACATCTTTTCTAGACCCTTCTGGAAACCTTTCGTCGTTAATTTCCTGGAATTTCGGAGAAGATCTAGGAGTTAAGATAAGATAGCTACAAATGCCCAATTCATTACGTAGGTATGAAAGGGTATAGTTGACTTACGGGTAGCTTACGGGTAGTTGACTTACGGGTAGTGTTCGCTCTTCAGAAGATTCGTTTGTCCGGAAATTAAAAAGAAAAAGTTCGTTATTATACGAAGGTTTGGTATACCGGAACACATGAATTCCGTTTTCCTAAATGTTCTTCAATCCGAAAATGAAATAAGGTTCATTATCCCGAAGGTTTCTTAATCCAAAAAGGGCCTACGGTTCATTAAAGACGAAAATGGGTAGTAATGAACTCTCAAAGTTAAGAACCTTATTTCATTTTGGAATGGCGAATCTTCGGAATAACGAACTTTTACCAAACTTACCATTATATATGTTATGCTCGACTGTATTGAATCTAAGTCTGCTCAAGAGATGTAGGAGAAAATAGCGGGTAACCATTTATCGACAAGTTGGCATCAGGCGTCGATATCATGTCCCCAGAGCAGTTTGTGCTTCAAAGTTTATAACAACTTCAAAAAGTATACAACAATTTACTTGAGGCTACTGTCATAAGTAAAGCCAGTTCACAGTTACAATCTGAGCATGTGCAGACAAAGGTCACTGCAGATCTTCTCTTGAAAATGACTTCAGACTGAGACGTTTGAAAAACTGGACAGAAAAATTGTGGTATGAATATATAAGTTTAGACAAGGCGTGTAAAACATCGCTATGTACAAGTGAATGTGTACTTTTTGTTAACAAGAATTAACAAACGTCATTCATGCAGCCCTACTACAGTACACGTCTCTTCTGCTTTGTTGCTTTCTACCGCTCTTCTCATCAAAAGACTAGTCCATGTTTTGAAATGTCTTTGGTTCAGGGGACATTCAGATGATCGATAACTCTTATTGTCTTGTGCCTTCATGTCTTTTTACCCGTTTTCATTGCTGTTTTGCACTCCTTATCTGTCTTAACTTGAACTATGCTTATGGATGTACACATGAGTGCATTCATGCTGCACTCCCTCTGTCCAAACCGATTGTGTTACTGATAGTAGACGAAACAGCAAGATCAAAAGCTCTATACATCTGCGGATAACCATGCATAATTTGACCCTTCACCTATATCTGTTTGCACCGTGCTGTTGAAAATACCTCAATTCAACTACATGTTTTGCCTCAAGTAACGCGTATTTTGTTTGTCGGAATTTCCGAGAATATACAACGTCATTCTCTTGAAAAAAATTTATTCACTTTTACTTATGATTACTTGCAAAGAAAAAAAAAAGAAATCAGTCTCTCATGAAATAAAAAAGTGCGCAGTACTACACTGTTAACCATCCTCCTTCAAGAAAACACTGAGCAGACAAAAAAAAAAGAGAGGGAGGGGGGGGGGGGCTGGTGAAGAAGTATCACGTGACTTGATTTGAATGAAACATAAGGGTCACGTGAGATAGCCATCATAATGGCGCGCTACGCCATAATACCGCCACCAAGAGTGCACTCACCGCGCTTCTCCAACTTCTTGGAGAGAAAAGTTTCCGGACTCATCTTACACCAACGCTTGAATGGAGTTAGTTGTTTCTTGACCAGTAAGCAACCCCTGTTGTTCATGATAGACAGTAAGATCCAGTGTAAGACACTGTTTCATCGTACAATTTTTTTTCCGTCATCAACGCCTGTATGTGAAGTGTTCAAGATTGTTGTGCATGAGATTTTTGTTTTCATGTATATTGAAAGTACTTTGCTGAAATGTTCAAATCCTCAAATCTGGTTTTATAACTCTTTTTCTTTGATTTGTGAAGAGTTCACCGAACAATTTAGAGTAGAGAATGTAAAAAAAGGACATAATCTACCCGGTGAAATTTTTTCAAGACAGTTTTCTTTTTCCTCTCATCTGGACATCTTCGCGGTCCATAACTTACAGTGGAGGATTTGTCTGTGTGTACCCAATTTAGACAACCTAATTTCTTTTTTTTCTTGACCAGCGGTGTCGAACCGTATGGTGTCCTTATGAATTGCTTGATTTTCTAGTTTTTCCTAGTTTTTATTTTTTTTTCCTGTCAGATCAATGTTATCTTAAATGCAATATATACTAAAGTGTGTAATGATACGTTCTATAAAACAGTAAATTGGTGTCTATCGCAAGGAAAAGAGTAAGTATCATCATTTCCAGTAGTTAAGATGCGTACTTATATATATCCACACCGTGTGAAAGTTAGGCTATGTGCGGAGAAATTGATTACTCAAATTTGTTATTGCATCTTTTATTAATGAAGCGATTACTTCATATATTCAGATATTCAAAACATTAGCAATGATTCGTTAGTTGATTGGAAAATTGAGTTCATTCGTTTTCACGTACGTTTTCACGTATGTGTTCGTTCATTTGTGGTCGTTTTTGGTATGAAACAAAAAACAAATATCTGTGGCAGGTTTCACCATACCTGGATTAAATAAAAGATGCATTTTGACACCATTAGGAAACACAAATAGAAAAGCAAACACGTTCAACTTTCATACTTTATAGTGATTCAGATTACCTTAATTTATTAATATTCAGGACATCAGTGAAACCTTAAAAAACAAGTTTTTTCTCTTAATCACGAATATCATATATGAATAATATATTGTTGGATGATTTGGAAGCTTATACTCCCTGTATCAAACGCGTCCTGCACAAACACCGACACGTACCCACATTATAGAAAACAACATATATCTTGCGGAAAATCAACAACAACATACGAACAAACAAACAAATTCTTTTCGTACACATTTGATATCAATTGTGGGCCTGAATGGCATATCGTTCGTCTCCGGAATGAGCATACAAATTTCTTAAATAAATCCTTTGTGCTCGGCTTTCCGCATGTTTGAAATATAGCGACGAATATGTCGGATATCAACAACGAATTTCATTCAAGTTTGGACGATTGCTTATTCAGTGACCGCCAGACAGGTGGATTTCACCCTTTTGATGGTCTATACAGTTTGTGAGGACTCAATAAAAAAGGACTTTCAATGCAAAACATTTCATTTGTTCTATACAAACATCTCATTGTGTGTAATGTCTATAACTGCTGCTTCTTCTCCAAGGTCATTTCCGGACATTTATTGGCAGTATCTGATGATTACTTGAATAACTCCCACTAATTCATTTATTATTTTCCCTTCAACGAAGTCACAAGATTGCCTCGTTATTACCATAAACCAATCTCTTGGATTACCACAATATCGGGTCGGAGGGAAAATGAATCCCTGAAAATTTCCGAGGGTATATACCTACAATCAATTTGCTGCGCTCGTGACCCCGATTGAATAATACCATTCAAGGCAGTTCATCGTCTTGGGATTGTTTGTTTACTGTCTCAACCCACGCTTTGCTGTTAGCTAAATTTTGCTTGAAAGTGTAGAGGGGGCTGATGAATAGACTGATAGCTAGAGAGAGAGAGAAAAGAGACGGAGAGAAAAGTATATCCGCCCACGGACCAACCATTCCACAATGTTACACGCCACTCTGTGATAAATCTCGTTAAGATATGAAACCGAAAGGTAACATTCTCACTTTTATCCTTTCACATTCAGCAATTTGACCTTTTGCAATAACATCAGGGAGAGATGTCATGCCATTTGGAAAAAAGGAATATAATTCCACTGTCAAATCGATATATACTCTACTGCATAAGTTGCAGAGTGCCCCAGCAGGCATGACACAATGAATAGATATAAAGGGGAATAATCGGTCGTGCCTCCTTGTGTACAAGGACATACACATCAACTCTCCACCTAAATTTACGAGAGAAAAAACAAATCCCGTGTGTTCCAAAATCAACCTTTGCTGATAATATGTCATTATGCAAAAAAAACAACAAGTGTGTAAATGGTAATAATTGCACAGACCTTTAGCTGAAATTTTCATGACTTTTAAATCAATGTCGTTGTTTATTTCAGAATTGCAACTGCGATGTTCGCCAATTACATAAGCAAAATGCGCGACTATATACTTATTTACACTATATGATCTGTCCTCGGCACAGTGTGTACTATGATTTATTGATATTTATTCTGTTTATAAATCATGTAACATTTGAGTATTGCTCTACTGAGCTGAGCAATGGCAATGATGATAATACCTGTCATAACGATATAATGTAATTTCCAGTTTCGAATATTAATCAGGGCAATGAAAATGAGGAGAAGCAACGAGAGATTGCGTTTTAAATGTAGAAACTCTAGTTAAATTCCCACCATAAAACAGAGGGTTTAGAAAGTATGATCTGAAATCAATGTATAGCAATCACACTCGGCTAAGGTAAATATCCCAAATAAAAAAGAAGAAGATGCAGACAAAGTTTAAAATATTATATTTTCCATCCTGATGAAGCCGTGGTAGATTACTATCGCTTTATCAGGACACTACTTATCCCCATTACTCTCCCTAAAACATCACTGTCAGTTATGATATCAATAATCATTCATCTTGATCAATAATAAGTATTGATGAGAAATCTCGCTGAGGCATCGCTTTAACACACATAATCACACAGACACACACATACACACACACACACACACACACACACACACACATATATATATATACATACATACATATGTTTAAAGCGTATAATTACAACATAAAATTTGCAAAAACATATTTACACGACATCAAGGAGACTCATTTCTTGTATGTTAATAAACATATCACATCTGTTGTTAAAGGGTACTTTTATAAACAGTGTTTTCCAATAACAAAGAAATCGAAGATACTTGTACGATAAATGTGTCATTATTTCATGTGTACCAGCATCTCCTTATAACAAGTATTCATATTAAATGTAAATTCATCATGCCATATAACAAAGTTATAACACAAAACACCATTTTTTAAAGGGGAAATCCAGTCCAAGTATAAGTTAGTCTGATAAGAAAGAATGAAATATTACCAGTTCAACGGTATAAATTTGATCGAAATTGGATGAAAAATAAGGAAGTTATGACATTTTGAAGTTTCGTTATTTTGAAATATGAATATGCAAATGGCAAAGTGAGCATGTCATTCCCTCACAACTTACCATATAGTTTGTACATAAAATTTTGAAATTTCCAGTTTTTCATTCAAACGCAATTATGCCCCAGGCTCAAATCCTCTTATATCTAACTGATCACTATTCTGACGTTATTCAACCACGAATAACGTCATGAACTTTCGTCATTTTTTTTTAACACGATCACTGGAAAATTATGAGGGTATGACATGGTCAGCTCACTCGTTTGCATATTCATATCCACTGTACAAGAACTGTTTTGCCGAAATTAGCAAAACTTCAAAATGTCATAACTTCCTTATTTTTCATCCGATTTCAGTCAAATTTTTACCGTTGAACTACCGTTGAAATTGTGCTCTTATTTATCAGGCTAAATTGTATTTAGACTGGATTTCCTCTTTAAGATCTGTCTGATCACTCTCCTTATATCTATTTCTCATGTGTTCTCGCGTTTATACCTCTGTTGTCACACTTTACTTTTATTTATACTGGTCCTCAATTCTCTGTCAGATACATAATATATATGTATATATATATATATATATATATATATATATACATATATATATGTATATTCTTTATTCTATCATATGTATATATATATATATATATATATATATATATATATATGTGTGTGTGTGTGTGTGTGTGTGTGTGTGTGTGTTTGAGAGAGAGCAGAGTGAAATATATATGGTTATATAAATCCATTGTTCATTTACTTATTTTGATTCTTTTTTAGGGACGCCTTAAAAAAATCATTACATGAACGGTTTTGTGTGTTTGTTCTTCCATTTTCGCTGAAGACGTTTTAAACTTACCATTTTCTTTAATGGCATACGTACTTATTTAAAAAAAATTGGTATTTGCAACTCATTCCAAGGCATACATTGTAATTTTGACCTTATAATTCATGTTCTTTTGAAAAAAAAATGGATTGCGTTTTTGAAGTATAAACTTTCAATGCCTATCAGTCATTTGACAACGTTCTTGATATATACGCTGTTACAGAAACGTACTTAAGTACATTACATTAAAAATTGCCTTCAAGTTGATACATCCATAAAACTGATATAGATGGAGTGTATACTAAAACAACTGTTGTTTATGGAAAATACAGTATACCGGAAAATACGTATACAATACGAAGAAACGTAGAGTCGCGTATTCAGCCACATTTACCAAACAACAGCAATAACAACAACAACAGGTTTTCTACCCTATAAAAAAGAGGAAAAAATGCTTAATGAAATATAACTAACATATATTCTTATGAAAACAAGATGGACTTGAGTTGCACAGAGGACTTATTCTAATATAAAGAAACGGAAGTAAACTTTAAAGAACACTATAAATAATAATTACTCTTGGAAAGGTTCTGTCGGGGGGATTGCAATTTTGGAATCCCAAAGCGCTCATTAGCAATCCACTGTTATAATCATATCCCGCAGTAGACACAGATTCACAGTTTGCATTCTTATGGTGAGGCTGCCATGTCACCATCCTTGTTCATTGCAATTTGTCAGAAATTCCGAAAACATTCTTATTTTTCATCCCAATCATGATAAATCCTGAAACTCTGTACCCAGTATAACTAATCTATTTTATGGTCAAATGTAAAAATTTGAAAATCATCCGGAGGTTTCCTTTAAAGGTTTGAGAGCAAGTGTGAAAAGAAAAATAATAGTATGCCGCTCTACCGAAATCAAAGCGACATGAATTATAGGAAAAGATTATGTGAAATCCCTTTCTGGATAATCCGCTGCTGCATGTTTATGTAATAAAACCAATAACGCGCAATTACTTATTGGACGAAACAAGTAAAACCACCAAGATTTCAATCATATCAGCTCCATTTGGTGTGAATATGAATCTTTTAGACCCAGTCTTTACAGATTTGAAGGGATTACATGACATCCTTCACACATCGTCAGACCATCTCAATCAGGCGATACTTTGGGGAAAACAAACAAACCAGCAAATAACTAAAAAACAAAAGCAATGCACACACAACAGCCTGCAAATATGAAGCAATCATATCCTTCAGTTGGATTAAGCATCCTTGCCCTTTCCAGTGAACAATGCGTATAACGTTCCTAAAATACCTTCTCTCGAAATCCAGTATATCCGCTGCGTCAGAGAGCCCTGTTTTTTTTTTTCTGTTGTCACGGTCCCTCTTCTTCGTTTTTCGTCTTCTTTAGATACTAAAAAATCTCGTAATTGACATTTCATTTCCATCTGCAACCTATCTTCATAGTGAGCATGTCCAGTTTTTACCCCTTCTTTGTATTAATGCGAATTTGTGCATATGCAGATGCTCATACACACACACACACACACACACACACACACACACACACAAATATATATATATATATATATATATATATATATATATATATATATGTGTATATGTAATATTACAAATCTTATTGCGTAATTTGGTTCAACTACTGGAAGACGAAATTTCCTTTGGCTATAAAAGATCCCATTCTATTTCCCATTGAATACTGTTCACGTATGTTTGTTCGTTCGTTTGTTTGTTTGTGTTTGTGTGTGCATGTGTGTGTGTGTGTTGATTATGAAGACAACGCAGAATTAATCCCGGCGCTTGTGAAATATAGACAGAATTAAGCCGTTGACTAACCTTCCAATTTTGTAGTACTTGAATGTTTGCCATTGAAACACATGTTCTTTTTAAGATCTCGATGATGAATATGGCTTATACAGTAAGTAAAGTTGTTAGCGTTTTAATTTTACAAAAAAAAAAAAAAATACCCTCAATCAGCAGGGCAGTCACGCTTTTTTTTTCAGGGAGGTCGAGAATACAATGTAACAACAACAACAACAACAAAACAACAACAAACACAAGCAAATTGATAAAATCAAATTAACAAGATAGCAGCCATAGCGTGATAAGATAAGTTAATGATAACGTATACGACAGAAAACTGAATAAAGAATGATGTGAAAACTCGACGATATGGAGCTACTGAAAACGCTTTAGAAGTATGAAACCCTTTCCTATCATTAATAGAGAGAGGTGATGAAGAATATGAAAACACCGACAAAAATTCATCGTCACAAACAACCTACATAGTACCACTCCAAGGTAACTAGTGACAACTTTATAATGTGACCGTTATACTATAAAAGATGATATCATATTTCACCGTCGTCTTTTTCAAACAATAGGGAGCTTTAGATTTTAGACGCGCGGACGTTCAAAGGGAAAAAAACATGGTCTGAGCGTGCGCAGTAACTTGACGTGCGCTACTGCGCACGCTCAGATCATGTTTTTTTTTTCCCTTTGAACGTCCGCGCGTCTAAAATCTAAAGCTCCCTTATATCACTGATGCCAAAACAAAGAGAATGTATTCAATATTAGTCCAAATACATAAGATACCTTTGTAGTAATGTAAATAGGTTGAGGAGGGCAATATAAATGCCATGCCATTGTTGTTTAAAGCTGTTTATTTCATTCTATAGGTAGTAGTTTTTTTTTTTTTTTTTTTGCCTAGAGCATGTAAATTAATAATCTTGGTATATGCCCACTTTTTCAGCCCAGAATCACAAAACATCTTCACAGATGACGATCATAACAAGACATTCCGACGAATTGTACGCACGATCCCATGAAAAACAACTTATGATGAATGGGTCTTCCCTTACTGAAATGAATGAATAAATAAATGAATTAACGACATCGGTAGCCTATATCCTCACGCCATCCCACGAGTCCCCAAACAAAATATAATTAAGTAAATTAAGATTCCACACTCACTGAATTGAATAGAATAGAATTGAATTGAATTGAATTGAATTGAATTAAATTGAATTGAACTTAATTGAATTTAGTTATCACATTTCACTACACAATTAAATACAATGCATATCACTGGACAAAACAATCAAAAATCATCAGATTAAAATGTAAAATATAAAAACGTATTGCTACCAAAATTAATGCAGTGATATCAGAGCAAATAGACAACACAGGGCTATCTTTAAGTATATGACGGAACCAAGGCTTAGGTCCATTACGAATAAGAGTGTGAAATATGTTGAAACCAAATATATATTGGCGATGCTTTGTATAATTAGTAATTGCCATCTATACGGTTGGCTGCATTCCTTTTAATACATACTACAAAACAAAATTAGCCATGAGAATAAAGATACTCAATTTTTGTTGATATTACACAATAAATTAAAGACGAGGAAAGAAAAAAAATTAAAGCACCATGTTCCCTTCAATTTAGAAAATACTTCTTTAAAATCTGAAGTTGAGAAAAAAATAACTATAACGACGCTAGTTTAATTGATAATGGCAGACAGAAATTGCACACTAACAAGACTTGTCATAGCTTACCCGCTCGTCAATGTCTTGTCACAAATAAGGCCAACTTGCTCATTTGTACGGCTCACCTGGTCAATCATTAACATGACCGAACGCCATTAAGATGTTGTAATTGCTATAATTTTTTTCCTGTCACATTTCAGGCACAATCAGCATTTCATTTTTCTTCAATTAGTGCGTTTGTGGGCTATGATTGTTGTTATTACGGTTATTACAACATCATCACTTGATCGTAAGGATGATTTTTCTTCAAGAATTATTTTCTTAAACGATTTTGATACCCATCATAATGTGGTACAATACAGAGCACTTTGTTACTCTAAAAAATATGCATCTGCTAAAGTGTTTATCATAATTAAAAGCCTACAGATTTCTGGTCAACATTTAGGCGAAAAATAATCCCATGGTCAAATTTAGTTTATCTACTAGACTATAATTTGTAACTTAACAATCCTGCACAGCAAATAGTTCTTTTCAGATTGGTTTCAAATCGTATAAGTGAGAAAGTTATGCAATTGATAAGTCTCATCTTTTCTTCCTCTTCTGGCATTGATAACCAATCTCAGTAAAGCAGGCAAAAATTTACGAAATGATTATGTAATAACTTCACATAATTTCCGAGGCATCGGAACACGTATAAGGTTTCCTTTACTTATCAAAACATTAATTTAGGTAAGAAAAAATATACATCCACATCAGGGTCATCCCACGAGACCGACATCCATCCCACGAGTTTGACATTGAAAAAGGTCAATAAGTCATACATCACACAAGTCATACAGCCCACGAGTCATACAGCCCATGAGTTCGACACTAGGCACATAAGGCCCACGAGTTCGACATTACAACACGGGGCTTAATGTGTCGATCTCTACGACTCGTGGGTGTCTAACTCGTGGGTTGTATTACTCATGTCATGGGCTGTATAACTCGTTGGTGTCCGTCTCGTGACGTGCACCCTTCGAACCACAGACCTCGTGGTTGACAATCCGGGGTCATATGTACTTTAACCACAACATCTCCTTCAATTACATTATATCACTTTATGATTCCAATGAAACTTCAACTATTCACTCATTCAAAGTTCAATCTGGATATCAAAGCCATTTGAACATTGAAGTTCACTTTGATGCAAGGATAGATGATATATATATATATATATATATATACATATACTGTATATATAAATACATAGATGTCTACATTTTGGACATGTACATGTGTGTATGATTGTATGAATGTGCAGTGTGCTTGGGCACACTATTGTTCTGCACTAAACTGGTTCTGTGACACTTTAGAGATCAAGAAAAGAAGTGAAGGCCTTTTCACGTGTGTGCCGATTTTATTTTGCTATAAAGTTGAAAATCGAGCTTAAGTAAGATTTTAAACCTCCGTAATTACATGTACTCTTCTCTTATGTGTATTTCAATTGCGTCATTTAAAATTACGTCGTTGGTTCATTGTTCAGCTTAATTGTTGTACCGGCAGACATTAACAGCCTACAGAATCACTCTCTTTTTTTTTTCGAAAATCCTGACTTGTTTTGATACTCACATGACAAGGTGCAATTTTGGGAATTCGTTTATATATTGTCACTGTTGAACCGTGTCTCCTCACTTGTTTCTCTTCGTGTTTTATGTGTACAGTTGCAAAATGCCATTATTGCAAAAGAGCATAAAATCAAACTCTATTTATGGACATGTAAAATCATGGAATAAATTTGTGAGAAAAATAACCCCCCCCCAAAAAAAAAGCGGAATACTTATAAAGCCTTTTATACAAACGGGAAAATGTATCACCGTTTCAACCTCCTCAACTTACTTCTCTGACCAAAAAGAGAAGAAAGGACGCACCTGGGATCAAGCTGTAAAGCAATGAATTACCTTTTGTATGCGTATGTTTGCTTGCTTTTTGTGTGTATTTTTATGTGTGTCTGTATGAGCGTGTTTATGTGATGTGTCTCTGTCCATATTTCTGTGTGTATGCCTTCACTTTAATATTCTGACACAAATAAATGATTTGTCATATTTTCATCGAACAAGCCCGTAAAGTCGTCATTCTATTTTTTTTTTTTTTGGGGGGGGGGATCAATTTGTTTATAGGACAAGTAGGTTAAACATATTGTCTTTATGGTCGGCCGTGCTTTCTCTATGGTAACAAACTGATGATTAAATCATAATGCACTGTTTAATGGGGGAGGAGATGATCTTGAGGTGAACTGAATGATTGGATGATCAAATAGGATATCACCAACGCACACGTAAATCTGTAGGCACGTGGGATTTGAAGTTATCACTCATGGTGGCTTATAAACACGTGCTTCTGAAAATTATCAACTTCATTTGGTAAATACTTGTGAGACGGGATGTTGTCACTTATTTGTCAGCAAGGGACTTTCAGTCCACTCTAGAAATATCGACAACCCTTTTTAAAGGACGAGCAAAGGTTTTCGCTCGTCTTTTACAGCTTAAGTAATCCAACTGAATTAAAACGGGTCAAGCCCTCAGCGAATTTCGTTGTAGACCCAGGATGATGAAATGAGTGTCTCGTCATATTTTTTTTTTTTTTGAATTCCAACTAAGTCAAGTGCTTTCCCCCAGGAAATCAATCTAAAGAAGTGTTGACTGCTCTTAATCCCAGTCTTTCCTGATTTGCGTTTCGAAGTAATTGCAAGGTTAACATGTCAAACTTGCTCATCTTTGTTTCCATTTTGTTTCTCCAATTCTCTTTCTGGTGTGCAACATCAGTTGATAATGTTCAAATTGATGAAATCAATAATTTGCAACGAATCAGTTGCTGTTGATAATACTTTTGCGATTTCCCTCGTAATGATTTCTGACATAGCGACACAGAATGGGACAAAGAATGTGACGAATTCCTAAAACATTCCATATTCCAAGTAAGACAATAATCAGACACAAGTCGTACTAAGCAGGCTACAAAGACAAAGACCATTATTTGCAGTATTTGTGACCATTCCCCCTTTTGTCTTCTTTTCTCCCTATCACATATGCAGCAAATTGTCCCAAGGGTATTGGCCGATACTTACGTAACGTCCTTTCATCATAGCAGATCTCAATTATCAAAACAACCTGATATGATAGGAAAAATCATTAAAATGCGTTTTCTGTCGTGCCTCCTTTGTAAGACAGGAAAATCCATCGTCTGATGACAACTTTGAATATACCTAAGAAGTTGTATTCTTATTTGTGTGGACGTCGCGAAAAGGAATTACGCTAGTTCTTCCACGTGACCAGACTGATGTAGTATAAGCATATCAGGGTTTGATATAATATTCAGCATATTTTTGAGAAACATAACTTGTTGGTAACGATTCATGTCAGTTCCGTTGCTTTATGCTTGTCGTAGTAAGAGATAGTTGACGCCCCCAAGAAAAAAGATCATAAAACTGTCACTGTTTTGCGTCTAATTTCGTTTTAATTTCGTCAATGTTTATCCTAACAAGAAGATGAGCTGCATTTGAAGATCCAATTTAGAATTGAAGAACTTCACAAAATTAATGATATATATAGTATGGCGACAATGAGTAATATGAAACGATTGGTACCATGAACTTTGAAGCAAAGTATACGCATCTTCAGTCAAGGAAAGACCAGCATTTTCTCCAGAATGTTTAGATACCTGCTGAGCTTTGATACTATGTAAAAAGTGAGAAAAAACGGAAAAGGATGTTGATGACGATGACGATGCCATATAGTATGGTTATAGTCCTCCTAGGCTGATGAATATGATATCAAAATCAAGGGCAATGTTTCGTTTCGTTTCATTTTATTTCATTTCAAGCAATACACAACATTTACACACACATGATAATGCAGTATCAAAACAATGTAATAATGAAGAAAAACACTGTATATCAAACAATACTTCGCTTCACTTTCTGATGGTATTGAATTGAAATTGAATTGCCGGAAATATAGAGGAGACGTGCTGAAAACCAAGCTTGTATTTTGCAGTTTCCTCATGGACAATATGACGAATTACTGAACAGAACTAATAACACCAAGGAGGCAAGTTGCTTAAATAAAGAAAAAAAAAACACACCAGAAACACGTACACACACATACACACCTATACAACAAACAAACAAACAGACAGACAAACACGAGGAAGCTCTCCTCTTAAGAAGGAGAGAGAAAAAAAATGAAGTGTGAAAGAAAAAGAAAACAAGACAGAAAGAGAGAAATGTCAATATAAAGATGTCAATCAATCTTCTAGTGTTTTACTGTATAAAGATGTCAGTAAATCGTTTAGTGTTCTATCACATTTAGAGCATCTTTGCATCTCTCATTACTGCAATACTCTTGTAAAACTAAAAGATGACCACCCCCTTTGACTGCAGAGATAACTAAGCTTTTTAGTTCTGCAGTGACTGCCTAGAATTGTTCTCTCAGGATTTTCATATTTTCTCTCTCTTTTATGTGTATTCTTTCTAAATATCTATCTATCTAGATCTATCTATCTATCTATCTATCTATCTATCTATCTATCTATCTATCTATCCATCCATCCATCCATTCATCCATCTATCTATCTATCTATCTATCTATCTATCTATCTATCTATCTATCTATCTATCTATCTATCTATCTATCTGTCTATCTACCTGTCTATCTAGTTATCTATATTATATCTGTCGATCTATATATCTACATATATATTGTATTTTCATTAAAATATCATACTGTCTTTTTGTGCGAACAACGTATCAACTGGAGATTTTTCGTACAATCGTATGAAAAATGTACCTCGGGATGCACTTAACGTCTTCAATATTTCATATCTTGATTGGTACCCTCTTCTTTGTGAAATGTACGACGTTTGAATTTAGTAGAACGCAGATAATAACGCCCAGAACGGTATAGTGCATATTAATTATTCAATAGATTGAGGTTGACCACTTTGGGGTGTTTCTGGCAACGCAATGTGTTTATAATTCGACTTATGAAAAGCCTGAAAATATATGCGATCCTTGTTGGTTGTATGTAGGATAGATAGCAATTAAATAAGTGAGACTCAAAGGGACGTAAGTACCTCAGTGTTAGACCACCACCTCTTAACGTTATTTCGTCACCACCCCTCCCCTGTAACTACGGCAGCGCAATAAGAGGAGGCTATTTACGCGTACTGGTTCTGCTTTCAGTAGAAACAGAGCCTTAGTGATAAGTTACGGTGATTGTTTGAGGGAACGGAAATCAAATCTTTTCACTCTTGAAAATTGAGTGGAGGCGACCAATTCCGGTGTTTCAACTTTGTTCTTCAATGTGTAAAAAAGTTTCTCGTCATCATATGATACTTGTATTCAATGCAATGAATGTTTGCTTTTAGGCGATTTCATTATACCTTACCACTCGACACAATGTTACTATCAAATAAAACAGGCCGTCTCAAATTTCGAGGCCTCCTATACACTAATCGGCATCTGTAGAGAGTTGAGTCAACAGGTAGAAGAGAAAACTGTGGCAGGTAAACCAATAGGATGATGAGTAATAGTCTTGTTCCGATCCTGCATCCATTTTTTTTTTTTTTGCTGCAGAAAAAGCAGATGATACCTAATATTAAATAAGAAAAATCATGACCATAATGATCGGGATAGACACCGGCTAGAATTTGTTCTGGGTTTGTGGGTTATATTTATATACGCCAAGAAGCCAGCACTATTTGTCTTCCCCCCATTCAGGCGCTTGATCTGGAGTAGACAGTACAGGAAGTCGACAAATTCTGTGGCGCTTTCTAATTATCCTTGCGTCTCTAGATTTCCTGGCTGACTCTCTCCTATGTGCCACGTCCACAACTCCTGAACAAACAGCGGACCGATAATCACAGATTTTTTTTTTCTTTGTGTGTGTGTGTGTGTGTACGCTTGTGTGTGTTCGTCTGTTTGTCTATCTATGTCTGTGTGGGTTTGTTCTTTGTCCGTGTGTGAACAACCCCCCCCCCCCACTTCTCCCTCTATTCCGACAGAGACGTCCCATGTGTTAGGATTGTATTAATAGAAACACGCTGTCGTCCATAACCTTCAGAAGCAGAAGATCGGTGTTTGTGTCAAAAAGCGACAGCAAAAAAATATTGACGACAAGGGGGAACATACTTCTCTCTCCGGCAAGTTTTGACTGTTTTGTGATGTCTTCCTGTCTTTGCTAGCTTGATCTCCTATCTTCCTCGTCTATCATAGATTGTATCGTGTGTGCTTCAGAGGTTTGTATATCCAGTAGTTTTGTGTGTTTGTGAGATGCTCGATGGCGATGCACACTGAATCGGAGATGTTTATCATTCAGCAACACATTGATATTATAGGAAAAAAACGATAGCAAAATAAAAGCAATCTAAAAACAGAGAAAGAAAAGCTGCTGAACCAAAGTAACAGATTCATGACAGTTGGAGTGAAATAAAGCGTGGCAATATGGCAGTTGTGAGTCCAAGTATGATATCTAAACAAAATGTCTTACATAAAGGAAAAGTCTCGTACATAATGTCGTTTTTGGTGTGCTATATTTCATTCATGGTGTACATGAAGTGTCAATAATATTGTACTTTTGCTTTTCTTAAAAAGTACAAAGTTTATGTGGACGACAGTTGATGAAATATCGTTTTCCGTACATGCTCATGAAGAAAGAACTCATTTTCTATAAAGAAAACAATGAAGAAAAAGTAACATGTTGACGAGTTCAAAGTCACTGATGTAAGAGACAGGAGGATTACACAAAGAACATTATTGTAAATGTTTCAGGACAGAATGACGATGATTTTGACTATTTTTCAGAGTTGCGTTTGTAACTAAGGATGAGAATAAAGCAAACAATTCAGTGCATTGGCTGCTTTTGAAAAGTTTGACGATTTTTTTTCTTTTTTTTTTTTTACTGAAGTAGTAAATGCGGAGATTAATACAGGCATTCAGAGTATTAACGTTTTTTTTTTTCATGAATAAACTTTGGAGGCCGGGGGCACTATCGAAACTGTTGTGTGACATAAATGACGGCATTTGTGCCTGCGAGCGTCCGTGCTTGTGCCACTGATCCCAGGGTAGAGATCAGTGGCGTGTGCTTACAAGTTAGAGATTTTGTCGCACAGAAGCGCCGCGATTCAGGCTATTGAATGACACACCGTGTTCTTCATCAGCGGAAGTTCTCCGTGGGAACACGTGGTGTATGTTTGATTTGTCTTCTATTTGTACTTGAGGACGGTATAGTGTTCTTTGCTGCAAACCAGTAACATTAGTGTCGCTGAGCTTGGGTTCCCAAATGAATCTCGTGGTTGGGGGAAGGTTTACCCATGTCCATTGCCAAAGAAACTGCTATCAATCTTTCTACGATCGACTAATTCCACCAGAGACAGAGGCTCTCGTGCCCTGTAGGTGTCCAGCGTTTATGTCGTAAACATCGCTGAGGTTAATCTAATGAGTAGGAGTGGAAATTGAGAAAAGAGAGAGAGAGAGAGAACAAAGAGGATAGATAGAAACGAAGATAGAGGAAGGGGAAAAAACAGAAAGAGAGAAGGGAGGGGAGAGGCAGAGATAGAGATAGAACAGATATGGGAAACAAAACTATATTGTGTTAAATATAAGCTGTGTTTTTGTCTCTTTCTTTCTTCTTTTTATTGTAGGAAAAATATAGAAAAATGCTAACGTTTTCCCGCCATTCTATATTGTCTTTTGTGTCCATTTCATATTCAGTACCACTTTTCTTTCAAACCTTAAGCAGTTTAAGAGAAGTATGTGAATTAACTGAAGTTCTTGAATAACATGCCTTTCCAAGGCAATACCGTGAAGGAATAACAGAATGAAACCTCTCGTATTTTGTTTGGGGGTAATATTATGCCGTATATTTTGATAACGCTTGATAGTCGGAAACAATTCTCTTTATACCTGCAACAATATTGTGTGTTGATCCCGAGTAACTTCAGTCTTAAAGGAATGCGAGAGAGCAGTAAAAGACATTATATTCATCTGGTAAAAACCGGCCATGTTTCATATTTATCGATCTGTCTCTGCCATTAGTAGGTGAACGAAGATGGCATTGCTATAGTTGGACTCGTTTGAGATCAAAGTGTGTCGTGTGTTTCATTTGAATTCAGGGCCAAAGTATCAGGTGCCCTTCACCAGACCAACACCCACGAATCATACAGCCCACGAGTTCGACAATAAGCAGCCAAGGCCCACAAGATCGAAACAATAAGCCTTGTGTTGTATCTGTCGAACTCATGGGCTGTTTTTACCTATAGTGTCAGACCCATGGGCTTTATTTGCCTAGCATCGAACTCATGGGCTATATGGCACTTGGGCTGTATGATCCATGGACCTTTCTTAAATGGCTGTATGCCTCGTGGGTGTCGGTCTTGTGGATGACCCCAAATCATTACCTCTGCTTTCCCAGGGGACTACAAGAATTTACTGTACATGAAATTTTCGAAGTGAATTTGAATGAAAGTGGAAGAGAAATGATAATCAACCACTAAACATAACTTATGAAAAAAAAAAAATCTGGTGATGATCGCATGATAATATCTGTGTAAAATTTCTTTGGTCTGGTTGTAGTAGATTTCACTAATCCAACATAATACTCACATATACCAAAGCATTAGTAAACTGAGTAATCCTTCCCCAAATTGAAACAAAAAAAGTGATATAATATATCAAGTGGCCAGTCACATGGGAGGGGAGGGGGTAGGGGTAGGGGAAAGACTAGCTGCAACTGACTCGAATGCAAGCAATTACTGTAGTATTAAGAGACAAATTTTCCTGTAAAGGAAATACCGACAGTGTGTTAGATCCACTGTTTAAAACACCGCGGGTGAGAGACGCCAGCCAACCCCCCTCCTCCCCCGGGAAACCAACGCCGACGACCGTGCACTCTCCGCAAGCTGCGTGTCTCCCGAAGTACGCGTACACCTTTGCTACATATTGATCGCGAGTAGGCGCTAGCACAAAGACCAAACACCCGATATTGGAGGTCCTTTATCCATTTCAACCCATCTCCAAGCCCCACCTCCACGCTCCTGGTGTCGCTTCGATCGGGGCGACGACGTACAGAGGATTGATTTCCTGTACAACTTGCAGCTGATTCAACGCAGGGATTTCGCCCGCGACAATTATACCAGAGAGACCTAGATTGATGAAACTGATATTCCCGTTCGGAGGGAGGAGGGTTAAGAGATGTTCAAATAGAGCAAGGAGTTGAGGAGAGGAGAGTTGAAGAGGATAGGGAGGAAGAGGGAGGGGGTAAGGCGTTTGGATGTGGAGGTGCGCCTGGACAGGTGTAAAAGATTTCAATGACAAATCACTTACAGTTGGTCGTAGCTTTCAGAAGCCATTCATTACTTCTAACATGAGATGGCGCAACGCGCTAGTTCTATGGACCAGTATATCAATAATTAAGATTTTGATTTCACGGTATCCTCCTTAACGGTTTCAATTTTCGTTTGCTTTTTACTTTGTTTGTTTTGTTGTGTTCTTCTCTAAAGAAAATGATTGGCAATGAATTGTAAACAACAACAACAACAACAACAACAACAACAACAACAACAACAACAACAACAACAACAACAACAACAACAACAACAACTCCCTCGCAGACCACTACTTCCAAGCATACATACATACTTACGTATAGGTATGCATGAGAGGTGGATGTTAATGTGTACGCATGAATTGTTCCCTTTCACAATGGGTATCTTCCTAACATGTATGTTCTGTAATACCAAACATTGCCCAAAAGAACATTATGGGAGAGTAGACGTTGATGACCAAAACGAACACGACACAAACTGCTAATAAGGTTTCGAGTTGACTAAGAGCTAAACCACCTCAAGCACTGCCGTTGGGTCCGACGCCCTAGACGGCTGCGGTTACCATGACTCAATGCGGATTCGGTGGGTGGGTGGGTGTGGGGGGGGGGGGTTGGGCAGCCCAAGGGTTTCTTTATGGTGTGTTAACTGTTTAGAAGTGCGTCAGACGGATACGAAAGTTCATACAACGATGGCTGTGATTACGATTATCAAGCTGCAGTCAGCTGGCCGTGCAGCTTGCAAGTTCGCAGCCTCATTTGAAAAGAGCAAACATTTAGGACGTCCATTAGATACCCAATTTGATTCAAAGGCGTCACTTCCGCCGGGTTTAAAGAGCGTTTTGTCTTCCCGGATGACCGTAATTGGTCATTACGCGGAGAGAAGAGATTAAATAGGGCGAGATGGAGTCATTCGGATTCCATTGCTTCGATGTAAGGTGACACTATGCACGTGTAAAGATCGCAGCCTTTTCTGCATGCAACGCGGGAAGACCCATGGAACAGAATTTACACAATGAGGAAATCAAATCAATTTAATAATTCATCGCATTCTCTCCGTATCTCTCGTATTATTTGTCACATATCAATACCATATTCGCTCGTTGTGTACACGTATGCCACTCATCGACACCTGTCCTAGATATAGAAAAATATATATAACTTAACGATTTTAGTAGCGAATCTATTTGTTCTCTTTTTTTAAGCCGAGGCTTTCCGCTCTTTGTCCCCTTCTGAGTGTGTTTCATCGTGTGTGCGTGAGTGCGTGTGTTTGTGTGTGTGTGTGTGTGTGTGTGTGTGTGTGTGTGCGACTGTGTCACATGAGTGTGAGAATACAACCCAAGGGAAAAAAACACTTTTAACCTCTCCCTTTTCCATCTGATCTTCACTTTGTTGCTGTTTTGTGGTGCCGGAATGAAATGGAGTACCTGACAGGTGTTTGATACTAGCTGGGAGACAGTCGACAATTCTGTGTGTAATGTTGTGTGCGAGCAGGATCAATATATCCGTGACCCCCTCCCCCCCCCCCCAAAAAAAAAAAGGTTCCACAACGGAAGTGGCCCCATCCATGCCAATTCGACACCCATGTCAATTTCTACCGAGCCTCTTTGTTTTCGCCTAATATCAGTGTAAGGTGGTTGCGGAGAAGTGCTGGAGGATCAAGACAAGCAGACGCATGTTCAAATAGATAGAAAAAGATAGATAGATAGATAGATAGATAGATAGATAGATAGATAGATAGATATATGGCTGGATAGATGGATAGATAGATAGATAGAAATAGATAGATATATGGGTGGATATATAGATGGATAGATAGATACATACATAGATATAAATACGGATGGATGGATGGATATATATATAGATAGATGGATGGATAGATAGATGGATAGATATAATAGAGAGCGATATAGCTAGATAGCTACAAACATGATGTTATACAATATGGAAAGCCTCTCTCGAGTTAACATTACTCCGTTTAATTGCTGGAAGGACTACAGTATGACGCAGGCAATGGGTACCCTGAACCACATACTGTCATACGATTACGGTAACATGAGAACCAGCTCAGTTAAAAATGTCCAACGCCAGGCGGCTCGAGATCCTTAAAACTTTTTTTAGGATATCTGACAGGGTACATGAGCAACATGAAAAAGCTACATTGTACCGCAGTAATTGAGGTCTGCAATGTATAGCTAAAGGTACTGTTTACCATTGAGAGTAGTGACTTAAAAAAGTTCGAGATATAACATTTGATGCATATTTTGTAGGTCAGTTGTATCACAAAACATCCTACCATATAAAAATGTTGCAATAAAGCCTGGAATATAAAGAGATATCGCTATTTTTCTCAGTAAACCAAAACTGTAGATGGTTTAGTCTAGAAACATTTTTATTATAACTTGTTCAGATTTTGTATAATTAACAATATTTTTGATTATAATGATTACAATGTTAACATTGGTTGTTTCTATCCCAAACTCACATTTTAGAACTATTTTGAAGCACTAAAGCTGGATTTTTTGTTTCATCTGCAAATGGTAAATAATGCTTTCAAAACATGGAGGTTCGTTACCGTGTGGTGTTTAGTCATATTGTTGATAAGGTGAAATGTTATTGGTGTCAAATGTTCTTTTCTCTTTTTTTTTTGTCTTCCCGTCGATGTACTGGAAATATCAAAGATATCACTCTCAACAGATGTCCCCGAATTCGATATCAATGGCAAAATCAAGAGGAGAATTTGAGCTTAGAGGAGATACCGTCTTTTCATGATCCTGTTGTTATCATAAACTGCTATTAGATGTCGTGTTACATACTGAAAACCAAATGGTTGTAACGTTTCATGTTTATTCTTATTCCATTTTAAGCAGGATTTTCGCTGAATTGCTGCACGTTTTATGTAAGGGCTGTCATTCTAAACTCTGTCTCCTCGGATATGTACGGGATTCTTTCATGGACTTTTCCCGTTAGAGCGCCCTTTTTGATGGCCAACGAGTTAAGGTTGAATGTCAGCAAACTGCACTGAATGACGTGTAAGTAAAATCAGACAACGCTCCCTGGAAGTGGAGGGGGGGGGGGGGTATTTTCCACGGTGTATATACGTGTTGCCTGAGAATTCCAGTTGCTTTAATTTTCACCTCCGCTTAAAGTACTGTTTTGCCTGTAAAAAAAGAGAAAATAACAAAACAAAAACGGGGGAACGTCTTAAGCCCGCCGCACACTACACGATTTTGCCCCGATTCACCGGTCTTAAGACCTTAAGACTAGAAGTGTGACGTCACAGTCTTGCTATTTTCTAGTCGTACGACTGGGTCTTAGCGCCAGTCGTAAGGATTTGACATGTTGAATTTCTACGACCAGTCGTGAGCTTTCAGCCATTCACAATGCAGTAAAATGCGCGCGCACACAGTGCGCACTGCGCGCGCTTTACAGTCGGGTCGTATAGTGTGCGGTGTCTGGTCGTACAACTGGTCTTAAGACCCAGCTTGGCTCAAGACCTCAAGACCAGTCTGATCGTGTAGTGTGCGGTGGCCTTTACTTCGAAACAACAGCCACACTGCAAACATTCGATAGCTTTTCCCACACCTGGGCCAATACGAAGACTGTTTGATCACGCAAATATACTTCTCCAGACGAACACAATGCGAGCGCGCAAACTATCAGGAATGTGTTGCACTAACTGCGGTGTTTACACGCGGTCCGTGTAAATTCCCTCCAGTCATCTTACACAAGGCGAACAAACATTCCAAGGAACGCAGCGCGCAGGTGTTGAACACCTGGGGCTTTGTGATTGAGTCATGTCGTTACTCACAAACATCGTCTCATTTTCTTTCATCATTTTCTTTCCGTTTCGTGCTGTCGTTCAAAAGCATCTTAATTGTATTATCAGCCCAGTTTCTTTGTGGGTGCGTGTGCTATTCATGAAATTCTGGTCATGAGCACATTTTGATGTTATTCATAGTACCATCTTTTTTAAGATTCCTTTCCTGAGGTTGAGTAAATTATCAATTGCTCTTCCTAAAATAGTCATACTGAAATGAGTAATCTAAAACAAAGTGAATAATACACGCTTAAACATGAACACACGGCAAGAAATGTAACATACCCCGTCGATGAATAATGAAATGCACTTTGAAAATGAATTACAGAAATACAGGTACAAGATGGGGTAGACAAATATGCCCGTCTTGCGTGGGATTCTATTCATGGATTTTCGTTCGTAATTTTGATAATGGCATGAAAGGTGTCGAATTATACAGTTCACGTCCTTTTGACTCAAGTCGAAAAACTTTGCGCCCGAGGTCAAAGCATAAAGAAAAAAAGATATTGCTGCTGGCATAAAAGGACTTCTACACAATGTATACTGAAACTTGAGGTTGGCATACAGAGAGGGTACAGTTGATGTGAGCAGTGGTGCGCATAACATTAGAAGTAAAGAACTAAAACTGTCTCTTGAACCTGATTATCTAACTTCACACTTGGTTGGTCATGATACTTACTCTTTGTTTTGTACCTATCGCATTTTCGTAATGGTCTGCTCTCTTAGGAATTGGAATGGGTATTTGATATATCTGTTTGGCCTATACTGACACTTGTAGTTGTGAAGCTTTGCAAAAGCACTTGGTATTGATTAGAATTTGGCACACATCGAGATGAGAAAAAAACCTCACTGCTAGCATTACTACTACTACGACTGCTGCTACTACTACTTCTACTACCACTACTACTACGTTTTTATACTGCTAAAAACAGAGTATCATGTCGTTGAAAACGAGATGTATATTTGCTTCTAATGATAGGACTTGACGTGAAAACGTGAATTATCTTTGTCCTTCAACATTCTTCTATGAATTGCTTTCCCATCACACGTACTAGATGTGATATGACACGAGACAGAAATGCGGGATGTATACTAGCAGATAGAAGTTTTTTTTTTTTTGGACGATGATTGGATTTCAGAGGATTAAATTTTTGATACATCATTAGGAGTGGACTACTTACACACTAACGTTTTTATTTGATTCAAGAAAGATGAAATGATACCATGGTTTAAAGGAAACATAACGGTGATTTCAGAGGGAAACATATTTGTCAGTTTGGAAAAAAGAAACGTGTGAGAAAAATAAACCACTGGAAGAATAGAATTGATCTTGTTGCCTTTTGGATTATATTCCAATTGTACATTTCACTTTTGCTGATTAAATGAAAAGCTACATGCTGATCCATTTTCCCTCGCAAATCTCTACTCCCGCTGGGGAATGTGCTTCCTCATTTCTATTTTGGGGGTTGCTAATCTTCTTTAAAAAAAACACACACACAACAAACTTCTTACATATCTTTGGTTTGCGTACTAACGTTATATTGAGATTCAGTAGTTTAATATCCCAGTCATGTCATACTAAACATTTTTTTTTCTTTATCCTCCTTCGAAGGACTTTGTTTCATTTCAGGTATCTAAAATGTTCACAAACAAAATCAGAAAGCAGGATGTACGAACATAGAAAATAAGGGTAGAACAACTAGTTGTCAAAATCATATCATCACATGAATTTCGATTCCTCTGCTGGAAGTATACTTCAAACATATCCAAGATACTTCATGAGTGTGACACAACCTTACCTCAACATATTAATTTCTGCATCTACAGTTAATAAAAAAATATGATTCACCTTCTGTTCTCATTCATAAGGTTGCCTTTTCGTGAAATCAAGTAGCTTTTTTGACCAAAAATTAAAAAATTCATAATGAGCTCTGTTCTAAAATCTGTCAATAATGCGTATACATTCGTTGCTTTTGTTGTAGAATTGCTAAGTATATACAAATATACAAACGAAAAATCGTATATTGGGCAAAAACTAATATCAAATTCAACAACATCAAAGATTTATCTCTTACATTAAATCCTGCTAATATCATTCGCTCATTCACAGTGATATAAATATGAAAATAAGCGCATATAAAATTTGATATTTTTTCCCAATATAACTCCGCATCTGGGCAATATAACATAACATACCAAATAGATTCAACTTCGCTGCATTTCTTACAAATCATGTCAGACGTAATTTTCCATTTCACTAAATTTTCTTTAAATGGTAAGATTCTATGTAATAACTTAAAACATGTATAATCTCGTTGAACGAAGGCAATAGTCCTGACAGGTCTGCCTTTATACTAATGACATGGGATCAGTTTCATGAAAATCTTATGAGAGACTTTTCGCTCGTAAGAGACACTTATGAGAGACTTCATGAAATGGATTTTATTTCTTTTTGAAAGCCTTTCATAGCTATACATTATGAGCGACTTTGACCATTCTTAGATTTATGTAAAGATTTTCATGAAATAACTTCATATAACGGACCCTGGAGGTGTTATCATAACATCTCATACTATATGATCTTTTGAGGGAAACGAGACTCCCACTAAAAGGTAGGTTGTTTTTCTTCTTTTTTTTAAAGAAACTTCTAAAACGTTTTTGCTTGTACTAACATGATTGAGATGCAGTTTGATAACCAAGTCATGTCATATTAAACATGCATGGTTTCCATGAAAGGCAAAAACCCTGACAGGCCTGCCTTGCTAATGGGTTGGATGCGGGTCTTTGAAGGGAAACGAAACTCCCACTAAACGGTGCACACTTTGCCCACAATGTAATCACTTCCGCTGTTGCCTTGTCAGTTGAATACACGTTCTCATAACCATGTCTCAAAACGCTACCGTATTCACATGCGACATTGTTTAGGTGCAAATGTGTTTGGCGTTGAGCGGATGTTGTCAATCATTACTGATTTCTTTTAATTCTTGACATAGTATAAAACTCAATTCACACGCCTGATACACAATACAGACAACCTTTGGCTGTCAAGAAAAAAAAAAGAATAGAAATGAAACTTGGGTCCCTGGAATAAGCCTGAAACTATGTTTGCATTCTAACTTCTCAATACTTTCATAAATTTGTTAAGAACTCAGAAGACTCTTCTGTATAAAGTGGCAGCTGGAAACATGATTTTTACACTCACATAAACATGGGATACAAAACACATTATTAGCGTAATGTAAAGGGGGAGGGGAGAGGTGTCAAAAAGGCGTTTGCAGGGGTATTGTGTATGGCGTCGTTAACGCGGGTTCGAAGACGCGAGGAATTAATCGAACAGTGGGGAAGGGTGGGGTTTCGCTATGTCTGAGCTAATGAATGATATTTGAGAAATCTTTATCAAGAGCTGTAGGGGCACTGTAAGATGATTCTCTTAATGTGCTATATATTCAGCCCTGAAGGAGGTTCAAAATGTTTCCATCTTGATTTCTTTTTCCGATGACATTTCTTTCTTCAGTCATCAAACTCGTGCGAATGTTGTTGAATGCTGTTTGTGTTATTGTTGTTTATTGTAACACTCACTTCTGCTCATATTTTGCTTGATGGAATCGTGCTATGACGGACTATACTTGAAATGGGCCAAGGGCAAAACTCCTCACTTTCAATACCCCCACGTTCCGCATGGACCAGACGTTTGAGTGGTGTACAAAGAGTTTAAATAGTATATTATACTGTTACTTAATCAGCGTTCGTTTTGCCAACGGTAATAGTCTCTGAACAAAATCTATTCAACAGATGCGTGTTCACTCAAAAATGTCATCGTGTCCTTCTGCTGATAATGCTACATAATCTTGGTAATGGTTCTTGGTTGTACGACTGTACTTGGAAACAGTATACTGAATGTTGCTCATGCAGGTCTTAGTATAACACATACACCCAATACCCGCAAAAAGTAAAGAGAAATAATTCTCAAACCTATGTGTCTCTGAAATACTGTTTTGTTAAAATCTGGACCAGTAAGAGATGTCTAATCTTGAGATGTTAAAGAAAATACTGTGCGCGGTGGCGAGTGTAAGTTGCTGTCGCTACCATCATCACTTTGATCATCTGAATAGTTCCTTTCCCAGACCCCAGCTAATGTCTCCGAGTTTATTCGAGATTATTTTACTTTATTCTATCTTTAGATCTGCGACGCGAACGCTACCATGACGCCTCCTCCTCTGGGTTGGACAATGAAAACAGTTGTATAACGTGCATGTGCAGAACACCATTTCTTGCCTAATTAGCGTCGTCTTAGTGTTCGCGTTGCATATCTAAACCTTGCTCATAATGTTTGAGCAGTGGAGACAGAAACATTTAAAAGCATAATTCACCATTTACAGATGAAACAAAAATCCAGCATGAATGCTTTAAAATAGTTCCAAAATGTGAGTTTGGGATAGAAACAACCACTGTAAAAATTTGAATCCGTATTTATAATCAATGTTAGTATTGTTAAATACACAAAATGTGAACAATCATTATTTTAAAAAATGTTGCCAGATTAAACCGTCTACAGTTACGGTTTAATGAGAAAAATACGGATATCTCCTTATATTTTAGGCCTTATATATATGGTATATATAATGTAGGATGTATATGGTATGATGTTTTGTGATACATCAGACCTACACATATGCATCAAAATGTGATATCTTGAACATTTTTTAAAATCACTCTTCCCAAAGGTAAACAGGACCTTCAATGTTTGAGCAGCTGAGACAGAAACATTTGCGTGTGTGTGTGTATGTGTGTGTGTGTGTGTGTGTGTGTGTGTGTGTGTGTGTTTGTGATGTCATTATTATGTCACGGTTTCGATAAGATAGCAATCATCTCCCTATCCTCAAAGTGAGAATTAAAATGCGCTAGGTATCGTCTTTGAACGAAAAAGATGGTTACTATTTGTCATTTTGAACTAAATAGAACAAACGTGCGGAGCTGGGGCATCAAAGAAATTCGTATGTCGTTGCTATCGAAATAAGAGCATTGACGAATATCTGAGTGAACAGTTTCGGAATCCATGTTATCTACAGAAAACAACGAAACAAACAACAGAACAAACCAAATTACAATGACGCTGAATTACGGACTCCTACCCTTTTCACATTTGAAAAGACATGGGGGAGGGGTGGAGAGAAGATAATATTGTTTTGAATAGAGTAACAGTGTGCAGATTTATCCGCGTAAATATACGTATGAAAAAGCTTGTTATGTAAGAAAAAACAAACACTACAGACGTCAAAACTTGAAAAAAACAAACATACAAACAAAGCATTATGTGGCTAGACGGTATATTTCCGGTCAGTGTAATCCAGTGCCGTCATAACACAATGGCCAATCCGTTTAGAAGACGAGCGAACTAGCTTGCTGTATTAAGAAAAAATCCCCGCCTAGAGCAGGCCATAAAACAATTTCCTCAGAGTGTAGCGTCTTGATTCCGTTTATTCATTGATGTATTGATAAAGTGAATAAAATTACGATGTTACCATATCCATCGTTCATTTTTTTTAAGATTCAACGTCTGTTTCATTGCACGTAGAACACAAACAAGCAACGTATCAGTAAATCTGTATGCTTCAGAAGAAAGTCATGCTTCTTGTAGATATAAAAAGAAAAGTAATGTACGAACCTTTCCAGGTAGTGGGAATGAGATGTTGAGTTATCTTGCACAGATTGCACGGATCCCTGATATTTCTAATGGGTCACTTACCTCTCTCTCTTCCTGCTAATTGATTGTTTTTTTAAACATCTACTATCATTTCTTTTCTAATCTGCTTTGATTTTTTTTTTAATCGACTGGAACTTTAAGTGACTTTTCACATCACGTTAATCTACAGCAGACTATAATGTGAGGGTTTTCCCATGACTTATGATGAGCTACACCTATCAGTGTGTTGGGAATTCATTTCTTCTGCTTTTTTTTGGCAGGATTCGTCGTATTTTCACAGAAAATGTTCACCTAGATTTATACCCTCTGCGATGTATCCACGTCACGCCCCTTATAAAAAAAAGGAAGAAAACGACCCACGCAGGAATTACAGAAGCGCCTTGCAGTGAGAACAGCCAACAGCTACTATTATTAACGCATTAATCTGCTAAAAAGGGGAATCGTGGTCCCACGCGGTCAGAAATAATTTCTGTATTATATCAATAAATCGTGACGGGGGAAAAATGCAATACTCTCAAAAGCCGAAGGCAACAATTATTGCGGTTCGCCAAGAGTTCTTCCGTAGTAGCATTCTGAGCGTGCCAACCCCGCCCGAGAGGAACATACAGCTAAGTATCACTTCCATATTTGTTAGTAAAGGAGAGATGGTGGTGATGGTGGTGGGTGGGAGAGGGGGGGGGGTGGAGACTTCCATAACTTTCGGATGTTTGCTTTTTTCACCTGTTTGCCGTATAATAGTATCAGTATCAGTACATGGACGTAACCACGCCCCGTTAACTGTATACCGCTACTTAGCTGCTCCTCTCGAAATGCGAAAGACAATACCCGCTCGTGGCTATAGTGACGTCTATGCACATCAATTTCGTAGCCAGGATGATTTTCATTGTCAATGAATTAAGCTATTGCTAATATTCGTCTCTGATACAAGAATGATTACTTGTCGTTGAATCATTGTTTTAATCGGAGAGTGAATTTATGGGTGTATATATAGTTTGAACAGGAGCTAAATAAGAGTTGCTTCCACTGATGAAACAAGAGTAGGTAAGTGGGATTACAGGAAGTTTCGGGAAAAGAAGAACAATTGTTCTGTATCATAATTTCGGTGATGAAGAAATTACAAATGGCCAAATTTTCACTACACCCACCTTTAAGCAGATCGATTAAAGGATAGCGAATGGAGCAGCGCCTTCAAAAGAATTCGGGAAATGCTTGAATTCGTTGCCGAAAATCCCGCCTGTCGCCCGAGGTCTGACGCGGCGAGCACATTTCGTTCGTAGAATGCTGTTGGCAAGAGATTTTATAGGAAGGGCTCAAGCCAGTAACTCTCTCATCTATTGACAACTTGTTGGCGTGCAACAATGTTTGTTGAATTTCCAAAATATAGCGGTCGTGGAAGAGCTAACGTAATCAAAGAATGAGGTATGCGTGTGACTTCGGGTTCGTTGCTAATCGAGTTCACTGAGAAGAAAAGCAGACTCTGTGTTCTAGACTTTATGCCTTTTTTTAATGTTAGGCCATCTCGACATTCCAATAAACATGATTCTGTAAGCTTAAAGAAAACGGTAGTAAAATATGAAGAGGAGGACAATGATAACTGCAGTCCATAGGGTAGGAAGGCACGCTAACATACTGAGCATCAGCATGGAGTACATGCAGTATATCGGCATGTATATACCTTAACAGTATATATATATTGATATATGCCCTATATATACCATATACAATTAAACATGTATACATCATATAGTAGAGTATGCACAAAGTATCTAATATTGTTTATACATATACATGGATGATACATGCATTGTGCGAGGCGCGGACCCCCCCCCCCCCCCCCCCGATCTGCGACCCTAATAATGTTGGGGTCATAGGGGGGTAATTGCCCACTTTATACAGATGGTCAGTAAGAAAAGAAAACGTGAATAGAGTTAAAAACAAAGCATAACGAGATGAATCATATTAAGTAAAGTGGGTTATAGTGCGTGTGGAAGTATACTACACGCATTTCATATCTACCTAAGATAGCACATAACATGGGATCGCGCTCCATTGACGAATACACTGAAAAAAAAAAACCCATCAAAACAAAACTAAGCCATACAAAACATGAGCATACAAGTCTAGAGTGCATCAGTAAAGAAAACTGAATCGCGACAAATGTAGCTTGTTGACTCTGGTATTAATAGAAGAGAAATGGAAAAAAAATAATACAGCGAAATATGCGAAGGACGAAAACACCAACAACTCAAGATTCCTTTATTCATCGATTTTTTTGAATAATATTGTTTTTTGGCATGGTAGTGAAAGACAATGGCGTTCCTCTCTACACAATGTCTGCAATCCAACCGAAATTAATAAGATTACTTGGCACAGATGCTGTATTCAAAGAACTGTGTTGTGTCCTGATCATACTTGGGGATTTCATTTCTTTTGCATGAGGAAAAAAATGATGAAAAAAATCAGAAACATTGATTACACTCCCATGTTCGTTCATTCACAGAGAGAGAGAGAGAGAGAGAGAGAGAAGCAGAGACTGTATTCGGATATATCATATTCATTGAATGTTGTTTTGTTTTTTGAACACTATAAACGCACTGTTTTTTCGACATGGCTGTGAAAGACAATGGCGTTCCTCTCTACACAATATCTGCAATCCAACCGAAATTAATGAAATTACTTGGCACAGATGCTGCATACAAAGAACTGTGTTGTTTCCTTATCCTACTCTGTGGCTTCGTCTCTTTTGGATGAGAATACCTACATTAAATACTAACATTAAAAAAACAGATGCATACGCTCCCATATTTGTTCACTCACACACGCACACAGACAGACAGACACTGTATTTAGATATATCCTAATTATTGAAAGCAAACAAGCGCGTTCTGGTGAAATACTTTAAAATCGTTTCATGAACCGCGAGTTGTATATCATATCAAAGTAGTATGAAAAGTATGGCTGTCATCGATTGATTTATGATCCTGAAAAACAAACAAACCAACTCTTACTACAACAACAAACGTATTCTTATATAGTTTTACTGGAAATATGTAAGTTTTTTTTCCCTCTCGTAAGAAAAATTAATGAAAAAAAAATATTTTCTTTAGCTTTATTAAGGAAACTCTTTGTGTGACTACAGATCATTAAATATCATGGAAACTTATGTCAAACTTATTGCGTTTATCTGCTCTGGTCAACTACATATATATATATATATATTTTTAAAAACACCTAGAAAAAATGTTAACAGGCCTATATAATCATATTCAAATTTTATGTTACATATTTTCCGATGACTTAGGTTAAGAAAATCCTATTTATTGATTTATAGCATCAAAATGTCACCGAAAATACCGAAAACCATCAGAAGCCTCTTTCTCATAAATTGACGCAGTCATTAATTCTAAATTTGCAATTTAACTGCATCTGTCATGTCTGTTACGTGGCCATAAATATAGCTTTATAAATAAATCCGAATGTCTTGTTCGTTGATGCAAAGATTCGTTAAAAGGAGAAGATTGGGTTCGTTTGCAACTCCATCTTACTATATGACTCGGAACAGCAAATGTTTTTTTTTTCTCCAGTTTATTTGGGCATTATGCCCCAAGATCATAGTTGTTCCTAAGGTGAAAATGAAATGATCCATGAGTTTACTCGCATTACTGCGGTACTACACATTTAGCTGTCTTGGTCTATCAAAACTGCACGTCATATTTTTAAGAATCCAGTCCGTGGTAAGCTCATATACGTTGCATACTTGAACTAACGCCGGGCTCGACAAGAAGTTTGTTTTCCTCTGGTGGCCTGAAATCAAAGAAAATATGACAAAATATCATTTTGAATTTCAGATACTTGATCTGGCCACCGTGTTTAATATCGATCCCTGATTAAATGGGTATATAGCGGAAGAAAACAATAGGAAAGAGGTGTTCCATATTTATCTTTTATGTGGCTACGTTATATCAGTGGAGGGATGCAATTGCGTTACATTTGAAGATCACACAATACTCTGTCGAACTTCTCAGGAATTCTTCACAACTAGAAATTTACTTCCCTCTTCCGGTCACAAAAGTCAAGAAATAGATAGTAAAATGGGAACAACAGATCGAGAAAGGAGCAGCAGTGTTGCTGCAAGCAGGCCTAGGGAGCATAATCTGTGGTTTTAATATTGCTTGACTGCTTACAAAAGCAAAATGAAGCTTTTACAGGACTCCTTTGACAGTGTTCGAAAAGAAGTATTGACATAATAATATCCTTACCTAGTAGTATGTCTTCCTTCAGAAGGAAATAAGTACATCTGTATGTAGGCATCAACGATTGAACTTCAAATTCAACCCTCTACATTAACCCCTCTGTACTCCAGGTATGACAAGTTCTCAATCCAGCTTTTAAAGACGTGAAAGAGGAAAGAAAAAATATCAAGAAAAAAAAAAACATGTTTGCCGACAATTCCGTTTCAGATGAGTTCACTTTCCCTAAAAACATCACCTTCGCCTGTCAGATTCGCGCTACGAAACAAATCGTTTGGACCTGTCTGACAGCATTTCTGCCTGACGAGGAATTAAAACGTTCGTTATTTCATTTCTTTCATAAAGGACGTGTTCTGACGTAACTGTGTTTTTCTGCGGCAGAAAAGCGAATGAAATGAACTTTTTTGCCGCCCATTTTTGGCCGTCAGGCACTTACTTGTCCTGTCGGACGGATGCACAGTAAATCTGTCATAACACGCCGGTATGTAGGTTTTTGCGCCCTTACTTTGATCAAGTTTCTCTATCTGTGGCAAAGTTCGCCATAGGGTAATCTCTCAGAGTTTGCATTCTCAAAATGATAATCGTGGGTGCCAAAATGCAATGTCATGTACACACAGAGTTTTCTTTCATTACAAACTTGCGCCGCAAGATATATCGCGCTTTGCAAGATGAAAACAAGAGTAAAACAAGTGAATGCTGTTCGCATTTTCTATGCAATTTTAAACGCTTATCAAGCCAACTAAAAAGAGCAACACTGCGGGGCTCGTAATATTCCTTTGACTTATTTGCAGTTACCAACATTTTTTGCCCTCCTCCCGGGAGAGAGGGAGAGAGAGAGGGAGAGGGGGGGGGGGGGGGGGACAATGCTTGGGCATTGGACAAAATATGGGCCAACCCGATGAAGCGGAAGGGCAAAGTTTATAAAAAGTGCTTTATTTGACTTAATACCCCTATCACGCCGAAAAATAAAAACAATGACGATTTAGCTTGCGTGATAGAGAAGAGATAATGGATTTGTCCTGCGGGGTTGGAAGCGACGGTTCTACACAGTTCATTTACGTTGGGGCAATCTGTCTTAAATCATTCATATATCGACATCAACTATAACTGCGTGACAACTTTCATGAGGCCGCTCGGATTAATCTCCTCACTTTCTTGCCGGCACGTCAAACACATAAATCTTATAAAACACCTTCGATTTTTATCCCCCTTCGGAGGTACTCGTATAAGCCGCGAGTGATGGTGCAGAAAATGTCCTTGCTTTATTCAAGCAACAAGCGAATGACATCGATGGGACTTTTACTTAGAGAATGAGTTCTGATAATGTCGTTGGCGAGATATGTATGATACTTGTGACTTTCATTGATGCCATGATGTGCATAAAATATTTTTATGTTCAGATTTAATCACGGAGGTGTACTATCAGAATTATCAGTATCCGTTAGATTACTGTAATGGCTTATTGTATGAACGCCCTGAATCTTGTTTAAGGCCATTGCAGCAGAATAAAACACATGCGTACGACTGTTCCATGCTTTCTTCGAGTTCTCAAACTCATTCCTCTGTTATGAAATCTGCCGTAGGAACACGCCAGGAAGTTTAATTTCAAATTTTGTGATTGTTGGAACTGACAGAACAAGTTTAAAGCGAATTTGAAAGTAAATCATTTCAAGCAGTTATTTGTATTTTGCAACATAAGGCAAATCGAGAGTGTTTTAGAAGAATATCTCAGTAATAGTAATTAAACTTGGAAATGTCTCTCATAATTTGATATAATTTTATAGAATGATATTTTGACTGATTGACAGACACCGCACATCGATGTAATAAATTATATGACGCCTGTCCGGTGATCAGGAGGTGTTTGGTTGTAATCGAGCCCGAGTATGTGTGCCCATGAATTCTTTTTAAATCTTGGCTACCTCTAAAACACTGGTAAATTCGGTACTTATTTTTGTCGATGCCGGGCAATTTGTAAATAGTTTATGTATGTATGTATGTATTTATTTATTTATTTATTTATTTATTTATTTATGTATGTATGTATGTATGTATGTATGTATGTATGTATGTATCTATCTATCTAGTATTCCTTATCCAGTGTAGCCCTATTAAGGGTTCATATACTGTTATTCAGTTAATAAGTTATAGTAAAAAAAAAACAAACAACAACAACAACAACAACCCGACGCAAGATTCAAATCATTTGAAAAAAAAATATATATGTATAATACTCTCATTCATTCTTAAAACACTATGTCAGTCTATGGATATAACTTCTGCAGCATTTCCAACAGTCATGCCCCTTCACATGAATGGGAACAAAGGTAGATAGATAGATAGATAGATAGATAGATAGATAGATAGATAGATAAATAAATAGATAGATAAAATGAAAACAAACAAATACAATACAAGACGAATATAAATGTGATATAAACGTATCAAAGCGCCTAAGCTATCAATTACAGTTCTTGTTCATGTTTAACTTCATCACCATCGATGTTTCTTGATTTCTACATGTGAAATAGTGATGAAACTTCATAGACAGCAATATATGTAATTATAGCAATATCTGCTGTAAATGATCGTGTATTGGGTTTTTTATCCTTAAAGTCAATTATGACGCTTTTAAGGTTTTCCAACACGAATCATTACGTCATTAAAAGATATATATATATATATATATATATATATATATATGTATATATATATGTATATGTATATATATATATATATATATATATATATATATATATCAGATGATAATTACATAAAATGACATTAATGTCTTTGCTGTTACGCTCTCTTGGAAACCGTCGGGGGTCAGGTAGGAGAGGACTACTCCATTAAAATCAATTTATCATTTTCATTTTCCCCATATATGGGTTCTAAAAAAGGCAATGCAAATTGCCCTGGCTGCATTCAGTCAAAAATCACCTCGCAGAAGTGATATTTTTGGAATGAATTACGCTGTAATCTCTTATTACCCATTCATAAGTCGCTAAATTCTTGGTCACAATCAGCGCTACTGTCTTTTTTTTTCTAACACCCAAGTGAAAAGGCACACAGTTTTGCAATGTAAATTGGAAATATTGTGCCCTCGCCGTTATAAGTAGGTTTATGGAGGCAATTAGCGGGAGATATTGCGCAGATGAAGAGATTAGCCCAGCAAACGGAAATGCTCTGCGGATATAGTCATTTCGTGTGGACTATATCTCTCGGCTTTTGTTGTTGTTTTTATTTTGTTGGTTAATTATGTGTTTATTTTGGTGGCGAGTAGCTGACGTCAAAAAGACGCGAGGGAAGGACATCCAGGACGGACAAACGGAAGAGAACGTCAATAATTTCTGCTAGGAAGAAGAATTTTATATTTGCAATCTGACGTAACTGTATTGTCATCTCATCTGCACACCCTAGTTTGCGCTCTGTCGGAAAATGAAATCTGTTTTAAATTTTCGAATTGGAATTCGAATTTGGATTCGAATTTAAATACGTTATGCAAATAAGGCGTGAAGAATACCGATTATGATTATGATCTACATGGCTAACATGTGATTAAAAAAAATAGCGCAATACAATGTAGCCTGGGGAAAGTCTTTTTTCTTTTTTTTTTCAATTTCCAATTTCATTTTAATTGTACTTTTATTTCAGTCGAAAAGAGGCCATACAAATACAAAGTATACATCTAAAAAATCACGTTGTTGAGAATATTTGCAAGCAAAACATACCATAGAGTTTAATACAAAACGCTTACTGTGTAGATGTTGCCATTATCAATTAGAATTAGAAGACATCTAATGGGAAATCCAACTCTTGCAATCTCAATATAAAAGTAAGAAGTAAAGCTCCCAAAGGCGTGGTTTCTATACGAGCGTGCACCCACAAGTTGCCGGGCCGGAGGAAAATGCACATAGTTTCCAGTGATTAATTCTTTGTCTGTTGGACACAATTAACGCAGCGTCTGAATTCTCTTTACGATTGTATTTGAATTCACCTTTCCCACTAAAGACTGTGGGGAGGCAAGAAATAACGATTTCTACACTTCCCCTTGGTCTCCTGTTCTATTTCTTGTGGTATTCTGTTCTTTTTTCTTCTTCTTCTTGTTTCCCTATAAAATAAGAAGCAAAAACAAAGCTAAATGTAGCATTTTGTCCTCATTGTGGTTTATTGGTTTTATTTTAAATCAATTATTGTTATTTGCGGTGTATTAGCATCGTTTTCTCTTCCTTGTTTTTTTTTTTCCTTCACACGACTCACCATTGTACCATCTCCGCATCCCTCCTTCGCTTTCCACAGCAACCACCTGACGGAGGTTTGGTTGTTCATGAGGGTGGGGGCCACCTCATATTTTGGGGTTGTCTGGTCTCTTTTTGTCGTTGTTGTTGTTGGTGGTGGTGGTTTTTATATCAGCTTGTGTTTTATTTAACAATTCATCAGGAGTGGCACCAACAGTTATCGGCCAAGAGAATTTGTGCCTTCCTTTCTACCAGTCCGGGAA
This sequence comes from Diadema setosum, assembly GCA_033980235.1. Classification (NCBI taxonomy): domain Eukaryota; kingdom Metazoa; phylum Echinodermata; class Echinoidea; order Diadematoida; family Diadematidae; genus Diadema; species Diadema setosum. Next base: position 21,219,808 of record CM067076.1, read on the forward strand.
TTCATAACTTGAACTGGCTCATTGACTGGTACGATTTTTTTCTGCTATCAGTTAAGAATGGGTGAGATGGACTCATCGACTGGTACGTTCCAATCCAGTTATTATTGTTGTTGCTTTTTGCTGCTATCAGTTAAAATGGGTGAGACAGACTTAAGGAGATAATAATGATGAGAAAAAAAAAATCACAGGAAGAGAAAGAGAGAAGGGTAGGGATTGGGAGAAAGAGTACAGGATGGAGGGGAGGGGGGGGGGGGGAGAAGGAGAGAAGGGAGAGGGGGAGCGATTATGGTCGCATGAGTAATCGTCCAGCAATAATGTCCCATGTATGGCCCTCTCAAAATGGTAACCTCGGGCGAATGATGTTCTCATTTCTTTGGAGGTATATTCACAATGGGGTTTATCGCACGCAAAACAAGGAATCTGAAATGTGTTGCTGTTGTTTGTTACTCTTCCACCGTTAAACTGTGATTTTTTTCCTTTTGATCACAGTACTCACGAAACATTGGCGGCACTATTTCGCCAGGACATGATAGTCACGTGACCAGGACAACGTTTTATCATTACAATTTTCCTTTTTGTTCCATTAACCTACGATGCGGTGGTGAAAGAATTAAAGATGACTCAATAACGTGCTTACGGTTTCAATTTTTCAGTTATCTGTCCCTTTGGCAAAACACCCCTTTTGTTAACCCTTGTTATGCAGTTGAAAGGACACATTAAAAAATAAACTTTGATTAGACTTGCATTAATTTGATATCTGTATCTTATGAAGTACAATTGGAAACAGGTGAAGGACAAATTAATGTCAAAGTTATGTATTTGTCCATTTCGTAACATGCCTCAAGTTCATTGATTATAATCAATAATATAAAAAGAGTATATATATATATATATATATATATATATATATACATATATATATATATACACATATATATATATATACATATATATATATATACATATATATATATATATACATATATATATATATATACACACACATATATATATATATATTTATATATATATATATATGTATAAAACACAGGTCAAACGTTAAGAAGGTAAATCAGTTGTACACTTCTTCATGTATATGAGCTGGAAATGAATACGGAAAACCGCCATCAGGCAAATCTTCGATGGTAGTCTTGTGTGTTTGTGTGCGTGTGCGTGTGTGTAGCCCTATGTATATAATTATTTATTTGTAAGGTTGTAATGTTCTTTTGTTTCTGCATGTTGTCCCGGTGATTGATATATCAAACTTATCCTCTCCTCAAAGTCCTGAAGATAAGACACTGTTTTTAAATTTGTGTTTACTCTCTTGTGCTAAAGACGAACAACTCATGATGCTTTTATTGTTCATTATGGTTATCCATGTTATCTCCTCTGTACCCACCCCCTCCCCTATTCTTTCTTGGTATCATCATTCTGGTCAAATTTTGTAAAGATCGGTGTATTAAAAAAAGTTCTCAATAATGGAACAGACATGCACTTCAGATCCTTATTATCATCGTTGCTAAGCATAATGTCAGTTTTAAGATCAACCGTTATAATGAGTATCTCTCATGGCCAATTAGGCCGTATCAGGGGGGGGGGGGGGGTTATATTATAATCCCGTCATTGTACAGCAGACCATCCTTCCAGCTGTCAAAACACTGGAGTGGCCTCTCAAACGGGCATGTCACATCACTCAATAGTGACTACATCCTCCCTTCTCCAACTTGTAGCCATGCAACATCGCCGCCGAAAAGAATTATTTTAACATCGAGAGGTACTCAGCGAACGGTATAGTCTGCATTTCAGGGCCTGGTGGGAATTTCCATTTATCATTGTCTTGGATGATGCACCACAGCAAACTGTCTCTCTGCAACAACGATGGTACCGTGGTGTGAGTTGTTGAATTAGCGAGGGACTGAATATATGAGGTCGACTAGATCGTTTAAAATGTCTAGAGATAGAACTAGAATATGACGCTTAATTTCAGAAAAAGTTTGCTCAAAAAGTTGAGGACAGATGACGTGCATTTATGGAAGCCTATCAAGGCTACAAGTTTGGCGAAAATCTGTCAGTATGATATTTTCTATACATTTTTTTTGTTAGTTTTGGTCATGCTAGTTAAAACGGGAAATGCTCCATATGGTGTTGTCAAATGATACCCTTCCTTCCCACGCATTCATTTGTTCATTAATCATTGTACATGGAAAATACAGTATAGTGATTTTAAGTTACTCTTCTCTTCCCCCCACCCCTCCGCATTTCAAACCGACAATAACTGCTGTGACTGATAACAATCATTACATCATTGCAACATAAGTGTCGTGCAAACCCATTTTGTCCGGTCCTCGTTCGAGTGTTCGCGAAAGTCATAATTGTATTTGTACACATCTTCAACAGAGCAAGCACAAATTTGGTGCATCATCAACTCCCATCGCGTATCAAAATACTCCAGGCAGACAAGCACTTAAAATTGAATGGACAGCTACATACTCTTTTATACCTAATCACTTACGTGATACTATAAGATCGTTTGCGTCCAGCTCTTCCCCTCTCCCTTGATAGATTCTCGTCCCTCTGAAATAAATCCCTCCGTCTGTCCATGAGCGTTTACAAATCAATTATATCTATTTTGAGATGGCACGTCGTAAATCAGCACGTAGATGTCGCCGAAGAACATACTTTCACACAAAGTATCACCCTTGACTCAAACTTCTGTAGCCTTCGTTTCAGACATCTTTGAGTAAAGAATTAAGCTTAATTTCATTTGTCTTTTCTTTTGTTTTGTGTATTATCATGTTTATATCAGACGATAATTTTCTGTAAATGCAAGAGAATATTGAGTTGAGGGTGAAGTTTAAGGCTTGAATTTTCTTCAGTTTGTCTTCCCTCTAACAAACGGAATTTGTAAGATCGCAACTATATCTGATCTGTAAATTAACAAACATGTCGGAAAAAAGGAACCACGGTCTCGAACCTAGCTTTCTGGGCAGCGACACTACTACCAGGCGTTACCTTGTTGACGGCAGTGACAAGATGAACTTGGAACAAATACCAATGCTCCGAACTTCCGACATTGTTATGCTAAGTAGTTCAAGGCGGACAAGGCATTTTTATAAATGCAAGAGAATATTAAGTAGAGGGGTGAAGGTTGAGGTTTGAATTTTCTTCAGTTTGTCTCCCTCTTTCAAACGATTACAGTTATGACTGTTGCATGCAGTATAGGTCTTCCGACATTACGTCCGCCCTGAGCTAGTTTCGATTGTGTTTCCGTGTTGTTTCGGGGGGGGGGGGGGTACTTTTTAGCATGATTATAAAAGACGCCCAAGAAAGCCATACTGCATCCATTACCATGATTACGATACACTATTATTTCATCTCCTACCAGTCTTGCGTGTCAATTTTGAGAATGCGCAATGCCAAACTTTCTGACCTTCTATTATAAGAGTACATGTATTACGCTTCTCCTACCGTCTCAGCTTCTTCGACAATCGTGACGTCACAATTGAATGAAAGTAATCATTTCGTCATGGGCGTAGCAGCTTTTATCAAAACCAAGCCGTGACGTTACAATAAGGAAATAACACTTTTTGGAAAAAAAAATAGAAGGACAGATTACTGAAACGGGCCCTATTATCTTTGTATCAATAGGGGCTATACGTCCAGTGGCGTATCGACTTCTTTCTTGCTTTTGTATGAGTAAAATTTTTGAATGACGTTTTACTTTGATTCAATTGCTAACGCATATCTTGTCATTGAAAATATTGCATTGCTCGTGCCTTCACCCTATACGACTTCTAATGACACACAATCGCTAAAGACGCAGAAAGAGCAAAAGGGTCGCAAAATCGATTACAGACGACATGCAACTTGTAATTTCATGCATTCCCTGGAGACATTCAATCTGTGCGTCACGTGTGGGTTGCTTGTGGCTTTGAACTTGGATCCCTTTGTTTTGTTTGTTTGTTTGTTTGTTTTTGCCGAAGCCAGAAAGTTCATGATAACGATTCGTATCGATCGTGTACTTGAACGATTTTTTTTTTTCTTCATTGTTATTTCAAAAACTGCTTGGGGTATGCGACCTGTATCAAATACCATATGTGACCATCAGTCAGTGGCATTGTTTCTTTAGCGCCTGACATTATATCCGATTATTGGAGCAACAAAGGCAGCGCCGCTATAGAGCGTCTTAACGAATGAAAAGACAATCGATAATTAAGAAGGCAGGGCTGCCTTGATGACGTCACAAGCTGCGGGCAGTATCGAAAGAGCAATTCGTAAATTTACCATCTCGATCTCTCTTTCTCCCTGGCCTTCTCCACCCCTTTCTCTTTCTCTCTCTCCCTCTGTCTCTGAATCACGAGGATCTTTCCATATCTCAAGGGCGATAAGACTAAGAAAAAAAGATACAATGATAACATTAGGACCTACATGGATAAAAACTTTTAATAGGTGGATGAAAAGCCAAGTGAAAATTTCCGACTTGATCGTCGTGATAAACATCATGCGCCTAAAAGGAATTGATTTGTCGTACACTTTCGTTTCAGTAGCAAAGGTTAAAGTTGACAAAACACACAGCACACACACACACACACACACACACACACACACACACACACACACACACAGAGGAATCATCCATACGTACTCTCTTCAATTATGTAAACAAAATTATTTAGCAATATATTTCAGTAGATACAGATAAAGATGGAAATGTACATGTATGGACATGTACAAATCGATCTCTGTCATCCGGCCATGTCAGGACCTGCGCTCGTGAGGATAGGCCAGATATTGGAGAACCAGTGGTTATGTACATACGTATATTATTAAGATGACTGGTCTACCAACCCAGTGGTAGCTACGTAGGTAGTGTACACCGCAACAGTAGTGTAATTTATAGTGGCCTTCTTAAAAATCAAAGTCATACAATAATTCAAACATCTTACTGTAAAAGTCATAAAATGTTTCTGTAGGAAATATCATGGGAACATTTTGTGAGTTTTGTAAGAGTTTTAATTGTTAGGTTTTAAATTACTTTTTCTTCTTCTTTTTTCTGTCTTCGCTGCTTGGAAGCTTCCAGGCAGTAGAGAAATCCGGATAAGAGAGGGCCGGATAACCGAGGTCGGACTGTATCGCAATGTTTAGAAAATGTTCTCGAGAAGGGCGCTTCCATTATTAGCGTATTTTGTATAGCGTAAACACTGTCAATTGCGACGACACTAATGACAGAGCAGACAAGTCAAACCGAGTCTGGATGTTTCGTTTTCATACGTATAACCCACTGACGATTCAGATCCCGAAGGCTCTCTCGTTAAACTCCTGACGTTGTTGGGATATTTGGCGGCGAAAGTACCCCTCACCCCGGCGACGAGGCTGGAAGGGTTCCAGGCTAATTAGGGAGGGGAGAACGGCCTGTGCGTGCGATCGGGGCGGATTTATTCAATTCGAGAAAGTACACGTCGACGTTCAGGAGATTCTGCACCTATTGGAAAAGAGAGCGCTAATAGTCAGTTTGGGGATCAATTGGGTGATAGGTTACCGTGAATCAAAACATCTGAACTTCAATAAAAAAAGGTGTTTTTTCTTTCCCCAACGGTGAGCAATCCCGCCAAGCAATCTTCTCACCGGCAGACAGTTTTTCCTTTTTCTCTCCAGTTGCAGATCGCCACTGACTGACGGAAGCGCAGCTTTCCATGAAGCTCCGTTTTTAGTCACCACTTTGCTGTCAGAAAAAAAAAAAGTCAAAGTGAGAATGAAAGCAATGATTCACCTACTTTATGAATATAGACTGACGCTTTTACGCATTGATTTTTTTTTGTATTTTCAAATAGTCTTACACTTTTGAAATAAACACTTCAGAAACGATAAAGACCAATACATTCCAATATCAATGAACAAAATAATCAAAATGAAAGCTTGGAAGTTAGATAGATCTCAGCTGGCTGGATGAATGTTATTAAAAACGCAGTATTCGTAAAAACAGTGATAACAGGTTTGCAACGAGTGGAAATTGCAATATTGCGTTCGCATGGTACTTAACCAGTGGAAAACAATGAATTATCATTGTTGTCCAGTGAGTATTGTCTCCTTGCTTGCAGCCCAGTCGCGACGGCTAAGTTCGTCTGCGACGTCTCTTCAACGTCTCCGCGACCTTGCGGAGACCCATTATTAGTGACGAACCGGAGACGTCGCGGCGATGGGACCTTGTTTGGAGACGTCTCGGACGTCGATCTTTTCTCCTGGTGAGAGCAAATATGCCACTTCTTGGTCTTTTTATAGAGTCACAAGTCTCCTCAAGTGAAATGGGCCCTTAAGACATGGAAGACCAGACGTCTGAACAACTCTCCTCTGTACAAGGTACAACATGGACCAGAAAAAAAGGTCTTCGGTAGTAAACACCTTTTCCACATCAGCCTTTGTGGCTACGTGTAATGGTTTACCAGGGGTCTTCGGAAGTAAACAGCTTTACCACATCAGCCTTTGTGGCTATAGGTACCAGGGGTCTTCGGTAGTAAACAGCTCTTCTACATCAGTCTTTGTGGCTACGTTTCGCTACGTTGGCTACCTAGCGATTCACTAGGACAACAGTGCACTGCATGTAAGATTCCAAATCCAGTGACGACACTTAAAAAAAGCACCGACACTTTCGCAACAAAATGAAACTGTGCTTTGTGAAATTAACTGCCATGATTACAATTCGTCGCAAGTCACGGCAAGTCATGACACGATATTTGCTCCTGCGACAATTGCTCCTATTCTCTCCGAGAACTATAGGGTTTAGGGCTGTGGTCGTGATGGGGTTTTATGTTTAGTTTAATGTGAGAACTAAGACTAGAGTTAGGGTTATGTTTGTTGGTAGTATGTAATATGTTTGGCTTAGCGTGCAGATATTTCATGCGAGCAATAATATTGTCGCAGGAGCAAATGCCATGGAACTATGCCTGGCCGCAGCTAGTAGCGCTGCACACTAGACACGTCAGTGGAGCACGAACATTACCAATGCTTAAAATATTCATTATGAAATTCTTTTTAATGAGCCTTTAATTTTGGCGCTCTCCACACCTAAAGTCCAGCAATTCACTTCTTTGTCGAGCACATAGCAAGTAGAAACACCTAGCACCACCTACAAAATTTGAAATTACGGAAGCACGAAATATATAGGGGATCTCCAACGTCCTGTAAAAAGTTTTAAAGCAGAGGCGAAAGTGGCATGTAAATAAAAAAAAATTATTTCACTCATCGAGCGCTATATGCAATCACTCTGTTAAGAAGCAATAGGATAATAGATCATTGATCTTTACGGCATCCGAAATCAATGCCTATGTCTACACAGGCGAGGAATTACGAAAGGTTAAGACTCTCCATGTGCATGTTGCCAAGGTCCTAGAAGATGAGGTAAAATCAATCAAATTATGAAGTCAAGGAAAATTTTCCAAGTTATCTGCAGTTTGATACTCAAAAGGAAAACTTGTTTCTTTCTATGCTGTACTGTATGAAATCTCTAGCTGGATCAGACCGGTGGAAAGCTAAATGTGTGAAGCAGCAGTAAAATTCTGAAGGAGTATTGATAACATCTCTTCCTGGCTTCTAGTTTTTCCCTTTTCACTCTTGAAACAGTCAGTTTCAAGGAAATAGATACTTTAATTTATTGTTGTGGTTGTTGACTGGAATACTGTGAGTGCAATTTTGCAAGAACGTCGGATGAGTTGAAGAGGCGGTGATGGTTATCATGCGGTATAAAGCGGGGCAAGATCGCTCGATCTCGAAGTCAGTGCCCGGACCTTCACCGAGCGATCACCGCTGAAGTAGCCGGAGCTGATCTTATTACATACTTTCTTACACAATGGTTACAGTTTGAAAACTCGTACCAACACGTCATTCTTACAATTATTCATCAGGGCCCCTGACATTGTGTATTAGATGAAGCTCGAAAAAATTAAAATAAGAAAAAACGCATGCACACAAAAAATGCTTCAAAAAAGCGGGAAAATATGCAGGTGTTACAAGGCAGGTAATGTCTTTAATTTTTGCCCTGACACTGGACTTCGATATTCTGCATTGATTCACCTATAAATTCATGCTCATCAAACATGTTCGACAGTTTGGTCGACAAATATGCTTGATTTTCAAATGTGTTTGTTTTCAGTGGCGGGGGGGGGGGGGGGGCAAAAACATGTCTGGTGCCACTTCAGGATTTAATAAACTGACAAGCAAAAACAAAAGCAATAACAAAAGTTCCCATGCAATTTTTTTTTTGTTTGTTTCTCGTGCCACTTCCGGGTTTCATTGGGTGATTAAGGGAAGGGGGGTGGGGAGCTTACGCGCCTCTTTCAATTTTTTTCTTTTTATTTCTTTTATTTTCCGAAAAAATAAAGGAATCCGCCACTGGTTTTGACACTTTGCAAAAAACTCCTCTACACATCTTTGCCATCATCTATAATTTGTTAATTCGATCGAGAAAAGAAGACTAAATTTTATACCCCCCCCCCAAAAAAAAAAAAAAATCGTCTGTCATTGAGTTGACTACAAAAACGAAGAGTAAAGGAACAGAAAATGATGACAAAATAGCATTAGATAACCGCGTTTGCGATTACCCCTTTATAGGTCTATACTTGGAAATGTTATTTTGTCTTCCTATTCCTCATTGTGTCCAATGTCAAACGTCTTGCAACAAAATTGGATCCTGTCGGGAAAAGAGCAACAGTCGGTAATATAGAGTGCCAGTCGGTAAGCCTTCAAAGCTCTATAGCCTTCTCCCGGCCGAATGTTCCTGGAAAGGAAACATACATACACCCACACACACCCATACACACACATACAAACATACAAACCCTGCGTTTTAGGTATACATAAAATCGACGAACGGGCATAATGAGATAGAGGCGAGTTGGGTGGCCATGTACAAGCAAACAAGAGAAATAAAAACACATACACATACATATCATTATACGTAGACATGATGCACACATCACATGTACACGCACGCACTCACACACGTAAACACACACACACACACACACACACACACACACACGCAAACCCATCAATCACTTAAACCTAGACTCGGGATTAAACTGAATGTGGTCGACAACCTGTATTAAATGCAAAATCTGATATTCGGGTATAGACTCTTCAAAAGAACGAGAAATTATTTGTGGGTTGTGGATAATCTGGAACAGCTTCTGAGAATTCGACGGGGACGTTAACACCAAGGTGGTGGGAGGTGGGGAGGGGGTTGCGGTTCATCATAAAATCATTAATGTATTCTTTCTCGGTATATCCTACTTACCATTACTTCGAGTAATAATGCAAATCGTTTGACAATATTCGCTCACAATGCACTTGCATATAAAAATGACCTGTGGATGTTCATACTGCAACGCCATTTTTGCACATTACTTGCAAGCCTTCAATAGAATAACTATATTATAACTAAGTATTCTGCTAATTTCTTTGTTTCTGTCTATCTATCTATCTATTTATTTATTTATCTATCTATCTATCTATCTATTTATCTATCTATCTATTTATCTATCTATCTATCTATCTATCTACCTTTCTTTCTTTCTTTCTTTCTTTTCTTTTCCTTCAAGCCTAAACAGTTTTATGATCATCTCTTTAATGGATATTTGCATTATAGATTGTAACCTGTTATTATTGATATCATTACTGTTATCATTATTATTATTATTATTATTACTGCTATCATTACTATAACTATTAGGCCTACTACTGTATACTTGCATATGAGATGCAGAAAAGCTATAGAAAGTATACCTTAAAGTTGCAAAACTCACACGTTGTACCGGAAAACAACTGAATAACTTACGTACTTCCGGCATTGACATCGAAGTCTCTGCAAAACACCGCAGCATAGCATAGCATATCCTACGGATACTTATTTTTTCATACCTCTCTTTGATTTTTGGGAACGTCTTAGGATTATCATATTGTGTAATCTGGTGCTGCATGTCGCAAATTGTTCCAAAAACTGATTTTCGGCGAAAAGAGCTAGTTCCATTTCCTAGTTCGAGATGTTTGCATGCTGATTAAAAAGAGCTTGAGGCAATACTGATATCATAAATTAATTACGAACACTTTTCAAGAATCATAAATGGCGGTATGCTTTAACATCTTCTGACTACAGCTATACAAAAGACGTGACGCGTGATGAGAGGATTTCCGGGATCGAAACAACCCGGGGTGATCTTTGCTGCGGCGGGCACCAAGTGATGTCAGCAGAGGATATGCACGCCTAAACTGCGGGAATAGCCCACGGGAAGTGTGCGCGCATGTCACTATAAGACACGCACAATTTAATAGGGGCGTTGAATATTTACGTTTGTTGAAATGAAAATTTCGTAGGAAAAGGAATGGCGTGTTGATAGATAAACAATTGTCACCTGATTGTTTCAAGAAAACTAAACAGTTTTAACTTCATCCCAAGAAATCAAGATTCCAAAACAACAGGAGAGTGTTGCGCGTGCGGCTCTATTTTCCTTTGCCTTGGCAACGTCTGGAATGAGGCCAGGGAGGGTTATATTCTCAACCAGACAAGCGAAGGCGGAGTAAATAATCTAAATAGGTTATATTGAACCCCACAATTAAGATAGGTCACGGCTGTGAGCATGTAACTGAACCTGCAAACAAGAACCCAAACAACCTATCATAACGGTAAAAGCGATGTGAAATTCCATCGCCCACACTCATAAGTGGATTGATCTGCAGATGACTTACTTCTTGAAACTTTTTTTTTTCCGGGATGCTATTAAGGTATAAAAATGCACTATATGCTACGGACGGAAGAGTTTTAAAATTTGACGATATTTTAGGAATATTTTGTCCATGGACAGTATATCAAGAGAAAAAAGCGTCACCTCTGGTTTGGCTGAAGCCGTTTTACTGGGCTATGAAATCGCCTCGTTCGTAAATATTTGATTGGCGGGAAATGGGGATGACCACAGAGATCGCGTGTTTTTCTGACGACTTAATCTATCACTCATAGCCACGCCCCTTCAATCTGACCCACTCACCCCCCCCCCCCCCCCGTACACTCTTCTGCCCATGTCTGTGCTTTCGATTGACAACCCCGCCATGTTCTGATTCCGCGATCCAAGCACGTATTTTTTTTTTCTATCGGGATGAATTGGGCTGAAGAGCACGTATAGGAAACGAAAAACAAACAAACGAACGAACAAACAAACAAACAAACAAACAAACAAACAAAATGAGAGGGAACCCACGAAGAATTAAGTTCATAAAAATATGGAGAGTCCGCAAAGAAATGTGTTACTCTGGGAACATGACGTCTCTCCAACGAGACTTCCGCAACTACCTGGAATACTGAGCAGGAGAAAGAAAAAGCAAGCTAGAAACTATGATCGAGGTCGGGATGGGGTGGAATGTGATTTATTGGTGAAATCGTGGTAATGTAACGCACAGAAATTAGTATTTAAGAGAGAGCTATAATGAAACGAGGCAGAGCAGCGGTGATACTGTACAGTATCCCGTGAAGACATGACAAATTTAATGAAAGAGTTGCTCCGCTGTGATAATGAATGTTTGCACAGGTTTGATTTTATCCAGTTTTGCTTAATTGACTGGTTTAAAAAAGGTTGAATATTGAAGTGCAGTGATATTATTTTTCATGCAATGTTTATTCTTGTTCAGTGCTATATATTGAATTGAATTGAACTGAATTGTTCAGTGCTATAGATTGAATTGAATTGAATTGAATTGAATTGAATCTATTTTCCTAGATCATTGCAACACATTAAACAAAATAAAGAATAAAAATTGGTCACGACAAACAAACACAAAAGCAATAAATGTTATGATAACGAAAATATAGATAAGTCATATGGTTATAAAACCTGAAAATTATTATAAGGTAGAGGAAAAAATATCATATAGGGCCTACTCTGTATTTTATATGGTTGTATAACATGGTCCCATTTCAAAGACGAATGCCTCTCCTCGTCTAAAGGTTGTCCATAGACATGTCGGCGTTACATCGCAGGTGACCCAAAAGCAAGGAGGAAAAAAAAAACAGAAACTTGAAAGTACGTCTGCTTTTCCAGGTATTCTGAAACTGAAATTGTAGTTTTCTTTGTGCTCCTTAGTTGATACTTTTATGATGTTATAATATTATGTTGTCTGTTGAAACTGAAATCCTGCCAATTCTTATTACAATGTGTATCTAAAGATGCACACGACTATATCTATCAAAAAGAGAAAGAAACAGTGCTTACATAAGAGTATTCATTTCAGAAAAAAATATGCTTCCAAACTCTCAGCTTGTATCTAATGGCCGAAACAAAGGGATATCAATATTTTCTTCAGGATGAAATTCAAAACCATGCAGTTTAGCTAGATTTGTTTCGTGGCAGGCGTACAAACTCGATCAAAATTGTTCGACGCTGCTAAAGTAAAAATGAACCATAAAAACCAAACTCTCATCCCCTATCCAAAATGCCTGACGTCAGGAAAAGCTATATTTAGCTGTTTCAAAATTTATGCCGGGCGGCATTACGCAGTGAATACTGGAAAAGTAACTTTACATCTTCCGTGGATCCCACCTAATCGATGGTTCTCTCGCCCTACCGCTTCTCAAGGGGCGTTTTCTTTCGCTCACCCTCTTCCAGACAATGTACCACGCTGATTCCACCTAAGAGCAATCACCGCGAATCAGATGCGATGTGAGTTTTGACGTTTGATGCTCGTTTTATCTCCCCCTCCCTCCCTCTCTCTCTCTCTCTCTCTCTCTCTCAATCGCTCATTCCAAAGAAACACCGTCAACCCAAACCCGCCCACTCACACACTCCAAGTCCTCGTCAACAGAGGGCTGTGATATTGCCCGTTACTGCGTATATAAGGCGCTGCTGGACACGGGACTAATTTGCATAGATAACGCTCCACTGGTGTCATCATCCACCTGATGAAGACAGTCACTCAAGGTTGACACATTTTATGATTGCCTCACTCCTCCTCGATCTCTCTCCGTTCATTTCCCGCAGATAAATAACCAGCGCCTGCATCGATTTTCGATCCTTCCACGTCTGGGCGGTGCGACTGATACGACGCCGAACTTTGAGGGGAGTGGTACCATCAGGAAAAGGGGGTACGGAGAGAGAGGCTCACACACACACAGACGCACACGTAGGAGGCACCCTAAGACATCGCCCCACCAAAATAACACCATCAAAGACTCTTTTAAATCTATTTTCAAGATGAAGAGCTTAGTAGCTGGATTCCTTGTCGTGCTGGTGGCCTTGGCTTCGGTCCTTTCGTGTTGTCATGCAGACAGAACGCGAGATGACGAGTACTACGAGCTCATGGACTGGTTAAGTGCCGTCAAGAGAGGTTCATCAAAGGTGAGTAGGATATGATTTTACTCTAACACACATTTGCCATAGACACCCGTTTCGGGATTAGTCTTCAACAGGTTAAAGAAAACACACACAAGAGAGAGATCTAATTAGCCTTAACTGATCCCTTTATTCAGTTCGCAGCTCATCAAATCAAGATAAAACGAATATGGCCATTTCAGCAGCTGCTACTATTCTGGTGTTCACAAACATCTGATAGGCTTTGCGATGTTGTTATGGTAGGCATACCAGAGACGAATCTGTCCCATGATTATCTACGAAGTTACTGAAAGTTGTGTTAACCGAAACACATAGAATGCACTCACATATACGAAATAAAAAAAAGAACATTAAAATGTGACAAGTAGGTCGCCAATGCACCATATAATTAACATTACTTCCCTATTCATAAAAAATATCGACGACTGGAGAGGAAACTTTTCTAGATAATAATTTTTTCGGTAACTTTTTTTTTTCTTAATCTACCAGGTTTACTTCTTTTTTAAACTTAGAACTCCGTGTGTGATGATAAACTGCAAAAAAACCATGATGTGTGCGTGCGGAGTTCATCAGCTAGCGTATTGACTCTTACACAATATATCTAATAAAAGTGTAATAAAAGTCTAATAAAACTTTACAGCATTTTGAAGTTAAATCTCTGGCGGTATCGTAAATGACACTCCTTAACCCATGTTCCGTCGCTTTGATTCCCAAATCACGTTTGTTTGTTTTTTTAACATCTTCTGAAGTAAATGTCGAAATTTAAGAGACGACTCTGCCACCTCCAATAAAGACTCAATGTTGTGAAAGCTCCCGCTGACATCCCCCACTTTCATCTTTCGGGAGGTGAAGATTTTACTTCCACTGGGCCGTAAAGATTTCAAGCTTTGTCTGAGATACAAACAGACTGTGAAGTTATCCTTTCTCATTCAATCTCTTCATGAACAGAGATCAGCCTCGTCCGTCCTCTTCCAATCCATCCAAATCACAATCATACACCCTTTTTTCTTTTCATCTCAACATCTCTCCTCAGATATAAATGAAAACCCCTGAAAAATAATAATTTGTTTGTATTTTTTTTTTTGCTTTAATGCTAAGTGTGTAATGCTAAGTGTGTAACATTGACTCACCAAAATAGCTCATGAAAATCATCTAAAGAAGATATGAAGTCACCTTGTCACTTTGTATCGGTGATAGTTTATTACTATTATCAATTCTCTCCTTTTTGTTTAATTCAGAAGACCCCCCACACATTTTCTCAGACCTGAGACCGTTACACTTTGCTGTTTTCTCGATACCTTGTTTTTTTTTATTTAATTTCATGACCAAAGAGAGCATTGTTCATGGACATTTCGAGCTGGTTTAAAGGTCCCCGGTAATGACGACTAAACTGATGGGTAAGAGAGTGTGTCTCTCCGCCATCATACGAAGAATTGCCCTTGAATCCGTTTCCAGCGCACGATTTATTAATACTCTTTCCCGACCCACATCACTTTGTTGAACTTCCCTTCATTGTCCTATTCTAACAGTGACAAACGTACAGTGTGTGTGTGTGTGTGGGGGGGGGGGGGGGGGTAAGGTTACGTACCCTGTAAAAAAAAATCAAAATCAAACTGCAGATTAAATCCGTTCAAAGTGAAGATGAAGTTAAATTGTCATGCAAATGGAACATTCTGGTGATATACATTAGTGAATGACGGTTGGGTATCGTTATGAAACCTAAAAGTTGTACATCCTGTGAATTAGACCCAGCCCATGATGTTTCCATACAAATGTGGGCAGATATTATCAGCTTCAGCTCAAGTTATCTAAATCAGAACTGATGCTAGCTTCGATACAGAAACAGTTTGAAGTGCCTTAAGAATTAAAAGAAGCCTTGATAACACCCACTCTCAAGAGAAACCTAAGTTGGAGATTAGGAATCTCTGCAGAATTGAACTAGTCTTCCCTTAATGAATACAGCTAGTGGTGGAGCATGTCAGAATACTCGCAGCAAAATGGCTTTTTTGGATAATTACCGGTCAGCACACCAAGTAAAGCCACATTTAGAAAAACATCTCACTAATCTATATACGTTATATGCACGTGACATTTAATCGTGTACGGCTCATTTCCACCGATACCGACTGCTTTCTTCATAGCTAGAAATCACTTATGGTTGTGTGTAACACTGCAATGTACAATATTGTAGTCATAAATGGAGTGCAGAGTGATCTGAAACTGAATAAATGCCAATCCGAGTCCCTGGTTTTCAACTATTAAGTAGATGTTATCATCGAGTACCATGGAAACACGTCAGGTTCATTTTGGTAACAGTAATTTTAGGAACTGCCAGACAACAATGGCAACCATGATGTCATCTGAATCGAAAAAAAAAGAAGCTCATAAACAATCGCATTGCTCATCTACATTATCAAAAAAAAAGCGTGCGATTCCAGGTGCGTGCGATGATCACAGTTTCATCCTCAAAGTATCTTGCCAGATTTGCTGCTCATCAGTTTGGTTTATACACTAATTTTACCCCGCACAGAGTCTGTAATACGTGTTTGTAAACTTAATAAAAAACAACAACATTGTAATGTATTCCAAATTGTGCAGCTGGCTTACCGACTATAATAACGCAAAGAAAACTAGTCATATCACATTTGTATCTTCCTGGCTCCCAATTCCATTATACTTGATATTCCTTTCTACTTCAATATACCCTTTGTACTTCGCATAAAAATTAGCTCCTATACTTATTTGCTGAAGAACCTTTCCCCTTGATTAGTACTTAACAAGTTTGCAACACTTCCGTCCTTTCAACATAGATAGCCTTAAAATCATTTACAGTTAGGCAAAGTCGTGCATTTTCACAGGCAGGCCAAACTCTTTGGAATGACCTCCCGATTCCATTACGTCGAATATCATCCATGAACACATTTAAGCGTTCTCTGAAAACTGAGCTGTTCGATTCATCACGACATTCTTGCATTATTTCTGCGAATTGTTGCTGGTTGAAACAGTCTCACAATGTTTAATGACGTCATGAATGTTTGAAACAGTCTTATTCTGTTTAACATCGTCATGTGAATGTCGAAACACAAGTATGCTGTTTAACAGCGTCATGAGCGTCAGCAATTTATGCGATGTGCACATTACAAGAAGTCAATTTTATCATCATCAGACCTTTGTCACCTTGTTCTCCCCATGAATCTCCAGAAGTATCAAAGTGGCGTCAAAAGCTCGAAATCAACATTTGAATTCCGGATATATTTTTAAAACCCTAACCTTTTAATGGGCTGATGAATGTGTACTCCTTCTGTCAATATGCTTTGTGAGCAGTTTACTACCTTTAATACCTTTATTTTGCCGAGAATACATTTACCAAGTTTGTTTCAATTACGCCATCTCAATCGTACAACCAGTATAGAATCTTAAAGCCAAAAGCTGTAACCGTGGTAACAAATTGCCAGTAATGGCTTATAGATTCACATCTAGATTTGAAAGGGAATGAACTCTTTTCAATCTATGCTGTTTTTTTTTGTGCAAATGAGGATATTGAGGAGGACCCCAAAGGTAAAAACGAAAATCGAGGTGGAATCCGCAGCAAAGAGCCGAGTGAAACACCTAATGAAACAAAAACATACGTCTTCTGCAACAGCCCCGAGATATTTCTGTTCCATCATGGAGTGGGGCAATAATGGATTTGACGCTACTATTTAGCTTTAGCTTTTTTCAGATTGGACAGAAAGAAAGTGTAAAAGGTAATGTGTCTGGTTTCAAATGCATCATGTTTTCCAAACAATAAGACAAGGTACATGCTAGACAAATCGGGTACTTCTTGAAAAACTTGGCAAATTTTCACTTCATGCAACTTATATTTGTTTGGATTTTGTTGTCAAAAAAATCACATTCGCAAGGACAAATAAGAACGGAAGTTGGGCTTGGCATATTATAGTAAAGAGAAAAAGTAGAAGGTCTATTTGCGCTTGTCTTCAGGAAAATAGCAGCAAATACCCTCGTGTGGAGAATTTGATTAAAGGGTTGTCATGACTGAGAAAGTTGCAGTTACGTTATAGTAGGTACCTGTAGTTCTTTTATATGAACTTTAACAGGACGGAAAGTTAAGGGTTAGCGTAAAGATGAGAGGCATTGTTCATCAACAGAGCGACAGCGAGCGGAATCTAGTAAGTGGTGTGATGATTAAGGTGGGGTTCTGGAGTTGGAATCGGAAAATATGAGTGGGCGTGAGGAGCAGGATTCGCGCCTTATCCGAGCTATCGCTTCTTCGATCCTGGGAGCTGGGACCGAAAATGGAATTAACTGTGGCATTGAATTGATTCGTCTTCAGTCTCTTGTTGTTTTCTCTTTTTTCCTCCTTCTTCTTGAGATTTCACTTCCATCTCCTAGCTTCCAAGCTTTTCAATCGATTCTGGCAGGCAGCCGGAGCCACTTCGCGAAAACGAGAGAGAGAAAAAAGGGTCAAATCCAGATCAATCTCCTTTCTTTCTAGTTGTTCTCGCCTGCCCTTTTCTTTTCTTCTTTTTTTTTTCGACGCACCTGTTCGCCCGCCTACCACTTCACGACAGGTATCCATTAGGATACACTAGAAAGAAGAAAACAAAAATAAGAATAAAACAATAAAATACATACACACATGCACGCATACACACAACACACACACACACACACACACACACACACACACACACACACACACACAGCACACACAGATAGGTCTACACGGTAGATGTTGAAGGGGTAGGCATTTGATCATTCACTATGACCCCGGGCGTTTCGTCACCTTTTTCTTTCCTCTTTTTCTTTTTGATATTACATCGTGTCCTTTTTTTTCTATTTCTTTCTCTTTTTGTGTGTTCCCATGCTCGGAGCAAGAGGTTGAGGAGGCGTGGCATCACCTGTTCGAAAGGACCAATTTCACTCAATGAAACACTGGTAGTGAAAAGAACGATGGATGTACAAGGAGAGAGGAGAATGATGCGGTCGGGTCATAACTCAATACACTATATTCCTATGATGATTAGGATGAGGAGGAGGAGTTGGGGGAGGGGGTAATGTCGCATATTTGGTCTTCCATTTTTGTGAAGCTGCACGTGTTTATCATTTTTTAATCCGATTCAAAACTGTGATAGAACGAAGAAATAGATGACCTTATATCACTCTGACAGCTATGACATTCTGGAGTGATCGCAGTGCTGACTTCATTTGCTATAGAACTTACAAAAGAATCTGATATAGAGAATTTAAAGGTTCTTCACTTCGAAGTGAACGAACTCGATGAGATTCTCTAGCTATAACAAACATAACTGCCTTTTTATCACAGGTAGTTTAGAAGACTGAACATTATTTCATTACTGCATTTTCATACTTTTTGCAGGATATCGGCAGTAGAATGAGACACTTCCCTTATCATCCGCCGAATCGGGATATTAATTATGGAAGAAAGTTTGTTCACTCTTTGAAAAGCTATCCATATTTATCGCAAGGGGTATGACGTCATGCGCTGCCCCTAAAAAGAATCTTTGTAATCGCCGACTAGTTGCGCGTTTTAAGGATCAAAATGTTGACGTCATCTGGCTCTACCGGGTTTTTTTTTCTTTTCTTTTCCTTTTTTTACATGGTAGCATGCGGCGAACACCAGACGTGCAAAGCCTCCGCTTCTATGCAAGGACAAACCTCTGAACGGTGAATAAGGCGGGGAAGAATAGGCATTGGGGACACTTGTGGATCACAACACGATAAGCCAAGAGCATTATTGCAGGGCTACCGGCACGGGTCCGCGTTCGCATTTCACGCTCTGAATCTCTGCGAGAGCGAGGACAGACAGGCAGTAGCTGAGGAAATTCTGAGAAATACAACAATAGTTTCGAAGAGGGTTTTTTTTTTTTGTTATTATTTTCCTTCCGGCGTGGCGCTTAAGGCATATTTATCTCATTATGGCGCTGTAGCTCCATGATTTCAAAAAGTGATTTTACAGTGCACTTGGTACCCCCTAGCAGTGGTTTGAAACCCGCGCCTCACCTTGCATTTTCATTCACTTCTCGTAGAGCAGTCCAGCTGGGCAAACTAATTTTTGGAATGATGCAGACGAACTTTGTCAAGCTGCGATAACGTTCGTCTGCTCGCTAGGAAATCATACGCGTGGGTTGGGAAGGACATTGATGGATGAAGAATTCTGCTTAAAAACACCAGTACCAAAGATACCCCACACCGCAATTATGTCAATGTCACTAAAATGACCGACACTCTATATTATAATCACATGGTCATTTACGATTTGAGATTCACAGAAAACGCGGAAATAGCAATGTCAGATTGGGATGACATAACGTTTCAGTGAAATCTGAAAGTACGCGCAAAACATGAGATGATTTTCTTTTCTCCTTCACATTCCGAGTAACACTGCACATGCACTCATCAAAGATACATTCTTCTGGAAGGACTGAAGTAGCATTAAAAAGGAAAAAGGGCTAATACTAGAAAGAGCTGCTTATCTCTCAAGGAAATATCGCTAGGAAAGATGAAATGAATAGCAATTTGTTCGGAATAGCCACGTTAATGGAGCGGGGGGAAAACTTAGCAAGGGCGCATTCACGCTGAATATTTTTGATGGATGTCTGCTCAAACTAGCATGAAATCTGATCAAATTTAGAACGAAAGAAAGAAAAAAAAAAGAGTAACTCAACACGGAAAAAAGAGGATACCATTGACCCAGCAGGGATGTGGAAAGATTTTTCCTGATTGAACATTGCTTTGATTTTTTTTCCCTAATTAATGAACGGTGCTTTGAACAGACGATAAGGCCTCTGTTGGTTGCGTGTTTGCTCTGCACCTATTCACAATGCCAAAGCAATTACACCTTGTCAAGGTGGACAAACAAATCTGCAAGGATATCATCATATTAACCTGGCCTTAGCACGTTGATACTGATTCGTTACTTTCTCTCTTTTTCTCACGATCTCTCTGTCTATCTGTCTATATATCTATCTCTCTTTCTATCTATCTATCTATCTATCTATCTATCTATCTAGCTAGCTAGCTAGCTATCTATCTGTCTGTCTATCTGTCTATATTCATATATTTTATTTATCTTTCTCTCAACCACATAAGTTGTCCTCATCACTTTCATCTCTTTCTTTCGTCATTTTTTCTATATATGTGTATGTATGTATGTATGTATGTATAGCTGTCTATCTATCTATCCATCTGTATCAATCTTTCTAGCTATTGAACTATCTATATATCTCTCTATATATCTATCTATCTATCTTTTTATCTATCTGTATGTCCGTCTATCTGTATATCCATCTATCTGTATATCTATCTATCTGTGTATCCATCTATCTGTATATCCATGTATCTGTATATCCATCTATCTGTATAATTATCCATTTATCTGTATATCTATCTGTCTGTATATTCATCTATCTGTATATATATATCTGTATATTTATCTATCTGTATATTTATCTATCTGTATATCCATCTGTCTGTATATCCATCTATCTGTATATCCATCTATCTGTGTATCCGTTTATCTGTATATCTATCTATCTGTATATTCATCTATCTGTATATCTATCTGTACATCCATCTATCTGTATATCCATCTATCTGTATATCCATCTATCTGTATATCTATCTATCTGTGTATTCATCTATCTGTATATCTATCTATCTGTATATTCATCTATCTGTATATCCATCTATCTGTATATCCATCTATCTGTGTATCCATCTATCTGTGTATCCATCTATCTGTATATCTATCTGTATATTCATCTATCTGTATATCTATCTGTACATCCATCTATCTGTATATCCATCTATCTGTATATCCATCTATCTGTATATCCATCTATCTGTGTATCCATCTATCTGTGTATTCATCTATCTGTATTTCCATCTATCTGTATATCTATCTATCTGTGTATTCATCTATCTGTATATCTATCTATCTGTATATTCATCTATCTGTATATCCATCTATCTGTATATCCATCTATCTGTGTATCCATCTATCTGTGTATCCATCTATCTGTATATCTATCTGTATATTCATCTATCTGTATATCTATCTGTACATCCATCTATCTGTATATCCATCTATCTGTATATCCATCTATCTGTATATCTATCTATCTGTGTATTCATCTATCTGTATATCTATCTATCTGTATATTCATCTATCTGTATATCCATCTATCTGTATATCCATCTATCTGTGTATCCATCTATCTGTGTATCCATCTATCTGTATATCTATCTGTATATTCATCTATCTGTATATCTATCTGTACATCCATCTATCTGTATATCCATCTATCTGTATATCCATCTATCTGTATATCCATCTATCTGTGTATCCATCTATCTGTGTATTCATCTATCTGTATACCTATCTATCTGTGTATTCATCTATCTGTATATCTATCTATCTGTATATTCATCTATCTGTATATCCATCTATCTGTATATCCATCTATCTGTATATCTATCTATCTGTGTATCCATCTATCTGTATATCTATCTATCTGTATATTCATCTATCTGTATATCTATCTGTACATGAATCTATCTGTGTATCCATCTATCTGTGTATCCATCTATCTGTATCCTTCTATCTGTATATCTATCTCTTTCTCTCAACCACTTTGTCTGCATCTCCCTTATATCTTTCTCCCTCTCTTTATCTGCTTCTTTTCCGCCGTTGCCTCAGTCTATTTTTCTCTCTTGCTGTGCTCTTTCTCAATCTGCTTTTTCCCTCCATCTCTCTCTCTCTTTCTTTCTCTCTGAAAGCGCATCCATTAAGTGCCAACAAGTGTTCATTTGCAGTTCTAATTAACTCCCGGCAAGTGGTATTTACGCGACCAAACGAAAGGCCTCTTATTATCAACGTTGTGTATGACATTCGGTTGTCCAAACCTGTTTAATCATTAGCTATGCCAGGGGTATTTGCAATACCGTTCGGCAGCCAGGTAAGCTGTCCGCCAGATAACATTATTGATCGTGACAATTGATTGCCTTTGTTATGCCGCGATCATACTCTATGACATTTATACCTTGACATTTTTTTTTTCGTTTGAGCACATTAAAGAGAAGAGCAAGGGAGACATAAGATATCTTTCTGTTTAAGATATCAAATTCAAAACACGGAGCAGTGAGTGTAAATTATCAATTGTAGTTATAATTATTTCTGTTTTGTACACCTATCTCGAGATTTTATTGTGGAAGGATCTTTTTTTTTTTCCAAAATGATAGAAGAAATCAAAGCCTGATAGGGCAATAGCTCCTAATCTAATTGATATAGGTAGTGGTAAGTGTAAAGACACACAAGGATTGTGAAAAGTTTGGTCTAACTCAATGCTCGTACACGCCTACGCACAATATCGCACATACCCATTCACCCTAATTGTCCTCACAGAAGAAGAAAAAAACTGTTTTTAGCGACGGCTAAAACGTCCTTTTGTGGAAAGGCCAGGGTATATGACATTCAGCACAATGCTACAATAACGTTCTTCCTTGTGAAAGCACAAATCTCCAGGATATGCTGTCATCAAGCACAATAAAGCATGGCTCGGCAAAGCGATGCACAAACGTACGAAACTGAAAAGAAAATTGACGCAGGAACCAATAGGAAGGGATTTCTCTGAAATGAGAGCCTTTGACATGAGTGCGCATATATATCTATTCCTTTATCTATATCTATTTCTGTCTCTATGTATACACATGTGTGTATTTATACATGTATATACTAATTTATCTGTCTTTCACATACATATTTTTTTTCTATTTATATAAAATTATGTATATATTATGTAAGTTTTCAGGTACACGAACAATACTGAATATCAAGAACACGCTTTCAGAATAACCCTTACAGTCATGTTGCCCCATTTGGAACTCATAATGAATATGATACTTTTCAAAATGAAATTCTAAATTGTGCCCTTAAGGATGGGAAATATTGGATTCGAGTATTACGTGACTGTTATCTGTTATGTTCTGACTGGACAACTGAAGCCGATTTTCGTTCCATTCTTCACGTTATGAGATATAGCATACCCCCAAAAAAAACAAAACAAAACAAAACAAAACAAACAAACAAACAAACAAACAAACAAACATACAAACAGACCGTTGATATCAATATTTGAGAGATTGCAATTGCCCCATTATTTATTGTAAATGATTCATTTCGAGTTTGGCTTAATTTGCATCACATAATCGCACTAGAGTCAGTTTGGTTGTACATTCGTCAACACATTCCTGGGCTATTTGTTAGGCAACATGTTCCTCTTTCTCTCTGACGCACGACGATGAAATCTATACCCCTCTTACCCCCATCCCCCTCTACAGAGTAGAGACGAAACAATCACCTCCCTCCCCCAGCCAACCCCCTCCCCCATCCTCGCTCTCTCTCTTTGTCTTGGTCAGTAATGCCCAGGGGGAGACATTTCGACATAATTATCAGGACAGTCGTTATCATTTCTACTAGGTATCATTAAGAGATAGACTTGTGTGAATGATTGCCTGTTGAATACCGAATTTGATTGTTTCGCGATCACGTATATTAGGCCTACCCATGCATCATCCCGTCAAACGCTACATGGTACATTGTACATGTTTTGTCGAAGAGGGCGTAAATTTAAGTGCCACGTTGCTGACAGTCATGCGCAGGAGAAGCGAACTCTCTCTTTTTTACAAATCAAATATTGCTTCTCAACAATGCGAAACATTTTTTTTTTCTTTTTCTTCTTCTTCTTCTTTTTATTCTTCATCATCTTCTTCTTCATATGGTACAATGCGCCTTGCTGACTGTTGCTAGTCACCTGGGGGTGGGGGTGGCGTTTTTCTTGCGTAGGTATATAGGAAGGTGGACCACTTCAGTGGGTTAGCACCTTGCTCTTTGCGATGAATGAGTGAAGGGGATCTTTTTACGGGAATGAATCGTGAGAAACTCACAAACTGGACCTCCATTTCAATTCATTTCATTTCATTTCAGTTCATTTCAATTCATTTCAATGTTCAATTATACTTCATTTTCAGCAATGCATTAATGGAATGTAAACAAGACGATGCATTGTCATTTAAAGTCCTATCCGAGGAACAGAGTGTTTTTGGCCCAGTCGGTAAAGCGTCTGCGACCCAATCCAAATGACCAGGGTTCGATTCCCGACTCTACCTGAGCAATGTTGCGTGTAATTACATAGTGGCAGCACGAAACGGTTGAATGGCAAACAACAAAAGATCCCGTGTAAGGGTGATTCATGTAATATGACTTTTAAGAAAGTATTTCGTCATTAATCGTAGAGAGAAAAAGAATACCTTAAATACGGGAAAGCTAAATGATACCCCCCGATAAGAACCCCTTGAGAGGGTGAGTTCTGCAATTATGACGCAAAAGAATGCATTTCTTCATTCAGCCAAAAGAGTGACAAGTACGTCAATAGTGAAAAACTGAAGGGTATACCGCCAGATACGCGACAAAATCGACACGCGAAGGAAGTATAGCAAGAAAAGGGGGAGAGATCGAAAGGGGGAGGGATAGGGAAGTGAAATTTGAACCGACTTCGTTGAAATTGTGACTATTTACTCAACAGCCATGTCCATTAAGGGAGGATAAGCGATCATCGTCCCACTTTGCATGCACGTCACCACGCCTCTAGCTACTAATTCGAGGTGATAATATTAGTTGCGAATCCACCACCCCAAGAGGAAGGTCTCCTATTGGATTCATTAAAATACTTCGTTCATCTATTAGTTGTTCTCTCTCTCTCCCTCTGCGAAATTATGAGATTGTCCACAGGCGTACATTTTCGAGCTTTGGAAGACGAAAGACAGAATGCCGATCATCAACTGCCAACCATAATATGATGAGATAATTTTATATTTATTAAAATGTTCATGTAAAGTGGGGAAAAAGTTTTGAATCAGTGAACTGTTTTTTTTTTCCAAAATGAATGGCTTGCTGATAACTGCGAAGGGAGATTTTAAGAGCTTAATATGATTGATGCACTTTTTCTCCGCAAAATGAATTTGACGGAATCCAATTTCTACATTTGGACGAGAAGATGTTCTACGTGTTGAAGAGATTAGACTTTCTCGTTTTGGTTTTCACTTGAGACTCTTACTAATTGACGAAATACGTTTTCTAGCTGGTAAAAATGAAGAAAACAAACAGGTAGGGGTAGCTTTTACCCTCTTAAAGTAAGCGGTTATAAATCTACTCGCGGTTGTACACACTTTATTGTTTTGTTATTTCCTTTTATCAGACAAATGAAAAAATGTTTGGTCAAACTCCCTTTTGTGCACAGGAATGCATGAATAATTTGTTTGTTGTCTTTGAAAAGAAACATACAACATTTGCTCATCTTTTCCATGTCAAGAGTGTCATTATGCATTCCAATCACTTTTAGAGTAAGAAAATATGTATTCCTCGTGCAGCAATAAATCCGTAACAGAGCCATCAGTGGCTCGCTGTGGGGATATTGCCGAGCGTGACAGATTACTCGCCCATAAATTGCCGAGCGGTGCATTCTGGATTATTAATCGTCGTATCTGAGGAAACATGGAGCATCGCCGCACCCATCTCATTTATCAGCTCCGGGGATCGCAGTTTGAGGCTTGACGCAAACTAATCTCGTATAAGATGAGTTCAAGACCGGCATGAATCTCGAGTATTCGTCATAACATGAAAAGAAATAAACAGAAGGAAGAAGTGGAGGAGCGTAACGCGACCTCTAGTGAGCATTATTATACGACACTCATCTCTTTCCATCAATGAACTGTTTAAGGTTAAATGCAATGTCACTGGAAAATAAATATCGGCAAATATGGATGGCCTTTTTAGCTAACGTGGCTACAAAGATATGCCTTCGAGCTGATGGACAATATGGATATATCACAAACATATCATAATGACATCGGCTGGAATGCTCCGTTTTCATCCACCTTTTCCACCCAGCTTTTTAAATTTTGTAAAATATGGATGGTTACCAAAGTTTTGAAAATGCTAGACGATTCTTTAACTGAACTTTACCCTTTATGAATGGATTGCAGAAAATGATTATAATCATTATGCATATACATAATATAAAATTTTTATATGTAAACGTTAAATATAGACACACTTCAATGCAGTTTAAAAATATGGTGTCATTTGACTTGAATATTCTCAAATTAGCTTTGAAGCCTTCCCTACCCCCTTTTTTTTTAATGAAAAGCTGTATTTATGAGGGGATTCCCTTAATGCCCCCGCAAACACGATAAAAACATTGATATTTTACTGCCTGTACAAGAAACCGGACTACACCGGCACCCACGCACATACTGTCGTCATCGTTACATACCTATTCATTCGGTTAATACTACAATAGCTCATAAGGCCCCTCTGCGTTTCTAAACTGAAAAAAAAAAAGAATTAGATGCCAGATTTATCACTTGAAAGTGTGTCACTATCAAAAAAAAAAATCAAATGAATGCCGGGTGACATCAGTTACTAATTTGGTAACGAGGCTTTCACGGACATGCAAGCGGGAGTAGAAACTTGGTACAATGTACAGTATTCATAACCATGCGCACTATATCATACTAGTATATAGGAACTTAAAGGGATGGTACAGATTTGGTTGAGATGGGACTTCAGGTTTCCAACTTTTGTGTGAGATCATGAGAAGCCTCTTACGAAATATACACGAAAGAGATACTATTCTAAGAAGAATTCAAAGTTTATTCGATGAAAATTGGTTTTGAAATGACATCCAAAACAAAGCGATCCCAATGAAAGGTGGAACCCATCTTTTATTAGGATCGCTTTGTTTGACTTTAATTTTGGATGAATCAAAGCTGAATCCTCACCTCAACCAATACTATACTATCCCTTTAAAGCATCGAGGACGCTGAAGGGTGACGTCACCGAAATACTTGAGACTTGCTGTTGTTGTTGCTGCTGCTGTTATCAGTCACAATACCAACGAGACTCTGAGAGGTCTTCACTTACCCTACAAATCGATTTGTTCCCTCTGACGAGAAGACTTGTTGTATATCATAGTTCATTCTGAGATGAAGTTTTGTTATAAACCAAGGCTTGGGCAGCATGGTGTTTAGAAGCATATCCCTTTGGAGTCTATTCTCACGCATCCAGTCAAATGTTTCAAACCACATATTACGTATATATGGTCTCATCAAAATGTATGGGGATAGAGCCTTCTATTCTGTTGCGCCACGTCTGTGGAACTCTCTACCAGTCCCGCTTCGGAATTGTAACAGCCTTAATACCTTGAAATCTGAACTGATGACTTATCTTTTTCCAGCAACTTTGTGAATGATGTTTGTGCACATTGTGGGAGCCGGGCGCCTTTAGATGTTTATACAGATAACTGACGCTATACTTTTTTATCATCATTATTATTATTATTATTATTATTATTATTATTATTATTATTATTATTATTATTATTATTATTATTATTGTTGTTGTTATTATTATTATTATTATCATTATTGTTATTATTATTATTACCATGGAACCGGCACAGGAAGTCATCGTGCATGAAAAAAAAAATACCTCCATGAAACCCAAGAGTGCAGAGACCTGCATTTATCAGGAAAAGACTCGTGTCAATCCAAATCATTTTGAAGTTTCTAAATCGGCTTCACAACGACTTTAAAACTGAAAATTTGACCCCTTACCGTCCTTATCCTGATAACTCTTTGACTCATTATGAAAGACAAGGAGATTATGAAAAAAATGATTGTTTGACAAAAGAAAGTGCGATATTTTCACAACCTCTCGCCCGTTGTTGTTGTTGTTGTTGTTGTTGTTGTTGTTGTTGTTGTTGTTGTTGTTGTTGTTGTTGTTGTTGTTGTTTTAAGTCACCTTCCGATTAAATTTCGACCCGCTTCTTTCCTGTTTTTACGTCTCACCTTCCAGGGATTCGGTCGGAATCGCCCCTGCAAAGTAGACAAGGACAACGCCCATGGCTGCCGTCGCGGATACAGCTGTAACTCGCTAGCTGGTGGTCCCTGTCGGCCGACCTCAAAATACTGCAGATGCGTCATTCATGATGACATCAGCTGGCTACTGTAAGGAAGAGGAGAAAAAAACAACAACAAACAAACACAAACAAACAAAGGAGATGATGCGTACGGGAGGAGACAGAAATAAACCCCACGAATGCACGAACAGCTGTGAAAAGAGTAAAATAAAACTGCAATTAAGGGTATTCCTACCCGTACCACTTTGTCAATAAAAAAAGATGAATAAAGCAAAGAGCCATATTACTTTCGTTTATGTCGCCACTCTTTTATAAGAAAGGGCGGAGAAATCACCCTCAACCCACGCATTCGACAGAACCAACAAGACACCGACGGACAACCTCATACCTGAAACAGAAACGTCCCTGGCTATTCGAAATGAAAGCTAAATAAGGTACAGTAGTTTACTTTTGCGTATATTATTTCAGTTACCCTACCACAATTGATCAAGTGTCTCGGCGATGGAGCAAAAAAAAAAAATCTTGTCAGATTCTACTAAATGAACCTTCATCTTGTCGGATCCAACAAGTTAAGCATTTTGTATGAATTGTTAAACTGACATAGCGGTGAAAGTTATGTATTGAATATTACTCACATAATCACGTTAAAAAATTGTTTAAATTCGAAACCATAATGACAGTCACGTATTGCTTTCACGAAAGTAGCTATGCATCATGAAATATTGAAAAATAAAAAAAAAACAACAACAAAACATTCCATGTTTACTCTTTGAGCGCATACCCATCCAACTTTTGAGCAGCACCGTAATATTAATGATCGTCTAAACGAAGTATTAGCAGATACACTTACTGATTGAATTATGTCGTTACTGTTTGTTATATACGTTTAGTCTTAAATGTACAATTGTTTTGTAGTGTTTTTCCTTCAAGAAACGATAACTTATCCGCCATTGAGGGTCATTTAAACGTACAATCTCGTTGTCAATAATCGTGAAGCAAATTAAGAGTTAAATCATTGAATGAGTTAAGTGACTTTATGGACGAACAACTACAATATAAACTTTTCATTTCATTTCTAAACCCCATCGTGTGATTGATAAGTGACTTAAAGCCTGGAGCCTGATTTGTTGGTAATCAGTTTTATGTTGTGATTATTCGTCTAATAAGAAACATATAAAAAAAGGGGGGTCCAGAACAATGCTGTGGAAATCAATATCACGAGTTCGTGATTTAAATTATCTTGATGAAGTTTACAGCTCGTGAATATATCAGTGAAAATACGTACATGTGTTTCACATTCAAATATGCCAGTTCGTATTGGCCGCTGTGTGGCCCTCTTTTCATGATAACTTATATAATCAGTACGGTGTGGATTCACTGCACATTAGACACTTTTTTTAACACATTTATCCATACAGCTTGAGACAGAATACATTGGAAATAAGTCTACACTCTAGAATATGATGCCACAATACCCTAAATAACTTGTGCTAGAGTCTGGTTTTGATGGCTTGCAGAATAATCTAACGACTATTTGAAACAAACAAAGAAACAAATCGTGATTAAACATGAATTCTCAAGGTGTGTAGATTAACCAAAGTAGAGTGATGTAGCATCAATTGCAAGGTAATGTGAATAGGGGCGTCGAATCATGTATCTTTACAACGAAGAAATGTGTGTACTCTGCTTTCGAGAAGATAGTCTACGTCAATCCCGCTCAAAGCGATTTAAGCTTGTACTAATTCACTTTATAATATTAAAAGCCCAGCTCGATGTTTACTTTGAAAGGATTCCCACAGGGGTTATGGGTAATGGATGACAAACGCATTAAACGTATTGTGAAAGAGTACACTCCTCCGAATTCGACAAACGATTACTTAGGCCTACAGGGACATAGTATTGTTCTGTTACAGTTTCTGCGCTCCTCGTATTTCTTCTTTTTTTTTTTTTTTTGTGTGTGTGTGTGTGTGTATGTCATGTGTGTGCGGAATGTATAGTCCATGGTGTAATTTCATTATAATCTAGACAGAAAAAGATCTCTTATTTTTCATAATGAACTCAATCCCAAGGCATTTCTCATTCTGTGCGTTTTATCATGTGTGTAGTGACTTGCATAGATTAATGAACGTTGCTGGGCACGTTGTGTCACTACAATGTCTTTGTTTCGTCATCAGAATAACTCTTTAACATTTTGAGTGCGTAGTACACTTGTTTCAGACATTTCTTGCTCATTGTTAGGTGACATATTCCCCTTTTGTTTGTATAAGGAAATGGTACTTCTTCTACTACACATGTGTCTATATAGTATAAAAGCATTCCATTCTAAGATATTCATCCATTTCGGCAAATTGGTCACATTGCAAATAAAATGGTATCTTTTGAATTTATACATTCCACGTGTAGAAAGCTTATCATGTTAGTCATGTGCTGCGCATTAGCATACATTATTTGAGTGTGTGTGTGTGTGTGTGTGTGCATGTTGCGCATTTATTGTAATACTCCTTACAAAACTTACAATAATACCTGCTGATGAATTAATGAAAATTCATGCATAACACACCAAGTGTCAATCATTTCATTAATTTAAATTTCTTTCAATCATGAAATGAATGAAATGAAACAATTGCATGTGAACTGGTCGGCACAGAGCAGAGCCCTCTTTTTTTTTTTCAAAAAGACAAATCTTATCTGTCATAAATCAGGGCAATCTGCACACTCAAAATGTATTACTTCGGGAATGAATGCAAGCCGTATTTCATTTCATATTACTGATATATAAATCAATGTTCTCAGTAATAGCCATTAGTACTCAGAGACTTTTCTGCATCCAGACAATTTTAGAAGGATGAAAATAAAGGGAAAATGAGCTAACTTGTGAGCACTTGTTTGGAGCACATCGTATTAGCAGTTTTTATAAGACAAAAAGCACATGATATTATCCTAACTCCCCTGTGAACCCTCGCTTATACAACGCATAAAACATGGACCCTCAATACCGAGGTCGCCGGTTCGAAGCTCATTTGCTGCATGGTGGCATTTAATGACCGATAGACCGAAGGTCAAATAGACCAAGTGTGTTTGTAAGCTTTAAGGAATAACATTAATGACGTCCACTAATTGATATGTCCCAGATTCTTTTATGAAGTACTACACTTACGTAATGAGTGTAGGTGTATATATATATATATATATATATATATATATATATATATATATATATACATATATATATATTATATATACAGTATAAATATATATATATCAGGGCTCCACACTACCTTTTTTTTTTTTTGGTGGCCCGATGGGGCCACCAAAATTATCAATTTCAAATCTTTGGTGGCCCGAGAGAAAAATTTGGTGGCCCGAAAAAAGCACAATAAAAAACATTAAAAGTCCTTTTCTTTTAATGAGTCAAATGGTTAAGTTTTTTCATAGTAAGAATTGGAAGCTGGACATATCTACTCATAAATAAACCTCAATATTTCCGGCGCAAAAAGTTACGAATTTATTGACATACTTTTCGAAAAATTTGCCCTTTTTTGAAATTTGGTGGCTCGACTTTCATTTTTGGTGGCCTCGGGCCACCGGGCCACCGTTAGTGTCGAGCCTTACGTATATATATATATATATATATATATATATATATATATATATATATATATACATACATATATATATATATATATATATATATATACAACACACACATACACACACACACACACACACACACATATATATATATATATATATATATATATATATATATATATATAGTTGAAAGAAATTAGACTGAGGCGGGACGTTGCTCTCGATCTTAGTCTCCCTTTTATTTGTCAAGCTTTCGGCCCGTCATTGGGCCTTCGTCAGGACCTACCAACAGAACGATTATTATATGAATAACCTGATGTGTCATATAATATATAATGCAATTTCACATATTACCAATCTTCTAAATCATTTCCTCTATATACACAAATCAATCATTCAATTCAATACAAATATCCACTCTAACCTCAAATCATCATCAGAATAACATCATATGTCCAAAATATATATATATATAAATAAATTCTTATCATAATGTTGCCATATAATAATCATATTGTCTTATAATTCTTAGCATGATGATCGCAAACAGAATCATTATACATATATATCATATTCATATGTCTATTCTGAATATGATATATATGTATAATGATTCTGTTTGCGATCATCATGCTAAGAATTATAAGACAATATGATTATTATATGGCAACATTATGATAAGAATTTATTTATATATATATATATTTTGGACATATGATGTTATTCTGATGATGATTTGAGGTTAGAGTGGATATTTGTATTGAATTGAATGATTGATTTGTGTATATAGAGGAAATGATTTAGAAGATTGGTAATATGTGAAATTGCATTATATATTATATGACACATCAGGTTATTCATATAATAATCGTTCTGTTGGTAGGTCCTGACGAAGGCCCAATGACGGGCCGAAAGCTTGACAAATAAAAGGGAGACTAAGATCGAGAGCAACGTCCCGCCTCAGTCTAATTTCTTTCAACTATATGCATCCAACAATGCGGCACCGCGTACGTTCGGGACCCAGGGAACTATTTCTCACATTATTTATATATATATATATATATGAAGAGTTTGTTTGCAAAAACCGATAAGTCCATATTTGCCAAATGGAGATATTTGCGATTAAAGGTCAAGAAAAATAAAGAGAATAATAAGAAAAATTTTGCTTCTTTTGACCATAACTTCAAAAATATACCTTTATATGTATTGACCAATATATCATTTAAAAGGTATTTTTTTGTACTTTATGACAGAGATCGTACTTCAAAATCTTCAAAAATGGACTTATCGGTTTTTGCAAACAAACCCTTCATATATATATATATAATATATATATATATACATATTGAAACAGAGAAATTGATAACTGACCATAGAAACAAAGGATAAATTGTGAAAAACTTTGAGCAAAGAAAAAAACAACATTTGCTTTGCTCAAAGTTTTAACAATATATTGTAGATGTATGTATGTATATATGCTGGTGTTTGTGGCAATATTGTGTTAGTGGCAAATGAAGCGAGATATTTTACCATGAATTTTAAGGAAATCTTCCGTCTATCGCACCTCTGGTCTATGTAAAAGGATTCCCCCGGATAGATACGGGATTAACTGCTAATGCCTTGCCCAAGATACAAAATCGTACCAAATCAATGTATATTCCACGAACTGCTGATAACATATTCAAAGCAAAACGATGGCTTTGATTCTT
This sequence comes from Diadema setosum, assembly GCA_033980235.1. Taxonomy (NCBI): domain Eukaryota; kingdom Metazoa; phylum Echinodermata; class Echinoidea; order Diadematoida; family Diadematidae; genus Diadema; species Diadema setosum. The sequence goes on from CM067076.1 coordinate 21,253,477, forward strand.
TAACATTTTGAAACAGGGGTTTTAAATAGGGATATTTTCTGATATCAACACGTATGGCGAACTCTCATGGCTTAGCGTGCCATTCGTCCGAGCAAGTGCATGGAAAACTGACTATATCTATGTAAATGGCATTCGATGCATCGAACTAATCACTTTGTCACACAAAAATGGAAATGTCCCCTTTATAGACGTATAAGCTAAACTGTGGTACAAAGAACAAGAATTCAGATACCAGTATGACATTTCATTTTTGTTGATTCAGGTGCAGCTTACAGGTATTTCATACGTCAAACCTCATGTCATACTTTCAAAGAACACTCTGGATGCCAGTCATTTTTGTTTTTGCAACGCATTCGAAAATTTGGTCAGGGATTTAACCAAGTATACTACAATTTGTCTCCTGGGGAAAAAAGTACACACTCGGAAAGTTCATTTCGACCTGCAGAAGAAGAACATTTGCGTGCCGATGGCAAAAACAAGGATTATCTCGGCAGACTTTCACGCTAATCTACGCCCATTATACTGTAGAGTACGTAAAGACATGAGGACTAGACATATGACGTCATCATGCCATGTATGATTGGGATTCAGTGACGTAAACAATCATCCCAACAAAAGAGGCGCGAATTCATTCTGTCAAATTTACAGCTAACGTCAGAAGAGAATTAACTACTTCACGCTTACGGTCTAGCACTTTAAAGCCGAAGTGACTCACAGGTAATAATACCACTTGCAACACTGGGGGGGGGGGGGGGGGGGGTCATAAGAACCAAAGTGGGGAGACGAATCAAAAGCACAATATGTATTACTTAGGCCCCCGAAAAAAATCATATGGCATCATTATGGGACACAATTAACATAAACACAATATATACCGGAATGGCATAAAGAACCACAGCAATAACTGAAAGTGAAGCTCCGCATTATAAAAGGAGACATCAGGATGATTTTCAGACTTTTACATTTGAACTACTACAAATTAGTTATACTGAGTACAAAGTTTCAGAATTTAGAGTGATTAGGGTGAGGAATGAGAATGTTTTCAAAATTACAAACAAATTACAATGAACAAGGATGATGACATGGCAGCTTAAGCATAAGAATACATGAGTTGGGGCTCAAGGTAGTAGAACAAAAGAAAAAAGCATGCATAGATTCTACACAGGTGAACTTGTTACGCAAGCGGTATTGTAATGGGTTTATACTACTACATTTCTGAAATATGTGAGGCCCCTATGCCATCATCATTGTTCAGTGTGATCTGTTTAAGAATTTTCAGAGTATTGGTTTCTCTGCTCAAGGACCACAATAAATTCCACAAATCTATACATGGCGCTGTCGATTTTATCATGATGTGAAATTATGAAAATCGTTTGGAATGCCCCTTTAAGGGAGAGAAAAAGAGATAAAAGTAGAGGATATGAAATAGAGGGAATAGATGAGAGGGGAAAGAAGACATGGAGAGAGATGAGAATATATCTGGAAGCAGGAAGTATATATATCAAACAGGAAGAATTTATTGTAGACAATATTTGATTTTGATTTGATCTGATAATGCTTTCTTGAAACAAACATACAAAGTTAGCAGCCTGAAAGCTAAAACTATATAAATGCATCACATCGAAAAAACATATTAATTTCATAAAACAACATAGTACATTGTATGAACATTTCAACAATTGACAAATACCGATTACGTTAACATAACAAATATACAGCACCATATCAAAACGATTGACAGTTCATACCATTTTTTATACATAATATATTACTTTAAAATGATAACCATAATTATCAACGTACACTTACGAACGCACACGCACACACACGCATACATGCACACACACACGCACACACACACACACACACACACACGCACACAATATCTTCTAAACATTAAGTTTGCTATTTGGAAGAGGAGCATTTCCAGATATATTGGTTCGTTACCTGAGATAAAATCATTGCGATGTCAAACATGTTATTTCCTTCTGAAATTTGGTTAATCCATCATTTTTTTCCAGTTTAGTTTCACTCAGGGTTACCCGTTCATTATCATTATGATATTTATACAACAGTAATGCTGACGGAACCGTAACCGATGTTAACGGTTTTATCAACATTTATTCATTCATTCATTCATTCATTCATTCATAGTATTCATGCACTATATGCATTTTCCTTCATTTATTTGCTTATCTATTTATTTATCCATACATTGGAAAAGCAGGTCGATGAACATTTTAGACACTATTCCACAAAGATATAGTAATCATGATAGTGAAAATAGTAATGATAATGACACATATTGTTTATATAGTGCATATTACTTATACAAAAAAATAATCCCTTAACCATATCAAAAGTTTCTCAACTGTAGTAAATACATTGAACCTGCAGAGATTAGTCATTCAAGAGTGCAAAAAAAAAAATGCATGCGTATATTTCAACATCATTATCAAGAGACGTCAATGAAGAACGATCGTTTTTTTTCTGCACTTATTGGATCAAAGTACATCGTCTGGCAATTGTGATATAACCGCAAAAAAAGATTTCAGTGACACTAACGTTTAGACCCTTCACTGGATGTTGGTAGACCCAGATTAAACTATATATGGAGGTTCGGGGGAGGGCAGATGTAGTAAATCCATTTCCGACATCGGGGTTAATTCATATTTCAATTCTCGCTTTCCTGGAATATTGCCGGTATATAACGCACCATCAAGAAAAATAAAAGTTGTCGGACCAAAGGATGCGCAGGCGAAGAGAGAAGTCAGATACAATTCAACCACGAATGTTTTGGAGATTGATTGGAGAAATGATCATTTGGAGAATTTGAATGTCGGGGATTGGACGATTTGATCCATATACGCGCTGTGTCACCCTCTTCAAGCCTCTTGTTTTTCGACGCACACAGGGCAATGGCTTTTCACCTTATATTGCCTTACTAGATTACTCTCCCTGCATGCTCGGAAACCCAGTCGTGGTGATTCAACGAAGAGTTGCCGATGAGAAATTCAATTAAAAATGCAGACAAACTAAAATCAACAATCACTCTTTCATTCATTCATTCATTCATTCATTCATTCATTCATTCATTCATTCATTCATTTCAACACGGGACGACCCATTCAGCATAGCAGTTTCTTCTTTTTTTTTTTGCAATGTGTCCGTTAATAAAATTCAGAACAATTTACAATTTAAAAGTACAAACGAATAAAATAAATCACGTACGGTACATCGAAACAGAAAATGTACGTATACAAGATAATATATATATATATATATATATATATATATATATATATATATACATATATATATATATATATATATATATATATATATATATATATAACATAAAACAATATAAGACCAGGTTGTAATAGCATAATTAAAAAGAATTAAAAAGTATCAAAAATGAACATTATGAAATATGAAAAAAAACCACAAAAGTGATTAATTTCAATTGGCAAGTACAAGCACAGATATATGTCATTTATCTCATTGCAGGGTAAACAGTAAATATCACTATCTGACAATGGAGTCACATCGGGCACCATGTAGTCTAGTTTCCAGACCAATTGCCAGCTGTGCTCCTTTAAAAAAAGGCTACTTCTTGGAAGTGACCCGGTTCAATGCACACACAGTTTGGTGTGATGAATATGGAGCTTATTTGCTCAAAATAACAAGTTAATCACAATTCAGTTATTAACGTCTCCGCACTGGCCCGATATAATTCATAAATTCGTGTATCGGCCAATTGCCCACATTAATTTGACATTTGCAGCATGAAAAGAGACCAAAATCTGAGTACAATAAATCAATCTGGTCGACGAAGCAATATCACCAAAATGAGAACATTATTCATTTGGCCGGGATTGCCAGTTCATTGACTTAAGACATAGTCCATGGCCAACGAACGTTTATGATATGTTATAACATTACATCTGTAAGTCAGTAGATAAAGAAAAAAAAATATGCCACAGAATGCTCAACAGTAATCGAGGTGATACCTGTGTAGATGAAGAAACATTTTGTGAAAGCAGTCAAACCTCTCCTTTCCTTCTATCTTATCTCTACGAAAGTCACTATTCCCTTCTTTTTTTTCTGTTTTATTTATTACATATCATGTATAAGGACTGCAAACACATCGAGCTACGGTTATGCTGTATAGCCCTTCTGTATTATTTATTGTACGGCGTATACACTTTTGTAATACAACATTGTAAATTCAAAGGAGACAAAATTACTTTGTTAACAACGTATGTACGTATACATAATAACATGTACACTCTAATGTCAAAAAATGTGTATGCATGTACAATGATAATGCTGAAAGTAAAAAAAAATCAAATCAATTGAAATATACCATAATGATGATATGATACAATATTATAATATAAATATTATCAAATAATGTGATATAATATAATATAATATGGATAATATAATATAATATAATAATGATATAATATAATATAATATAAAATAAACTTATAGGAAAATATATATATATATATATATATATATATATATGATATAATATACATTTCAGCAGTGTTATATTACAACGACAGACAAGGCAATATTTGTTTTATTATAACATCGTTCCAGTCTATAGCCGGCCATATTCTCAAATTCTGGAATGACAACATAAAATGACGTGAAGTCACTACGCGCAATATGACTTGCTTAACGGGTTTGATCCTCGGCATTTTTAGTCACGTGCTTCCACCATGGCCATGACTAGTATACATAACTAAATAATGCAATCTGATATAACATGACAAATTATACCACTATGCAATAGGACATATAATGACAAAAGACAAGGGCAAAATTAATGAAGTATGATGGAATGCGATTTTTATTTCTGTTTGATTAGCGGATCAATTGTAAGGTTGATGAGAACAGGTTAAAATTGCCTCCAACAGAATCTGTTTCTTCTTTGTTCCTTTTTTATCTAGAGGATTTTGGATTCAGATTGCGCATTAGATTAGAAATTAAAAAAACAAACAAACAGAGAATGGTGTCAATAGTTCTGTTGAAGCCTTTTAAAGGTATTAGCCCACATTTGTAAACCCGTAGCAATTGGTCTCATAGTTAGCATGGAGTTAAGGTATGATTGCAGTAACACCTGTGCAAAATTTCGTTCCAATTAGTCCATTACTTTCATAAAAATAAATGAAAATGCACCGTAATCCGTATGCATACGTATAACGCTCGCTAGCTCCGGTCCACGTACGTGTTACCTGTACAATGTACGTAGCTATAGCCCGCGCTCGTAATTCGATTTTGGGTCGGGTTGACCCGGTTTGAAAATTGATTTTAAAACGATGATTTTCTCTCTTTTATCGAACGGTATAGACAAAGAGCGACAGGTGAGGTATGTTACTGTTACAACTTGTACTTGAAGTCATATTGGACCTGTTTTATGCAGTTTTGATTTTCGTGGGTTTGCAAATGTGGGCTAGTACCTTTAAGTCATGCTCAGTATGCAATAGCTATGCCAGATTGCTGCATTAACAATCACAAATGGTGGAATGCTATTGTAAAATTCACGGCCCTCATTCTTGTCACTATTCTGAGTCTTGTTTTCTACTTCTAATATACAACATCGCGGAATTAACTCTTTCTGTTTTTGCACCACCTCGATGCGATGATAAGACAACAATCATGTAAATGGGCACTAACTGCAGAAATCTCTCTACAACAAGTGGAAAGATCTTTCTTTAAGTAAAAAAAAAAAAAGCAACCTGTATGAAATAATTATAATGTGTGTCATACCTAGTTATAGTGTTTCATATGCGATTCGTAAATACCCAAATAACTAATAGGTCTTTGGAGGCAATGCAGTTAAAAAAAAGATCGAGTTGGATATGGTAGCGACAAAACACACCTGGATGAATGTTTCGAAGACAGATATCTTTTGTCGTCAGCAACACTTTGACCAGGGCGAATATAGTTTTAGGTGATTGACGATATTTGAAATGAAAATGGAAACTTACCTCAATAAATTTGCTAAACACACATCCACGTATCTGCACGTACTTCCTACAGGTTTGTTTGTTCGGGGATTTCTCTAATTGAAGTTTAAAAGTTTACTTTGTAAAATCCATTCGGGTGCCCGCCTATTGGCGTTCATCACAGGTGACAATGAATATTTGATGTTGTGATCTATCAATTCAGGGAGTAGAAAACAACCAGTTTGTCCCGGGGTTTATTGTGTTTTCATCTGCAACATGTCGACGATGTCAAAAACGGTGAGTCACATCAGCGATTAGCTTTATCATAATAGCATCGAATTTTAATGATGTCGAGTCGAATGTGTTTGTAAAACGGCCCACACACACTCTCCACGGCCTGCCTGACTGACATTAATCACCTGTCGGCCATCAATAATTACTGACAAGATCAAAAAAAAAAAAAGGAACGAGATGGCAGATCGTATCGGATCTGTGATTGCTCAAGGGGCATTTAGGAAAGCAATCGGTGGCACAGAAGTGGAGAGATGCCAATTTGCAACCAGCGGTGCTGATACTTGAAGATAAGGGCGGGGGAAATCACTCACTACGGGAAAATGGCGTCATTATGACAACCACTCGCAGAATTACACCGTCATTATTATAGAAGGCGTCTGTTTGAGACGTAGAAGGATACGCTTTGCTTCCTTTCTTTTAAAATACAGTGATTGTTATCACAGATATAATTATAAAAAAAAACACATACGCAAATGACTTTTGAAAGCAAGGTGTCGGAAATATTGAACATGTACACAAGCGCGCGCACGCGCACACACCCACACATTGCATGCGATTGTGGAGGAAAGGGTGACTATGGTAATACAATTCAAAAGACAACGTTTTTTTTTTTTTTTTCATGTGGAAAGGATTCGTCTGTGCTAGAAAGATAATCATTTTTATTCACTCAAAATAACAATTCTTAAGAACTAGTCATGTTTTCTTGTTCACCGTTGTCTTTTAGGTCGTACTCTTTTGTAATGTGAATAGATGTACACGAATGTGTGTACAAAATCATATGCATAGGGTGTGGATCAATCGTTCACTTCCCGTCCTTCCCAATGCAATTTATGACACAGATTTCAGGTTCATATGAATTCCTCGGCTCTTTTCTTATAATAACACACCGGCATATATCGAAATGGATCCATCGTGGCGTCATCGGGGAGCAGCTCATCATAGGCCTAACATGACAGAATGGATCAGTTATCTACTCCCTGTTCAGTATGCAACGGTAACCTGACTATACCATAGTTAAAATTCCATGGGGATGTAATTTGTTCTCATGGCATTTCTGCGGAAATGTCCGCATTGTAGCGAGTTCCTGATAACCTGAAAAAAAAAGCCTTTCCCAGCACGCAACAAAGCCCAACGGTATTCTTATTACTATTATTTAGAACAATTTCACGTAATGACAGGGAGATAAACTTAAACACATTTTGCAGATGCCTTTATTAAAGATGTCATGTTAACTATTGTTGAGGAATACAAAGAATGAGCCAACCGGATATAGTCCTTAACGTATTTGATATTTCTGCAGATGAAATAAATTGACAAACCGCAATGCATGTCTCTCGAATTGTTTGTTTTCACTTCCGTCCTCCGTCAAGACGTAGGTTTATCATGTACCGTATTCCTATGGGAATGAACATTAAGCTGTAAAGAGCATAATAAACAGCTTCCGGCTGATTAATCAAACATAGCCATTATAAAATCTTATTTTAACCAAGTGATAAGAAAATAATAGAGAACGAAATCTGGAAAATGACATCTAACGCAAACAATATGAAGGAGGTATTTTTTTTTTTTTTTTTTGCATACACTTCATTTGATCGAGCTAAGGCAAAGTTAGTCTTTTTTCAAAGACCCCGGTTCTTACTTGTGAAAATAAATTATTTAATATCTTATGAGGAAGCCACGGAGGCGTTTCAATCTGGGCTACAATATCCATTGGCAGTTTAACTCATTATAATCCTATATAGCTTACCACTTCATGAACCACTGTCATAACGTTCAAAGTGGAGCAACTGCCATTATCCTTCCACTGTTTTTATGTTGAGGGTGTTAATTGATTGGACTCTTGAATAGAGGCTAAACCCGTCCCCCTCCCAGAGCAAATTACACTCAAGCACGTGTTTTATAAGCCTCATTTCCTTTTGTCGCGGTCTGAAGAATGCTCTACCCTCCGTGAACATTTCCCTCTTCTACTCTTAAAAAAGCTGATGTTATCTAATCCTTTCCTGATCTTATATATTTTCCTTACAAGTAGATTTCTCACATCGGTTTTCTTCTTCAACCTCTCTCTCTCTCTCTCTCTCTCTGTTACTGACTTTCTTGTATCTGTTTGTTTCATTTTGCCATCTGAGAAGATGGTTGGATTGCCCATATTCAGCTATGCTAAGCTGGCCTTCCATGGGGTCCAGTTGGATGTGAGGTGGGACAACTTCACCGGGTTAAACACCCAGCTCTCCACGATGAATGAATGAAGCGGGATCTTTTACGCGCATGGGTTGCGACTCTCTCACACACTGGGCCTTCATTTTATGTTTTACCCAAGGGAAAGAGTGCTCTGCCTCTTACTAGAGGGGATGGTATGATTACACACAACAGTGTTCAGTTAGACTTAGGAATCAATTCGGAGGCATGACGTACTACCGACTGAGCCAAATAACAACCCCTGTGTCATATATATACTCATGAGAACAGCCAAAACTAAACAAGGCATGTCTCATTGATTTTGACCCCTACACCACAGACTTTCAAATAACATGGACATATATGTTGTAATCAAAAATTCATTGTTGAAGCATGGCATCTTGTATTAAATCAATGTTGATAAAATGCATGGCGAGATTTTGCTAAACAGTGTTGATGAATGACTTACACCTGTGCGTTCTAATTTAGTCTGAAACACATACATTGTATTGACATAATTCAGATTCTCATAGTTGCCTGAGGATTCTTTTCGTTTTAAAGTCAGTGGCAAATACACGGACATTCTCACATGACCTTTGTTTTGCACATGCGCAAATCACAACCGTAAACTCCCTTATTGCTTACTCTATCACACTTTTCACCATTGTCCGTTGATAATCGGTATCAGTCGCATATTCATCACCACTTTCTATGATTGACCCGCAATATGAAAACGTCTATATCATGTTTAATCAAGAAAGAAAGAACGTCTTCAAGCAAACAGAGAAACAAAATCAAACCGACAACCAAGGAAATCGTGATAAGAGTTCTAAAAAGACAGACACTACAAATACATATATACACACTGACTTGGACAGAGACTACGAAAACGGTCTCTTTGAATAGCTACGGTTCGCCCAGGATGTCATATTGAGATTTCAAAAACCGTGATTGTATACGTAATAAGATTTGAAAAAAAAAATATAAGGATTCTCTCCACGCATTAGACATTGGAAATAACATCGCAAACAACATCAGCAAACATCAGCTAAAGAGGTTTTTGTGTTTATTTGTTTGGGGGTTTTTTTGTCACGAAATATACTGTACTTCCACTTACAATCGGGTATACTTTAATCGGGTTTGAATAATGAGTCCTTGAAAATTTGTGCAAAGGAAAGAATGCACAGGGCTGCCATTATATCGACAGTCTTCCATGAACGGCACGATGAAAGGTAAGGAAACTCCTTTGCGGTGGGGATTTCATGATGTGATCGCGTTTTTACCTGAGCCTTGGAAATAAAAGTTACATAGGTTTAAACCTTCATCTATCTTCTTGACATCTTGTGTTAAAGGGGAATGAAACATGAATGAACATATGGGTTGAGTGACTGCAGTGATGTCAGTACAACACATCAATGAAGTTTGAGGAAAATCCCCAATCCATCGAAATATTTTGAATTTTCACATTTTCGGTGCAGCCATTACTGGATGAGAAGACTATTACAGTTAGTGACATCACTTATGTACAAATGTGTAAAGAAAATATGAATAGAATTCCGCAAATATATATATATATATATATATATATATATATATGCATTAAAAGGGCACATTCTCTACTCGTTACTGACGAATAATGACGGTGAAATCTTTGGGGTCATGCCACGAGACTGACACCCACGAGTTAGAGGGCACACGATCTCGACATGAACATTTGCTAGGTGTCGTACACATGGGCTGAATGACTCGTGGGCTGTATGACTCATGGTCTGTATGACTCGTGGGCTGTATGACTCATGGGCTTTACGACTCGTGGGTGTCGGACTCGTGACATGCACCTATATTATTCCCCTTCCTTTATGAAAGAGGTAAGTTAAATGCCATTTCATTCGTGATAGAAAAAGTGAAAATATGCTAAATTTTCTTTATTTTTTATATCGTTTTCCATATAGGCCTATGACGTTACAAAGTGTTGTAGACTCCTCATTTAGCGATGGCTGCACCAAAATATAAATTATTGAAAGGATTATCGAATTTTCCTCCAATTTTGCTGATGTGATCTGCTAATATTGCTGCATCCCTCGATTTACAAATATACATATACTTATATATTTACATACGTATATACCATAATGATTAGGATTTTTTTTACACCGAGTGACAGCTTCCTTCAGGCATAGTAGTGGTTAATGCGTGCAATATCTAAACTGGCATGTGTTAAAAGGAGGGAGTTTACATCTACCTAAGATCATTTGTGAATCCGCCAACATAAGCGATAAGAGTGGTTACTTGTTGCAATTTGATTTCAGCTCGTCGTGAAAAGTTGATAAATCTAGACCCTCATCCAGTGGTTCGAGGCTTGGCAAATTTCTGCGATTATTTGTCACACGTTAAACCAACCAACCAACCAACCAACAAACACACACAGACGCACACATCTTACATGCGCATGCACACACACACACATTCACACGGAAACTACTCTACGTTTCTGCGAAGCAGAGATGACATGTGAGCATTTGATATCATCAACTTTCATCTCTCTGCTGATTATGAGCTTGTGTATTCCTCTTTTCTTCGTCTTTTTGGGTTTGATACAAAGACGAAACATCGTCTCAAAAAATGAGAATTGACAATGCATCGCCCCCAAGGAGCTCATGCTTGAAAATGAACAGTATAAAGTTCACTATACGACCAATATGATTGAAAGAAACCGGCAAGGTAGCAATGTGTCAAAGACTGAGGGAAATACGGATATTCTATTATATCATCATTCTATTTAGTTATTCCTGCGCTCGGGGCATTAAAGCTAATTACTAAGGGATTTCTTTAGTGGGTATTAATGCCTATCAAACATCTGTGGGGAGGAGCTGACAGCAGAAAGAAAAAGAAGAAAAAATAGGAAAGAAAAATGCCTGAGTAAGAGAAATTCTGGCGAATGATTATCAAATATGGGTACAGTATTACGAGCAACATTCGTTAGTCCAATATGACCCAGCCTCACCGTCAACTCCAAAAGAAACAAAAGGCAAAACACAGAAGATATCAAGCTCGAATTCCCGAAGGAAGGATCCAATCACGAAATGATCCACCTGATCGAGATCCCTGGTGGCATTTGATATTCCTCTTATTATAGATATCTTTCGTCTAATTAGCTCCATGTCGTTAACGGCCATTGATATCAATGGTGAACTTTACCAGAAGCGTCAGGCAGCCGAAAACAGGATGCTTGCAGAATAATATGGAAGCAATGAGGTTACCTACCTCCCCCCCCACCCCTTTCAGTGGACTGACAAAGTTGGGTAATAAATCATGTGTGAGGGTGGGGGAGGGGAAAACCAAAGAAGTCTTTCCTCCACGATTTGCGATTTCATCTTAAAAAGAAATACTTTGAAAGAGGAAGAGAGAAAAAGGATGGTTAGTAGATAGATGAATAGATGTATCTAGGTCACGAGATGCATAATATATCTGGGGATTAAAATTAAGAGAAGATATATTCATAAACAAAGATAGGCATAGCCTCACTTGGGCAGATAAGATAAGCAAACAGACAGATAGAAAATAGAAAGTAGAGTGAGATTAGGCAAAAAGATGGAAAATCATTCAAAAAATCATTCTTTGATCAAAATAGTGAATATCAAATTGCCCTTTAGATAACACAATCTGTCAAAAATTAAAACTATTCCCCTTCCGAAATCAGTGCTTTCAATAATGAGATTTATTATGGAATACTCTCCCTCTTTAAAAAAAAAAAGAGAGAGAGTGAAAAGATTCAATCACGAAAGAGTGAATTTTAGAAAACAGTGAATTTAGAGTGGAAAAAACATATTTCACTTATTTTGGAGTGACCTCAAGGATCACTCAAAAACATTGGAGTGATAACTGAGGTCACTCCAATATTAGTGAAAATAAAGATTTTCACTCAAAATTCACTCCAATTTCACTCTAAGCTCATACTTTCTTTTATTCACTCCTTCAAGAGTGAACGTTTTCACGCGGTTGTTTAAGAGAGTAAACAAAAAAAAAATAACAAGAATTCAAATGTGAGACTGCCAAAAGACAGAATTGTAAGCAAGATTACACAAGACGTGGAAGAAAGGAGGAAGTTTGCATATTAGATTCTAAAAATGAAAGTAAGCGACATGATTTGAATGCATCGATTCCAATCAAGGTAAAGGTAGTTCGATAAGCTTTGGTAGGCCAGATAAAAGAGATAAACAGATATATAGAAACATACATACACAGATAGATAGATACAATGTATACGATAGATAGATGGATAGATAGATAGATAGATAGATAGATAGATAGATAGATAGATAGATAAATGATAGATAGATAGATAGATAGATAGATACAATGTATACGATAGATAGATAGATAGATAGATAGATAGATAGATAGATAGATAGATAGATAGATACAATGTATACGATAGATAGATAGATAGATAGATACAATGTATACGATAGATAGATAGATAGATAGATAGATAGATAGATAGTTAGTTAGGTAGATAGATAGATAGTTAGATAGATAGATAGATAGATAGATAGATAGATAGATAGATAGATAGATGGATGCATACATAAAGAGAGAGAGAGGGGGGGGGGGGCGACAAAGCTTGCTAGCATAGTGATTGCAGCTAGGAGGAAGAACAGAACAGAAAACGCAAAGTTTGTACCTGTCAATGGCATCTTAGATTCTTGATTTAAAGAGAAAAACAGGAAGACTTACAGGCTGCATGGACAATCCTCACACACACACACACACTCACACACACACACACACACACACACACACACACAGACACACATACACACACAATGAAAAGCAGTCCGTAGACGTATCGATAAAGCATCGTTCACTGATCAAGTTAATCGATCACGTTTATCTATTCAATTCAATAGTTTATTTATTTGCATCATCAAAAAAGAAAAGAAAAAGGGAACATGATCCAAAGTGGTACAATTTTTCAGTTTGTCTTACATTCGTCTGATAAAGGCATTTTTTTTCAAATACAATATAAAGTATATATTTTTATGATGTCATTAAAAATAGAAACAATGCACTTTGCCATGGCAACAAAAATAGTAAATAATCATAACGATGGAAAACAGTGTTCCACTAAAAAGCAAAGCTTGTAAGACGTGGAACACTGGGACAAAACAACAACAGCACCAATTTGTTATATCAATAAAACATATTCATTTTAAATTCTTTTATATACTATTGTACATTTACTCATTGATATATGATGCTGATACTATGAACAATATTTACTATGATTTTAGATTATACAAAGATAATTTAGCTTACCTTATTCTCTGTATACCGGAGTCGATAAAATTTGAATTGAATTGAAGTGCGAGCAGGAGTGGTTTCAGTGCATTTTAATACTAGATGTAGAAATCTATTGAAACATGTGAATTGTGACGTATGTGTCTGTCAGTTGTTGGTGATTCTTAAGGCCTATATGTAAAAATATTAGGTGTTATTGTCCACTTTTGGAAATTTGTTTTGTTTGCAGGCATGCACATCACATCGGCACATACATGGAATGCATACATACACAGCACACGTGTAACACAGATATTGTAGACATATACATACAAGAAATAAACAGCAATACAATAACAATATCAATAAATGTCAGAAAAACTTATGCTTAACATTTTCGTTTGTTATGTAATTCAAAAAGATAACCATATTTCTTTGTCATAAGAGCGCATGTGAACAGCTATACTATGAAACGATGACAGGGACCATACAAACGATATTTTGAATTATTAGAGTAAACCGACATGAAGTATATCTTTTACCATATTTGGCATCAAATCAATTTTAATGCTTTAATGATTTCTTATAATATCACTTGTTTAAAACATTTAAAATGAAACGCTTTACGTGAAGAGATTAAGTTCCATTTCCTTGTAGTTGTAAAGGAATAAATCAAGATGCCCTGACTGGAGGATGAATCCATAGACTAGCTCCACGATGTCTGACTGATTAACGTGCTAAATCACTTAAGGTTTTGTTACGTGGAAATTTTGAGGGTTTCTCGTTGGAGTGAACTGGGTTGTTCAAAACGAATAAGTCGTCGAAAGACGTTAGGAAATGGTTGTTGCAGTATCTAAACACAAACTTTGCCACCTGCAAAGTATTCATATCAGAATCTTGTAGAGATATTGTATATAATAGAGATATATGATAGTACGATAAGACACTGGCTGTGAAGAAGAGTTTCACAGTATAAGTACGAACATCCTGTCTTCTTCTTCTTTTAAGCAAACGAGCTGTGTTTTGATTGAGCCTTGATATAACAGGAGAACAAAGAAATTACTCTGGAAACTTATCACGCTGTGCACCAACAGGTTATCTAAATATGTGATATACATATGAAAAACATGTACACACACTGGAACATCCAATCTTATTTCAACTGCTGAGAAGACCTTAACGATAAATAAATGCTTTTAAAAAAAGGACTGCTATTATCATCCCATCTTGCGATGCATCTGTGAGACCCCCTTGGTGCGGTACGGTGAATTAAACCAGTAAATGAGGAACACTTCGAGTCTAATGGTGCAGTTAATAGCAATCCACGTCCCACGAGACGATTTGACGTGTCCTCGGGAAACCTGGGCGTACTTCTGCAGCGAGAAGGCTGCTGCTGAGAGAGCCGGTATAATGATTACCATTCTGCAATGACTGTGAGTGTAAGAAATAAGCTGTGGAAACTCATTTATTTTACTCTCTTTTCTTTTGATGGTCAAAAATATATTCCAGTGAGAGGAAAAATCAGAGACAAAATGAAAGGGAGTAAGCCAAGTGGACCCGATGAACTAGTTATCACAGAAATGATAAGAGCTCTGGATTACTTTGGCCTCGCAAGTATACCGTCAACGAAGTAAAAAATGACAGCGGCTCAATTCCTGGAGACCTTAGCAAATCTTTATTCATTGCTTTAGCAAAGAAGCCTGAGGCAGTGGAGTGTGACTCTTCTTCATCATACAATCAGTCCGATGAGCCCCAGCATGAAGATTATACACAGCAGGATCACCATAGCAAGATTAAGCCCCGAGACAGGTGCAGAAGAAGAAGTTAGCTTTGTAGAAGGAGTTGGCACACGAAATGCTATCCCCATGACTAGGTCATAGTTTAATACCCAGGCATACGTAAGAGGAAGACAAAATTATTTAGGGCTGTTACACTTATTTGAAAGTGAAAGAAGAATTGCCTGCATACATCTGAAATATGCTATATAGTGATACATTCATACACCTTTAGCACTATAAAGAAAGGGCACAATCTGACATCTAAATAATTGATTCAGAATGTAGCATGGATCCGCTTTCCGTTATGTCTACACAAAGACGGCATGATAAATGGAGACTCGGTTGATGCACTAGACGAGAACAAAACTCCGTCATGGAAAGAGTGTTGAAATCCGATATTTCATGGCATCGATGCAATATGGCATGATATCACCTCACTATAGTGAGTGGAAATCGCCAATCCATGAACTCTATAATAAAATATATACTTACGTCATCAATAGTGGATGAATTGTCTGGCGCACGTGCTGTGCTGTGAGACGAGTGTGTGTAGACCTTGACTTTCATCTAACAATATAGTTCTTTCGGACAAGGGCTTTACTCATATCATGCTGACGTCATCAATGGCGGGAATCGTAGCAGTGCTAGACGTAAACTGGTAGCCGAAAGAAATGTGGCGTTCAGAAAGACAAAACAAAGGAGGGTGTCGTACATGGAAAAGAGTGGGAACTACTGTAGTGTCATCAAAGAGGGGGAAAAGGTATAACATAAGAATAAGAGGGAAACTAATGATGAGTTTAGCTCTGATGTCGATTGTGATCATAGTGTTATTATCAGAACAGTAGATAGATGATCACTTTGATTATGTCGATAGTGATCATGATTGTGATGACAATTGTGATTACAAGGAGATAGCGGTTGTGATAAATAGTAATGATTACCTTCGATGACGATGAATTAAATAGGCATTATTTTCGATATTTTCGTGTTAGTGATGAAAGTGGTGTCAATGAAAGATTAATGATAATCGGGGGGGGGGGGGTAATGGTATCCTCATATTGCCACATTATAAATTAACTCTTCATTCTCACATTCTTTCCAATTTCGTAATTGTCTCTAATTTTCATTATTTTACCTATCAAGCTATTTTCTTCCTGTATATGACATTTTATACAGCACGATGCTGACGTTTTACCAGTGTTTTTATACCATCATTTCAGGATATAAAAGCTACACAGTCTATAATGTCACATTAAGTATTTATACAATTCGACATATTTTCACCATTTTTTGCTCAATGAAAGAACATTTAGACATTGACTGGGGGTTGTTGTAATCCCCGTAATATATGTCAGTAACACGTCCAGGATGTGTATTTTTATTTAACAAAATTCAAGATATGAAAGTTTCATCACATTTTATTTATGCTGACGCACCATGATGACGTCACTGATTACCAAAATTACAGTGTAGCCTTCTTGTCTAGGGACGTGGATTTAACCAAAACTTTATATATATTCATATCCTTCGAACGGTTTTTTCAAATATCCTCAATTTCACTGACGTGTTTAACTAATATTTCCACATTCACTTAATTGCATACATGTTTGGGGCAGATTCCCCCTTTTAATTGGAAGTATTAAACAACGCTGAGGCTAAGAAAAAGAAGATTCTCACCTCTCATAGCTATACACAAAACAACAAAACAAAATCATCAGAAATAAAGTGGTCGTCAGTGAGAACAGCAAGTGAAGTGTTTGATTGGTGGGCTAGTGTCGTATCAATTCGAATTACCGCTCGAAATGCCTCGGAATTAACAATTCATCCAGCCCAACCTAATGTTTGGGGCATTGCCCGGGGTGGAACCAGTGATGCGATCTTCCCTATACGTCAGCCGGCAGCGCTGCCGAGACACTGCGAGAAGTGACGTTCAGTCCTGAGAGAGGGGAGATGTTCCTTGCGTGGTCCGGGTTTTCTTGTTTCCGTTAGCTATTTTTCTCCCTCCTTTCCCTCCACATTCTCCTCCCCCTCCATCTCAGTCTCCCTTCCTCTCCTTCCCCCTCTCCCATTCTCTCTCTTTTACTCATTCTCTCTCGCTCTGTCTTCCCCTCTATTACCTCTTTTTATCTCTTTCTCTTTCTGTTCAGGTAAATGGGCCTTATCGCGGAGTAGAAGATTGGGTAGCCGCGGCCAGGTTTGAAAAAGAAAAAGAAAATGACGCTCCGTTTCGTCTTATTCGTTCACCAATGTTTACGTCTTCCGAGATGATACCATTAGATACAATAAAACAACAAAGCGATGTCAATCAACACCTCAATGAAATTACAAACAAGAGGGAGACCCATTTTCATCGAAATATTCGTGAATGGGACATTAGGCTGAGGCTGACTCAGGGCTTGGTACTGCACACTTGTTTTGACGTTTCGGGAAGAATGTTCTCTATATTATATTCTTCCCCGGTACAGAATCTCCCCCGTTTATCTTCTGCGCGACAAAAGACCCGGCGAAGAATTTAATCGTATCGCTTCAAAGAATTGCGTATTTAGATTTAACTTGTCACAAGTGAAAAATCACTTCCTTGAACCCGACAACGGACAAATAAACCCAAATAACTCGTCTGAGTGTATGTGTCTCTCCTACGTCTTTCTGTCGGGGTGGGGGGGGGGGGAGGATTTAAAAGAGATTAACAGGAAACATCCGACTCCATAGACTATTTCTTGGCAGAGTCAAATCAATTGTGACGTCACTATCAACCTAATTGTGGTTGTTGGATGAGAACTTGTAATCAAAGGCGCCACTCGAATTGAATGGCAAAGACGTTGCAACACAGACAGCAAGTGACTTCCCCTTCAACCTCCCATCGGTTACCATGGTGACGATCAGTAAATGCAATTTCATTCATTACCACGCAGAAGGGATGACCAGTATAACAATTAGAGGCGGAGCCTGTCTGCAGCGTGACAGGTAGGGCGATGGAATGTGTCAATTTCCCCCGCTGCTCTCAGCACCAAAGTTCGGGTTATAGGGGCAGGTGGTGCGCCAGGATTACACCGTCTACTCTCTGCACCGTAATGGCAGTAAGATGCAGCGGGACTGGTTCAAAAGGCAATTAAACACTATGATCAGGTTAAACTCAAGAAATAGAGTAGAATCAAATGAGATATACATACCGGTCTTATCGAAACCGGATATAAAGTAGGAAAGTTGTGTAAAATTAAAGTTTTATATATTTTTATAAATCTGGGGTGTTGGTCTCGACAACATACTGAAATAGGGAGAATTGATAGTGTCGCCACCTCTCAAGTTACACTTTAAACTGTGCACAAATCTTCATCGATTTCCTCCTTTTAAACCATTGAATATATGACGTATAGCTTGCGTCACGTTCATGTGGTGGCGAATTGGTTAATTTGTAATTTGTTAGTGCATTGTCTTTCCTCCTAAAAGTCTGCATTGTTTTGCACGTTGATTTTGTTATTGAACCTGGAGAAAAGAAATACAGAGATAACGCCAAATCAAATAAAAAAAACAAAACAAGATTATAGATATTTGCAGGAAAAGGGCAATGATACTGGAATATTAATATCTGTACAAAGTCAATGGTAATTTCAATATTAGCTAACATTACTACCATCAATACTGTTTGCGTGATATGTATTGTGTATATATATATATATATATATATATATATATATATATATATATACGCAAATCCGTGAATATATATATGTATATTGTATATACATATTTATGTTATATAAATATATTGAGTCGAATTGAATTGAATATTGGATGGAATGTTGTGAGTAAT
Source organism: Diadema setosum (assembly GCA_033980235.1). Classification (NCBI taxonomy): domain Eukaryota; kingdom Metazoa; phylum Echinodermata; class Echinoidea; order Diadematoida; family Diadematidae; genus Diadema; species Diadema setosum. The sequence goes on from CM067076.1 coordinate 21,272,781, forward strand.
GAACAGAGAATAATCGCCGTCATCAATACTACGGTATTATGTGTCCTTTTAACCTTAATTGGAACATTATCAATAATAAAGCCCCTTCGACCCCCCTCCCAAGAGAGGAGCGAAAATGGGTGATTAAACGGAGTTGCGATTTACTGATTTTTCTTTTTACGAATCTTGATTATCGCGTTATAAATTGGGTTCAATCTCCTCTTTTTAAAGAGTTTTGCTGACGATTGTAAATCTTGATTATAGTAGCATTTATCTCCAAGACTCAGATGAAAACTTCGGGGCGGGGGGAGAGGGGGAGGGGCGGCACCGCCTGGCGAATGTTTACATGAGATCAATTGTAATTTTCTTTATGTTCGGTGGAAAATGTTATGCGCGTGTATATGTTTATGCGTGTGATCGTGATGCGATGAAGACATGAATTACTACGTTTGTGTGCATATATAATAGTTTTATGCCTTTCAGTGGATGTTCACATTAGGTAAACTACAGCACATAACTACGCATCAGCCATCTGTGAGCAATATCGCCAGACTGTCTCTGAAAATTAAAGGGATTCCCTTCCTTCCATTCGAAAACTTTATTTCCTTTCATTATTCACGTGCCGTATCCAAATTATACAAGATTATTACAACGTGACAATATTGATATGCACAGCGGAAGAAAATGCATACCATGATAACACTATGAAGAAATTACGAAAACGTTTACAAAATAAATGTCAAATAACGCACATAATAAATTTATACACGCGGGTAATACCAATATTTCGATTTTCGTGAAATTAAGGTAGGTAGAAGAAGTACTGAATTGTAATGGATATGGAAAAAAAAAACTTACAAAAACGCGAAGTTTGCACAACTAGCAAGTTCCTACTAAGAGAATAGAAAAACAAGGCGTTTACGATTTTTTTTTTTCATTTGTGGAGGAAAAATATCAATAAAAGGACATGGAGTACAGACAATATATACAGACAAGATATTCGTAAACATAATATTAATGAAAATCAATGGCAGCGGGGGGGGGGGGGGGGGTCCGGCTCAAAACAGAACTTTAGAAAGTCCCTTCGTTATGCCCTTTTCATTTGTGATGAGTTCTTTTTTTTTTTTTTTTTTGCTTCCTTTTCCTCTTGTCAATAACATGCTTCCTTAATTCATCATGGGAAATAGTAATAACGAGATTTCCTATCACCGTGTTTAATACGGTGATCTCTTCTACTTCTGTTCCCCCTACATGGGTGCCCAAGAGATATTGATAGAGAAAAAATAGCCCAAGATAACTCAGTATATCTGTATTTAGACAGAGATATTCATAAATGAATAAATCCCACGTAAGCCTATACCCTAACGGTAAAGAGCTAATGAACACTTGGACGCCTTCAGACATCAAAGGAGCGGACATGCAGCGCTCTCCGCTCCCGGAACTATCCCTCGGGGTAAACCGCACCACTCGCAAAAAAAAAGAAAAAAGTTTCCCCACAACGTAGAAGTTTTCACCTCATTAGAAACTAGAAGCATGCCTCTCTTCCGTCTCCTGACACAAGGGAGCAAGTAACAGATGGACTGTTTCGTTTTGATGAGCAAAATATGTCAGCATAATGATATCGTATCTTGACTAGGATGTCTCTCAAACTCAATACCTTGAATGTTTCTGCTCGAAAACCTATAAACATCATTTTATATTATACAAACGTGTTTAGTCCAATTTGAAAGCATTAACAGTTCAAATTTGGGCGATTTGTACCTTACTTCCTTTTTGCCGCAAGTGTAGGGCAGTACCCCCTTCAATACGGGTTGATTTCCCCAAAACCGTATGCAGATTTTCTGTTCAGAGGCGAAGCACTATTTCCCGCGGAGAAGACGTGGAATTGAGGTCGATGTGTGGGAGGAAAGACCAACCAATGCACACGCAACCAGAAGAGCTCACGCCTCACATCTCCGTGTAATATTGCGGTGTGCGCACATCCGATGGGCACGCGATGGAGAATGGCCAAACAAACAAGCAAGCTCGAAAATTTAGGAAATCGGGCGAAAAGTTTGACCCATCATGAAGGACGCCAATCCGGTAACAGTCAGCAGACGACAGACGACGGGCCCGGCCTACAGCACCAAAGGAGGTATATGGGACTGATAGGAGAGTGCTTGCAGTGCTTGTATATCAAACCAGCTACCAAGCAAGTCACATACACGTAGTACAGTATCAGTTTTAGCATCATTATGTTTACCTAGCAGTTAAGTAAGTATGCCCAGTTTGCAGTTCTCTGATAAAAAGAGGGGGAGGGGGAGATTCATTTTATTCAGGGAAATTTTCATGTATTGCAGGATTTGCAAACGCATATATATATATAAATATATATATATATATATATATATATATATATACATACAACTATATGTAATAATGTATATATACATGTAGCTTCAGGGAGAAAACTTAATTATAAAGTATAGGCATAAATATTGTAATGGATACACATGCATTGTACTATCATTTCTGGGCACTTGATTGTTCCGCGGAGGAATATGTAAATAAAGAGTTCGACAAGATGACCGAGATCGACCAAACACCTTGTTTGAGAGTCTGGGTATTTTTGGTGGTAATATGTAAATAAAGAGTTCGACAAGATGACCGAGATCGACCAAACACCTTGTTTGAGAGTCTGGGTATTTTGGGTGGTTCTGATGGTTCGTTAGGCCAAGTTAACCTCCCGTAAAAATATATATATATATATATATATATATCTTTCTACACACACACACACACACAAACACATGTATATATTTCTCTTTCTACACATATATATTTGTACTATACATATATATATATATATATATATATATATATATATATATATATATATATATATAATGAAAACAAACAAAGGTACAACTGACCAGAAACAACTGATTTATTAGTGATAACTTTGAACAAAAAACCCATTTTCTTTGCTCAAAGTTGTCACTGATAAATCTTTCGTTTCTGGTCAGTTTTCCCTTTATTTGTTTTCTTTGTATAGATACTAAATATCATAATATGTGTCTCGAGGAAAAAAGATATATGCATACATAAAAGTTGAAAAGAAGAGTTTGCAATGCATAATAGCGTCCAGCAACTTTTATTCGTTGTACCAAATTTTTCAACGTGTCACATGTCTTCTTCAAGGTTTCATAATCGATATGTATATGTACATATATATATATATATGAATGATTAGATTTACGTATATACATGTAGGCCTACATATCTTCAATGTATGTATTTGTTGTATACATGTACACACTTGTGATGTTTCTTTGTTGTTTTTGTTCGTTAATGTATATTATGGAAATTGCGTCTTATTTATTGTTTGTAAGGGAATCGGCCTCGATAGGCTTCATACGGCCTTTACTGATCCCTCACGTGCTATGTCTGTATATACTTTTCTCTTCTGTTTTATTGTGAACGTGATGTTTTCTTTTTAGCATGTGAAATAAATTTGAATTTGAATTTGAATATATATATATATTTCATAAACAAAGTTATAAACTATATGAATGGCACAATGGCAAGAGATCTGCACTCATATTGTAGGAGGTATTCGTTATTTGGTCCTAAAATTATCTATTCAGGAGTACATCATGATCTGTCGTGGCGGAAGAGCGACCGGACAACCTCCAATATCTTAACTAGCAGTCCAGAAATTTATATTTGTAATTCGGTGGCAATTTTCTCTTGGATTTTGTGATTATTGAGACTAATCGAAGCGAAATCATCCGGTGTTTGACTAAACCCTTAATTACACTTGGATCTCATTCATCATTGTAAAAACGTCCTGTTTTGCAAACCGTGTGACCTTATTAATACGGTCAAAAGGCCATCAAGAAGTGGAGTTGCTTAATCATTACCAGAGTAAATCGAACAACGTGGGCTGCTTTATCACATTTTGATAAGAAATCGTCAAGCTGTTGGAAGTGATTCTTATACCGTCAAATATAAGCTTCATTAACTTGACAATCACTTCTGCTGAATTAGTCTGCGAGACTCGGTTGTTGTAAACGAACATCACGTCTTTTCTTTATTTCCTTTAAAGTGCTATTTAAAATTTAATCATTTTTGGCAACATTTTGCTGATTCTATAGATGCATAAACTGGTCGGGAAGGAAGGCCTCGAGCCTCGGTGAATAAGTTAGCCTCTTTCCCCCCTGGCAAACAGCGGTGTGCACCTAGAATCACCACACTCTCTATATCGTGTAATATTACTTTCGCCTAATATTGTATTTTACTTTGAAATGTACAATGAATAAATAATTAGAATGATAATAATAATTGTATTTATGGATCATAATACCCTTATGCATAACAATGCTATGTAGACGCTTTTGTTTGATTTGATTTGATTTGATTTGATTTATTTTCGCATTCAATCAGATACAAATTGAATACAAATTCCAAAATCACAGAGACAAAGAATGTTGTGTTAAATGATCGATAACAATCAGCCACATTTGACCGCGAGAATCTTAAATTGAAAATTCTATCTTGAATTTTGAAGAAAAGCTGAAGTGAGGTTGTCACAAAGTAGGGTTTAATGATGTAGCAGATCCACACAATATTTGTGTAAAATGTAACATTTGTACGAGAGAAACAACCACCTCCCACATTGCAAAACTGGCAGTGTATGTGTCCACTGAATAATTTTCACGAAGCATACTATGCGTAGCTTGGCAAAGAAGGAAAAAAAAACAGAGATTCGTCTCGAGTTCTGGGGCTTCGAATTCAATACCGGTAGAAATAAATTGGTGACGACACACATAATCTCATGTTTGGAGTTATGATTTAATTTTTTTTTTTTTCGCAAAATGAAACCTGAGGGCAATTAAACTCAAAAGTGGCGCTTGATCTAATAATGAAATATTGGTGAACGAACCAACAATCAACTTCAGTATCATTATTGACTATCAATGAGTAAAAGGGATTATCTTAAGTCATCTCTAAATCAGATATGACATTGACCTTATTACAGAGGCTTTACTCTGTTATCACTAATCAAATATGGAATGTTTTATCTTCTTTATTCGTTTGTTAGCATTATAATACTTCTCAATTCAAAACAGAATAAAATGACCATAGGTTTCAAAACGTAGCAAAACATAATCAAATTAACACGGAGGAAAAGCAAAGTAACTTTTCATGTTATAATGCAGCATAATTAGCATAAAAACATTTATGTTTGTATTAATCATACAAGGCAGTACATTCGATAAAACAAGGAAACAGGAGACCGTCAGCATTAGCATGGCTTGACTTGGGTGACAGCCTCATGGGGAATTTAGTTCAGGTTTGCCTCTCGCAAAAGGTAGATTTTTTTTTATATAGTATGGGAGAAATATGTGAGGTGATGCCAAGGAAGGAGGAGGTTAAATCAAGGCGGTACTAGGCGCCTAGTACCACCTTGATTAATTGATCATCGGCGTTCGTTTGTCTGTTTGCAAAATAACTCAAAAAGTTGTGAACGGATTTAAACGAAACTTGCAGAAAAAAAAATTGATAATGACACAAGAAAGAGATGATTCAATTTTGGTTTTGATCCGGCAATCTTTATGGATTTTTGAAGGATTTTTTTATCTTTTGCAGATAGGGGCATTAGACTTGGGAGTTCAAGCTGTGCGCATTTGAGATTTGCATATGCGCTCTAATAATGGCTCTAACCAGGGAGGCGGTGGCTTCCCACCACCCTGCTCTAACTAAACTTTAAAGTGCATGCTCTGCTCTGGTACGGAGAGGCTTGCTATCGGGAAATTGGGCGATTTTCAGCAAGCGTGTGTAATAATGGGTGGAAATGAGTTGCTTGGCCAAGGTCTACGCTCTGCGACTGCTTTTCTAGTCTTTTTGTTGGTTTAATAGCTTAAAAGGAGATTTTTGCGAGCAAAACTTTTGTCCTGCTGAGTTATGCGAAGTAATTTGAAAGAGTGATTCGTATATACGCATGCAGTTGTCCATCCACGTAAAAGTTTACCCTGCGGTGCATACCATTATGTCCAGTACCATTATAGAAATGTATTTTAGTATCCTTTTAGTATATTTCTTATATTTCTGTATAATTCATGGCTGTGTATTATTTATGTCTATGTAAATTATCTTTTCGTAGAAAGTGATATATATTAAAGCCTTCAAGATTTATGCTGTGTACTCACAATCAAAACGGCAATCCTGTATCTTTCTTTCTCTCTCCCTCGCTCTCTTTTTCAATATGAGTGGTCATTGTTGAAATGGCCGTTCTAAAACAGTGATCACAGTAACTCCATTGTTATTCCATCGTTGAAACAGTTGTTTTAAAACAGTGATGATCACCTTAATTCTAGAAGCTTGCACCTTTGACTTACTGCAGACGATGTTCGTGAACATTTATTCAGTTGACTTTGATAGATCATAGAAGTATGACTTCTACAATGAGCCTTAAAACGTAAGAATTATTGCCAATAATTATACATACAAGGAGTAAAAGTAAAATACATCTGCATCTGTACGTTATCCCCATAATTATGGACACTGGTGGAAGTATGGAAATTACATGATATGACATGCAAGCAAGGAAGCTACTCTTAGTAGAGGCTACTATGTAATCCCGTGAGATTTTTGTGCCAAAATTATTTTTTTTTTTTGCTAACTTTTGTCAGTTTGGGGTGCTGAATCCCCCCCCCCCCCAAAAAAAAAAACCCACAAAACAATTTGGTTCCATTTTTTTCAACGGCGTCTTCAGCCTTCATTTTGAATTTCAAAATGGCCGCCATAGTAAACTGTAAGTGAGCATTGTAGAAGCTTCAAATTTGGTGCAAAATGCATCGTTGTGATGTCAGACACTCTGATATATCTTTTTCTGATATTGTGGATTGTTTTGATAAAATTTGTAGGCTGCCATCTTCAATTTCAAAATGGCCGCCATAGCAAACTGCATTTTGACCCATATCTGATAAAGTGAACATTGTAGAAGCTTCAAATTTGGTGCAAAATGCATTGTTGTGATGTCAGACACTCTAATATATCTTTTTCTGATATTGTGGATTGCTTTGATACAATTTGTAGGCTGCCATCTTGAATTTCAAAATGGCCGCCATATAGCGTTTTTACCCATACCTCAGGTTGCAACTGAAGTGTTTGTTCGCAAAAACCGAAAAGTCCATTCTTGAAGATTTTAAAGTACGGTGTCTGTCATAAAGTACTAAATAACACATTTTAAATGATATATTGGTCACTTCATATAAAGTTACATTTTTGAAGTTATGGTTAAAAGAAGCAAAAATTTTCTTATTATTCTCTTTATTTTTCTTGACCTTTAATCGCAAATATCTCTATTTGGCAAATATGAACTTATCGGTTTTTACAAATATAATTATTGTACAAGCATCAAATTTCTAAAAAAAATGTATATCTAAAAATATCTCTAAAAAAGAGTATAATCTAAAATTGTACGACTACTGCTGTAAAGCGCATTTATTCGTCATATAAGCTTTACTTGTAATTCTAATCATAACTAATAACTATTTTCAATAAAACGATGTAATTACCCTCATTATTAGTGGAAATTGTGCAAAGAAAATGGAATTACATCGGGATTCGAACCCGAGACCTCCGGAGTGCTGGCCTGGTACTCTACGACTGAGCTATAGAAAGCTCTAGTTCAGTGTTCATCCCATGTAAGAAACACTTAATTCTCAATGCTCGGATGGTCAGAAGCTATAGCAGTGTGTTTGTGTGTGACACACACGCACACACTTTTCCACTAATAAATTATTTCAATTTCTGATCAGTTTTCTTCTGTTTGTTTTTGTTACATACTCTCAGTACTGTTAACGGGTTTTTTTTTGTTTTTTTTTTTTAGTAGCAAGGATGGTGGTAGTAGTAGGAGTACTACCACTTCTGTTTCTACTACGTAATGTAGCTGTAGAAGTATAGTTTTAAAAAACACACTTAAATAAAACGCATGAATGTCTGGATAAACTTACTGCAGAAAGGCAGTCTACATGACTAGGCTGGTGGTTCTGGCACATAATGATCATCTGCAAAAATTCGCTCGATTCATGTTCTAACTTAAATTTGACTCCCTTAGCTTCGATTTTTCGTCAATCTGCTCAATAGAGAAATATATCGTTTTAAGCTACTTTAATCCTCGAACTGTTGAACTGCAATTGTCATCAGTTGCAACTGTGGCAAGGTGGAACTCATCCTGTTTGTTTCAAACTGAGACGGAATTCATTATGATATTCCTTTCTTCTCTCTTACTTCAATGCCCTTAGGGATACTGACACTTGCGTTTGTTCCAAGGGGGCAAAATAGAGCGTTCAATCTAAGAAATTGCAACTCTGCTCCTCAATGGTTTATGAATAATAGAATGATTACAATAGGTGTTTTTACCTTTTTATCTTTTTTTTATTGTTTTATCTTCTTGTTTGGTCTCATTATACATTGCCACATCCGACATGTTTTCAGATCGCGTGAACCTACGCCCCAAGAGGCACTCAAGACTGCCTTAATTTCCGCTTGAAGGCTGGTATCAAACACTTAAGTGTGTAGCTCCTTATTCAAACCATGAAGCTATGGAGAGCTATATGGTGCAAAATTCAACGGGAGAAAATGCACTGAATGTCACCAATGTGAAGTTGTTGTTTCTTTAATACTCACAAACCTAGAGTAGCAAAGGTGCCAGCTTACTCTGATGTTTTACACTTGAAGGCCAACATCAAACACACAAGTGTGTAGCTCCTTGTTCAAACCATGAAACTACGGTGAGCTATATGGTGCAAAAATATTTTGAATGTCACCAATGCGAAGTCGAATTTTTTAAACACTTTCCCTACGGAAACCTGGTGGTCTGTGTCTTAAGTCTATGGGGGTTTCAGAATTCAGTGATGGAATGGATTAATATTCACAAGTTCAGAGTAGCAAAAGTGTTTGTATACATTTGTATATACGTACAGGCCTATATATATATATATATATATATATATATATATATCAAATAAAGTCTGGGGCCCGTTGCATAAAAGTTACCATTATGGTAACTTTGCCATCCAATGGTAAATACCATGGCAACAATACTCAACAGCCAATCAAAATCAAGAATTCCATGGAAGTTACCATTGGATGGCAAAGTTACCAAAATCATGATAATGGTAACTTTTATGAAACGGGCCCCAGGTCATTCGTGACTCCCCCTCCCCCTGCACTTGCACCATTTCACCCCCCCCCCCCCTTTTTTTTTTTTGTTGCGAGTAAATCCTTGAGAAGAGTTTTAGTCGTTCTGAATGTCAGGAAAGGGCTGTCATCTCGTAAACATCATTATTCATAACGAATGTTATTGTGACTGCCCCTGCAACGTTGAATATGTCTTGAAACTGAAAATACAACAATTTACTGCATTTTGTTTCTAAAGATTAATTATTTTCATTTAAACACTTGATTTAGAAAATGTTATTTAACCAGAATCGGTGTCATTGCATTTTCGTTTTGTACATTGTATTCCTGAAGGGGAAAAAATGCAAAAATATTGAAAATGGAATTGAAACTGAATTAACCTTTACTGTACTATTGGTAACACCTATATGCATTCTGGAATTGGTAAATTTCCGAGGACAATGACAATTCTTTCTTGACTTCCTTGGACTTGCAAAACTACTTCCATAATAATAATAATAATAATAATAATAATAATAATAATAATAATAACAATAATGATAATAATAATATAATAATGATAGTAGCCGGGAATCTCTGATAGAGCAGTTGCGGCACTGAAGAGGCTACCATGGGTAAATAAGTTATTATTATTATTATTATTATTATTATTATTATTATTATTATAGGTTTTCATATTCATTTTCAAACTTTTTTCATTCAATTTCACAATTTTTTACTTCAATTTCGTCGCGGAATGTCGAGAGTAGGCCAATCTTACTTTCAAATTCGTCTTTCGTCGTTCATTTTCAAATAAAGTCCATTCAATCTAGTCATTTGGCATACTTTTTCGTCATTTACAGTTCAAATTCGTCAGTCTCACTCGCAGCACTCAAAACAGCAGGATCGATTTCGTCTTTTGCCAATCATTTTCGTTAATTTTTCATTCATATTCGTCTCATATCTCTCCCCGTTGTGATTTTCCAGTCATTCATGTATTTTTTTCCTGTAACCGTTCACATTTTACATTCAGGAGTTAAAATACACCTGAGTGCCCCCCCCCCCACACACACACAGAACCACAGATACAGACACACACACAAGCAATCCGAGTACACACTGAAACAAACATACATGTACCATGTGTATAAAAATATACGTATACCGTCTCGTAAAGGAAAACACTGACAAACAATTTCTAGGCAAACATGATTAAAGACAAAAATTTAACTGTAGAATTGTCGCCTGTTTAATGTCAAAGAATGGAAAACATAATTATATTTGCTGCTTTCTAGGGTATAAAATTTAAACTTTGCTTCATGCATTAGGCCTATGATGCGAAAACCTGAACATTACGAGTTAAAGTCCAAAATGTGACACTGACATACTGTCCTGGGTTATGACTTTTGACTGTTGTTTATCCTTCAATCATTTTCGTTGGTTGTCTTGTTTTTGTGTATTGTTAAAGCAAATGGTTAGGGAATAATGTGTAACGATACAGTTTACGAGAGAAACTAAAAATAATTATGTCGGCTTAAAGTTGGTTCACCATCGAAATAAAAAATTGACAACATCTGACTAATATGAATGAAAAATTCATGAAATTGTGTGAACAAAGACGAATTTGATCTTCACATTCTGCGATCCGTCAGCGGGAGGGACGAATTTGAATGACAACTGACGATTTTGAATGCTATGTCTTCGAAAATGTTTGACGAAAAAAATTACAGTGACAATTGACGAAATTGAATGACAAAAGTGCGAAAATGGATGGGAAAACTTATATTATTATAATCATTATTATTATTGTTATTATCATTATATTTGTTATTATTATTATCATCTTTCTTCTTCTTCTTCTTCTTCTTCTTCTTCTTCTTCTTCTTCTTATTATTATTATTATAGGTTTTCCCGGTCAATTTCATACTTTTGTCACTCAAATTCATTAATGTGCATTCAAATTCACGCAGCGCACGCACGCGAAAATATTCGGGCATTCAAATTCAGAATCCGAGCGATCAATTTCATTTATGGGGGTTCTATTTCGTTTTCGTGAAATCAAATTCACGATTGGGCATTCAATTTCAAAATGCGAGCACCGACTTTCCTACTCGTGCATTCAAATTCATGCTATAGTCACGTGATAGTCCCAATGAGCTTGTTTGGAGCATTCAAATTCATTTTTAGGCGATCAAGTTCCTACTTCGTGCAATCAATTTAACGAGGAAAATGAAGTAGACTTTTAAAAAAGTTAAAAGGGCCAACACAATCAATTAAGGCTTGCATATAGTGTAATTATGGTTGTTTACAGGTTCTACGTTGTTCTCTGTTCACGTATTCTTTGTTTTTCATCTCAATAAATTTCAAATTGCAATGTCCAATCAGCCATCATCAGTGCATCCAAACAACACAACGACTAGTAATCATATCTCTTGGTGATACTGTTCTATGCTGACAACGCCCCAACACCAACCACATAATCGTGATAATGACAATTCATCAATTTAAAGACAAACTGACACACAGTGATCTCACATAGTCCCACAAAAGTAAACCAATAAGACAGCAATACACAACAAACAGCACGTATAAAATGTTAAAGTATCAGTTTCAATATAGCCGAAATTGTTTTTTTTTCCTCGAAAGTGTCAACCAACCATCCGCATTATGCTCGTCTGTAGGCCTATACAGTGCCTAATTTTTGTTTGTTTGTTTCGTTTTCTATCAAACAAGATGGCTGGATAACCCATATTCAGCTGCAAGAGGTGGTCTTCCATAATATGGGGTCCAGTTTGATGTTCTGCTCTTTGCGATGAATAAATGAAGTGGGATCTTTTACGTGCATGAGTTGTGACTCTCTTGCACGTGGGACCTCCATTTTATGTCCAATCCGAGGGACATGTGCCTGTATATTCCTATTTGCTAAGTGCGAGTTCAAAATTGTCAATGAACAGGTGGACCTCTACTGCAAAATGGATAATCATCATAAATCCCAATATATTCAAAGCCAAATGAGAAGCACATGCATACACGACCCCAAACTAACTAAATTCAGGACTTCTTTTAAATTGAATGCAGTTATTTGGAACATGGTTGCCTATTCACGAATTTGAATGACCGACGAGATTCCGTCGCCAGCTTGACATGAATTTGACTGCTCAATGATGAAATGCGTGCTCCTCTCTTAAATTTGAATGCTCCGATAGTGAATTTGAATGTTCCGATAGTGAATTTGAATGCTCCGATAGTGAATTTGAATGCTCCGACAGTGAATTTGAATGCTCGGATAGTGAATTCGAATGACCGGATTTTGAATTTGATTGCTGATTCAGTGCTGCGAGCGTGGAATGCGTGAAATCGAATGCTCGGAATAGGAACTTGAATGACAAAAGTATGAAATTGACCGGGAAAACCTATATTATTATTATTATTATTATTATTATTATTATTATTATTATTATTATTATCATCATCTAAACCCACTCCAGAGTTGCGGAAAAGACACATCTTGTTTACACGTCGGCAATTGGTCTCAGAGAGTCCACGTACATCCACTCCAATGCGCGGTACGGGGACATCAGCTTACAATAGTACATTCCCGCCAGGTTGGTGACGGGAAAATTGACGTCCGTGTAAAGCGAGCTGGAGGTCACCTGTTGGGAGGAAGCGGATGATAGAGTGTACGGTGAATGGGTGCGGGAACGAATTAGAACCAAGGAGGTACCTCCTTGATAGAGACGCAGGGGCGGATCCGGGAATTCCGTAAAAAGGGGGGGGGGGGGCTTTACAAAATTAATGGGGCACACCCCTTCATCTCTCTTTTTTTTTTCCATTTCTTTTGTTGTAACAAGTATTCAAGGGGCGCGAGCCGGTGTGCTACCCCCTGGATCAGCCAATGGAGACGGAGGGGGGGGGGGGGGGGGGGGCGGCGGAGGGGGAGAGATAAAGGTGTAGGTAGAGGGCAGTGGAGATATTGATGAAAACTGGTACGCACTTTCGGGAAAAAAAAAAGAGACAACAGTAATAAAATGCTACCGTATATTTCATGTGATGGAAGAGAAATACGAATGTGACTCTTAAGATTGCAATTCAGAAGAAAAGTGTGGTTCATAGAGTTCTTTCTGAATTAGCTGTGAAGTAATAACGCGGAATTAAAAGCATTATCACACATTAATTGCAAAAGAGTGATTGCTAGGTTAGAATCGAGTGCAGTTTATTCAAAGGTGATCATGACAAAAACTCACAACTGTGACATTTATTTGTTTGTGCACAAAATATTACGTAAATCTGTGTTTTTGGTCCAAAAATGCAGCAAATACAACTCTACCCTGTTCACCTTAATGTATGAAGAGGAGAAAGAGAGAGAGAGAGACAGAGGCAGAGGAAGAGGGAGCGAGACCTCAAATGACACAGAGAAAAAAAAAACAACAATATTTCGTCTCTTAATGGTTCCTGTTTATACACAATTTTTGCTCACTATCTTTCAATAGGTGCAGAGTAAACATTGAGTGCAAATGTCCATGATCGTGCCCGCCAACTCTTGATGAATTCTTCTTCTTTTTTTCTTTTTCTTTTTGTTTTTTTGATGGGGGAGGTGGTCCTTCAGTTTTGCAAAGGTTAATGATATCTCATGAAAGCAGTGCAATTAGTAACCTTGCGTGTAATGAGAATGACAAAGGTTGATGAGACCATTGGGAATCAATCGGTTCTTGTTGGATTTTGAATAATGACGTCATGCGATTCTATGAGGAATTAACAATTATTTAACTATGACATAAAAAAAGGCTAAATAATGACAACGACAAGGAAAGTGATTATGATGATGGAATTGTGGAATTGATAGAAATCAAATGAGAAAAGGCATTGTCAAGGATAATGAGAGTAACCATGGCAACGAAACACAAAGCAATGCTGAAGAGAATCATCAAGAGAAAGATGTGAGATGTGTTTACCAAGGTTGTGTTGTCATTCTGCGTTTTGTATTCCACGTGAGAATTCACCCATGCAGACCCTGTTGCCGTGATGACGTCATCGCCAAAGACGATGGGACGCCCTCTCTTCTCGTAGCGAAGCTTCACGACATCCGGAGCTATTTGGTACGCATAATTGTAAGCGGCCTGCGTTGACATCCGCGCAAAAGCGCGTGGATATCAAAATAAGTGATTAAATTATTTTAAAAATTGTTAAATGTATCAGGAAATACTACTAAAAGCCAGTTAAACTTATGTCCCTGTATGCTTTTCATATGAGTGTGTTATTATACAAGTTTTCTCAGCTTTCCTGGGATATCGTTCCTCATCAGCGGCAAAGAGAGTTTTGCTAGATTGGTGAATCTCGATTCGTAAGCTGTCATTGCTCTTCCCAAAGTAAAATCTGTGATCTTTTGTTCAGTCGCTGGGCCCCCTTCCAGGACCGATTACTCACATCAACCTTACACCATCAACACTTCCTGCTGGCTATCAAAATAATTGGCCAGTAAAAGATTGTACGAACGATTTTGTGATGGTATCTGTGAGACGATTATACTTTTCGCGAGTACTTTCCTCATTATTCCCAATAATTTCTCCACAGGAAAACAAACAATCGAACGGAGAAAAAAAAAAACCCACGGAACACATATTCAAACTTTAATCTGTCGCCAAATACAACCTTTCACCACTGAAAAAAAGCTAAAGCATGCATGGACTCATGATAAGACGTTTCTACACGAGAAATGCTCTCCTCAATAAACACATAATAACAGCATACATTGTCGTGCTACTTTTAAAACAGTCAATACCTTTTGCAAATTTAATAACCCGGAACGCATCGAACAGTTAGTTATGTCGACCGAACACTCGTCCGAACTGTCTTTCCTCAAGACTAACAATGATGACAGAATTTTGAAGGTTTCCCGTTCTCTAATGGAACCAAGGAGGGGTGGGAGACGATACGGCGCATGCGCAGTGCATTCCATTTGATCTCATCACCTCCGTAACGCTTTATATGGAAAATCTGACAAGATAAAAGCTTTGACTGTTCAAGCAAATGTGAAAACAGCAGGCAGACGACAGAATCGGCAACACACATCTAGTCCCTTATTGCTAAAAACGGTTAGTCTGAAGAGTCTGATTTGCTTACAAAATTTTCGAAGAATGGTATCAATATTGGCCATCATTTTTTTTTTTACTTACACCGAGCGATGGTATTTCATTTCTGTCTTTAATTGAATATACACGACACACTAAAGACCTTACATTTCTTCTATATGTGCAATTAAAGTCTTTCCTCTTTTGCAAATACCTGATTGATTTCTTTACAGGTAGCCGAGTTGCTGTAAGTGTCCCCTGGTACAAGTTTCTGAATGGCCACCTGATTCTTCATCTTGGCTGCTATCTCGTCCGCCGAATCCATAATGTTCGATATATCGACCGGGTTACACGGAAACTCAACCTTTGACCTCGTGGTTATGATGGCGACCCCGTCGGAGCCTTTGACCACGCTCGGCTTTGACCTTTCGAACTCGCCCTGGTTTGTGTAGCCCACGTTGTAAACAGTGACTGGAGTTTCGTTGTCTTCGGGAAAGGCGGCTACTTGCATCTGTCAATTTCAATTTCAATTTCAATGTTTTTGCAATTTCAAATCAAATTGTATTTCCAATATCACATTTTTAACGCACAAAAATTACCCGCAAAAAAAATGTAATTACTAATACCAAAAACAAAATACAAAGATATAAAGATATAGGTGAAATGTGTAACCTGTATCAAACGATTTATAACAAAATTATTGTGTTATTTGAAAAAAAGGGTCAACGTAGAAGACGAGCTTGTAGAGATATGACTCATTCAAATAATTGGAAAAAAGAATGGTATGATAATGAGAGCACACGGAGTTCTCTTTCACACACACACACACACACACACACACACACACACACGAACACACACTCACACACACACAAACAAACAAACAAATGCTATCATACAAACGATCGAAGAAGCGGAGTCGGGGACTGATGGACGAAACAACAGGAGACATTGGGAAAGGTCAGGGCGGTTAGAGTTGGAGTTAAACTCTCGTATATGGAAGCCGTCATGCCACCAGGCTATGGTTACGTAATTTACATCACCATGTCACTCTTCCACTCCAAAAATATCATCAAAGGTGGCTGAATGAATAAGATACAAGCAATATATTATGATATCTGCCTGATCTACAATCATTTCCAATCGCAATCTGAGTTGTACAAAATGTTGTCGGCATAACAGTGTCAACGGAGAATAATTATAGCACTTCATCAGCACTCAGCAGCAAATTATGTGCGTTTCATTTGAAGGCGCTTTTAGTAATCATTTCATGATTAATTCATGTCGAAATCCAGATCAACACTCTACCTTGATTAGTGTGGGGGTCACGTGGACTTACCTGAGCATCTATTACCCACGATGACATAGAGCCATCCCACTCGATATCCTTGACTGCCGTAAGGGGCGCTATCTTGGCTTTCGTCCCTCCATGCGCCCAGGCCAGACTCACAAAGGAACCGATGGTTTCCACATTGAGGTTGTATGACATGAAGTCGCTAGAAACCTGGCAAAACAAAAACAAAAACAAAAACAAAAAAAAAAAAACCCAAAACCCCCAAAAACCCCAACCAACAAACAAAACAACAAAACAACAACAACAACAAAACAAACAAAACAAAGCAAAAAAGAACCATTTGTAAGTTCGTGAAGAGGGTAATATTCACTGGTCAGTTGAAACTTCATGCAGCAGTTTCTTATACAAAAAGCTATATACGTATACTTATACAAATATATATGTTATTTTTCTTTTTCTTCATATTTTTTCTTCTCTTGACTCAATGGATTGGTGAATCGAGAATGACTTACATTATGACAACTATTTCTGAGACCTAGTTATTATACTCGTTTGTTGATTTGTTCGTTTGTTTGTTTGTTTGTCGTAAGGTCGTGAGTCGTATAGTGGCCGGGCGGGCTTAAGACAATTGAACATGTGAAGTATGAGGAATCTATTAGAAGCATTGCTTGTAGGATGTATATAGATATCCAGATCATGGTTATGATGACGTTCTTCTGAATTTCTATTATATAGAGAGTTGGATAATTTGTCTTTTAGCGGCAGGTACACGTAATTCTCACTCGGATATTTAGCAAGCTGCGGTCGTTTGACGAACAGGGAATGGTTTCTGTAGATGGTCCTAGAGACCATGAAAGAAAGGATTTATATCCTAGAGACACTTTAACAAACTCGCATCTTACAGAATCCTAATTTTGTTCTCTTTTGACGGAGACCATGAGGATAATAATCATGCGAATAACGACATTTAGAGGAGTGCCGAATAAGGATGCAATCGCTGAGCCGAAATCGCTAGAAACCCTAGACCTGCGGCCGTGAGCAATACCACAAGATCTCTGCACCTCAAATTGTCCGTGATGCAAACCCCAGAGGCAGTTTTGATGGTTGTTGTAGTTGTCTTGTAGATGTCATTACTTTTCTATGTAAAATATCTACATAATTATCTTAAAAAAATTGTTACATGAAATTGTGATTTGTCGAATTGGTTATACCTTGTATCTTGATTTCTTTGTATTTCAAGGTCCTGAACTGTACTTTTTGATTCATGCGCGCAAGTCGCCCAAGCTTATGCACAAGTAAAATTTGTAAAGATTTTTTTTTTTTTTAATTTTCAATTTTACACAGCGGTATACATAATAAGTATGCTATCCTATGCACTTTCATTGCTAATACACTCTCCAAATGCATAATGCAATTTTACGCTGATTTGCTATTTTTCGTACACAGTTTTATGATTCAGTAAAGAGCATTCATGATCATGTAGCATTATATAACGTATGTATGTATAAATATATATATATAAATATATATATATATATACACATATATATATATTTCATTTCATTTCATTTTTTATTTCATTTCCGGCCAAATATGACAATTTCATATAAGCAAATTAAGTACAATGTAACTATTACATTTCCAAATGAAAAAAAAAATATATATATATACATATATATACACCAACCTCTGTACGTGTGTGTATGCGTGTGTGAACAAGAGAAAGATGGACAGGTGGGAGGGGGAGGGAGGGAAGGAGGAAGTGACAAAGGGTAAGGGGGAGGTAATTAATTTATCAGTAATGACATTACAATGAATGAAGATACTCTAGTAACGCACCTTTGCCAAAAGTGACCACGCCTCTGATGCATTGACGTCAGCCGGAATATCCTCCCTGACAACGAGAGGGGGCGGGGCGCCGGAAGAAAACTGAAAGTGGTTCACGCCCTCTACAGTAATGACGGGTTTTGTGGCCAGCGCAGCGAGATCATCGGCTACGATTTCTTCCAATTCTCTGCCAGGAAAAGTCGCCACAAAGCAAAACATGAAACACACCATGTAAATGAACAAACGAACAACAAAACAAACAAAAAACCAAATAAACAAACAATCACAGAAACATAACAAGGCCTACACATTTATTTCATTCTTTTTGTTTTATTTTTTTAATTTTTACTCAGAGTACTTGCTAATTGTACAAGCTCCGCTTTTTGTGTGAGCAAGTTTCCTCCATATTCCCCCACATTCCTTACTAGCAAGGGCTAATTCATAGCAACTCATAGTGAATTCATGATGACCAACTATGTAAATCACGTGTATGTGTTTGTAGGTGCAGCTGTACATGTAATTTACTTTTGTAATATTATTGTTTGCATTTGTATTAGGGCTTCATGATATTTCACTTTTTCACCTGTTCGTACAAATCAATTATGCTACTTTACAATTATTTTGTAATATTTGGATAGGGAAACAAACAAATAAATGAAATGAAATGTTATTTAGAAAAAATCTGTACCAGGCCTACCTGACTTACAACCAATAAACGTGTAACTGCCGGCGCAAAAGTGATATGTAACTTGGTGCCATCGCATCTACGATGAATTTAATACGTTACTGCCATTGTATTTTTCATTAGATATAGTACATACTCATTCATATGATATGCGCAAACATACACAATCATGTATGTATGTGTATATATATATATATATATATATATATATATATATATATATATATATGTATATCACTATATTTTTTGATACCACCTTAGAGAGACGATTAATTACTGTACTGAGTAGATACATTTTTTGTTTGTCTCCTTAACGCTCTCAACTGTACACTGTATTCTATTCCGTTCAATCTATGCTTCATTGCTGACAACGGTTAATACACATTTTCCTCATGCACATGCACCTCAACCTTTTGTATTAAGAACTTAAAATATTATAGATTTCTTCCAAGGTTCTCATGTTTTCAAGCTCTGCTTTCGTGTCAGCGCCTGCAACCCCATAAAAGATTCCGTAATAGAAAATACATTTTACATCTATCATTATTACGATGAGCCTGAGCTATTCGAATTACGAAATCTATAATATATAGTTTCTTCATATATTTGCTTTTTGTAAAATCGTGGTTATTAAACGTTGAAATGAAATGAATTTGAATAAATGAAATAAAACGACAGAGATATAGATCAACATGCAGAAGCTACAAGAGTCTGCTTCTCTCCCTCGGGCAAACTCCCCCGTGCTGTTTTTAATTTCCGGTGAGATAGTTGCAGTTTATACTTTCTCCCTAGTTCGTTTACCTGACTATTGGATCCCACTGCATGGGGAAATAGTTTTGTCATAATGATAAAGCTAGATCCGGATGTAGAGAAACCAGCTGTCTTAGCATTCTTACGAAACGGAAATAAATAATTATCACTGCCACGACAATGCATATAAGAAATGCGACAGTCGCTTCTTTTTAAAGAATTTTCAGAGAAACGCCTAATCTGCCGTATTTTCATAAATCTTTCAATCTGCAACACAATAGAACTATGTGTCCTTTATACGTCCACCCACAAGACATTTAATGCTGCTGTTATGACGTCACATATCTTGCAAATAATAACAAAAAAAATCTTTTAAGTTCACAAAAAGATAATACATATACTATACAGGGAATCAACATTTGAAGAAAAACTGCATGGACATCAATGCTCAAATAAATTACCTCGTTGTCCGTGCTCGAGAGAACCACGGGAAACAAGTTATACATTTTCGTTCACATAATTTGATAGTTTCTTTTGTTCATTTCAATTTTGTTGATTAGCGCATTGTAAACATGTATGTCCGTCTTTACATTCAGCTACGCTCGGGTATAATATTATGTGTAGACGTAGTTATTATCATTTAAAGCGTTACACAGAGAATCGTTTTAATGCAGAAAGCATAACCAACACAAGCTCCTGGTCAATGCTTATATACTTAAAAGTGTGCCATACATATATGTTCACTCTTTCACTGAAAGCTCTTCGAAACAGATTTTCTTCGATGTCAATGGTGTTGCTATTTTGTGAGAAAATATTTCGTATTTGTAACAACCCCCCCCCCCTCAAAAAAAAAATCATGGCGAAGGAGTGTAACATATACACTTTACTGTTGATTATGTTTTGATTTATCAAGTTTTGATTGGATTAATTAGTGGGTGATAGGGGTGCAGGAGTATAGGTGTGTGGAATAAACGTATGGTGACACATTATGTTTGTTTATTCTTTAATCTGTAATCATACAACTTTAAAATCCACACCTGAAGGTCTTGGCAATCCGTGTGATTCGCACCTGTCCGTCCAGGTCGCCGCTGAGGTGCATGACCGGGGTGGGGAAGGCTCGGAGACTCGCCGTGGACCCGGTCAGATACGAGCCCCACAGCATCATGCCCCGCGCGTCATTTGGACGATTTTTGACGTAAGTCTGTAAGAAGGTGCCTTTGAAAAGGAAATTATTATGGAGGAGAGGAAGAGGGGAGAGGGTGGGAGGGAGGGAGGAAAGGTGGGAGGAGGTAGGGGAGAGAATGATGGAAAGGAGAGGGTCAGACGAAAAGAGCAGGGGAGAAAAATAGCAGCCAGTTGATGGGCCGAATTCAATTCAATTCAATTTCAATTTTTATTTCATTTTTTCGACAAAAACATATACAGCACACATCATTTTTTTTTTGTGGTAACAGAAAATAAAGTGCGTAAAACTATGAAAGATGAAAAGAGTGTACAATGATATGGATTAGAACCTTACGATAATCATACATTGCCATAAAGCTGAAGTGATCAGAGGGAAGTAAACAATATGCAACATTTGAAAAATGGAGGGACCCAATAAAATGACAAAGCTTGTAGGATGTGAGCCCCTCAGAAGAAAAAAAAACATCAATTGAAAGCACGGCAACTGAAACAATTAAAATAAGCCTTTTGAAGAAAAAATAACACAAGTGCAGGAAGATGATCTTTATTATCATTATTGATTTCATGATCATCGTCATCTTTATTTTTGGAGTAAATATGATTATGATTTCATTACTTGAACTGCACAGTCTGCGTAAGTGTAGAGCGGAAATCATTCTAAGATTTTATTCATAGCTGCACCTTGAGTGCAGGCAAAGCCGGTACCAATATCATGCTCAATAAGGATGGTCCTTCCCCTTTGTAAGTATAATCTTTGCTGAAACCTTGCCCTTTATACTACATACCAGCGCTATTTGCAAATTCCTTGATGATAACTATTATTGATAGCAATGATAATACGTGTTGATTGTTCTATATTATCACTGCAGGGAATGGTCATTATGCATTTTTTGTTTGATTTGCCTCCGGTACGGGCCAGTTCAAGCAACGATAACACGTTCAAAAAATAAGGAACATTTTTTTTTTTCATTTTTTTTTTTAAATCTGTCAGAGCAATAAACAATAAGTGTGTGTCAGGCAAACGGATAAAAAAAAAAAAAAAACCTCTACCAAATCTGCCACCCCCCCCCCATTCTACTGACCATGCATGTGATAAACCTAACGAACACGCAACCTTTTATTAGTCTTATGGTGACCATGCATGTATTATGACGTAAATAATAAGACTCCGGGAATATACACCACCATTACGTTCTGAAACGGCGTGTGAATAACACGGAATAAGTACCTTGATTAATGATGAAAGTATGATTTGCCAGAACAAATAGAATTGATATGAAAATAATATCAGCAGTTTGTGAAGGATTTTTTTTTCCAGCTAGGAACTGATGAACGACGACGCTTTAAGCAGAATCACGAGTTCGTGTTTCTAGGTATAGTGTAATTGTTTTCTCATTTCCCACGGAGTCATCAACCTGTGTAAGGCTTCATAAAAAGAGCAATATCTATATATGAGGCATGTCAACCGCTTTATTTAATTTATCATTCGTTTTTGTACAATCATTGTTCAGAATCGGGATAAAAGATTGGAACTCATAACATTTCCGATCATTCTTATTACTGATAATACCTTAAAATGATATTGGCACAGAATCTGTCTATTCTTCAAAATTAGGAAACATGTATTAAACAGATATACTAGTACGCTACTAGATCACTGTAACGGTGACGGGGGAGATGTAGATTGTCATAAGTGATGAAATAGGAAACATAAATTCACATGAAACGAATCACTTCTGATCAAAAGGTTTGCATGATATGGTCGATACTGTCTCGAACGATAAATGCTCAGCATGTTATCCATACCTCCCAAGGAATGACCGGCCATGTAGATCGGTGTGTCCGCGGCCATGCCCCTGTCTTTCAGCTGTGTCGTTGCCATTCTGATGGCTCGACTTAGCTAGAGGAGAAAGGAATACAGAGTAAAAGGTAGATAAGTATATTGTTAATTTATGTAGTGTTTGAATATTTGATTTGAAATTGTATTTGCAGTACATGTACATGTAATAATGCTCACTTTCTTTTGCATATATTTAATGTGAATGGTTATTGTATTGTATTTCATTTCATTTATTTCCACAGGGTAAATAAAAAGACATACAAACATTACATAAGCGCAACTGACATCATGCAAGATGCAATAAATATATAACACGTGGGGGAATCAACATTAGGCCATAATGGCCTTTCAAAGGCTGATCCCTGACAATTAAAAATGGTACAATTGTTGATAACGATCACATAACAAAACAGTACAGAATACATTGGACTATACAGATAACACAAACATTACAATAAAAAAAAAACAAGCGATTAGGCAAGCAATATATCTAACTCATTCATGCGTGTGTCAAACAAGATTACTGAATCAAAAGAAATTGTTTATACTTTCTTTTAAAGGACGAAAGACTAATGGTACTTTAATGTATATCTGGTAAGTTATTCCACAAAAGTGAGCCAGCATACCTTATAGTACGTCTAGAAGCATTGTATTTATAACATGGGATATAATAAACTTATTACTTTGACGAGTACTGTATACAACTCGAGTATCGTTTTCAATAAAGCAGTTGTCTAAAAAATTTGGCAAGATATTGTTGATATAGGAATATGCGAATGTGCAGGTAACAAATTTATCAATTTCATACACAGATAACAATTTTAGCTTTTTAAACAAGGGCCCTGTGTGGGTTTGGCGCTGTGAATGGGTAATTATTTTTATTGCACGTTTTTGTAAAATATAAATACGGTTCAAAAGAGATTTAGCACATTTCCCCCTGATGATATTGCAATACATAAAGTGAGGCAAGATCATGGTATGATATAATCTTAAGAGTATGTCAGAAGGAACTATTGTACTTATTCTATTTATTGCTCCAATTGCCCTAGATACTTTAAAACATTTATCCTCAACATGATTTTTCCATGTCAGATGATCGTCAAGCGTAACTCCTAAAAAAAATGTACTGTTTTGTTTCGTTTGTACATTTACATCAAGGACATGCAATCCAGCCTCTTGGCTGCTATATACTTTCCTTTTGATGAAATAAACCAATATCTATCTATCTATCTATCTATCTATCTATCTATCTATCTATCTATCTATCTATCTATCTATCTAGTTTGGTATAACTTCATCAACACTTAATTTAGTTAACTTTTATTTTCAAATTAATATTGTGACTGCAACTTGGCACTTGCCTATCTTCATAATCATTACGCCATGTACGCACCTTCTTAAAAAAAAATAATTAAGTTTTTACATGATGTCTAGCACATGGTTCTTTGGTTGAATGTTTCTTGTGCGACAATACCTGTCTGTATTTATATGTAACAATATATATATATATATATATATATATATAGTAATAAATGGATGTACTAGTATGTATATACATATGTTATTCTTATTATTATTATCATTATTATCATCATCATCATCACCATAATCATCATTATTATAAAGTATTTTGTATGTTGAAAAGCAGAATGAACTGGGGTCATTCCAAGAGACTGGCACCCAAAAGTTAAACTGCCCATGAGATCGACATTGAAAAAAAGGTCTGAGAGTTATATAGCCCATGAGCGCAACACTCGGGAGACAAGGCCCACGAGTTATTTGTCACTAGGCATACCGACATTACGTCACGAGACTTAATGTGCCCGTACTCCATTGGGCCATTTTTGCTTAATAGTGTTGTTCATGGGTTGTATAACCCGTGGGCTATGATTCGTGGGTGTCGAACCCGTGACGTGCACCCAAACGAACTTTCATAAAGTGTTTTTATTAGAAAAACGTGAAGATTGAATTGAAATTAGTTGAGCTGAAAAATTAATCGAAGCATGTATTCAATAATAATCACGGTGTAGATTAGTCTCAGAGAACAAAATCTAAGTTACATACTACAGATTATTCAAATGCTGATCACTCAAAACTTTTAAAACGAGAGTTGTTGTTTTTTTTTTTCTCTCTTTCTACAAAGAAGAAGAAGATAGACAAACAAGTTATCATCCTAGAAAGCTGTCTTGATTTTTATGCGGGCGTTGTTCGAACATTGTAACAGATTCGGCAAATCATATCTAACTCGAGATGAATACATATTGCATAAATCATGTCATCTTTGATCATAAATATCACTTGCAATGACTGACGTTGGATCGAAGGGCGAGGGACAGAAAAAAAAAACTTACGAAAACGTAAATGATGATAACGAATTTGTAAGACATGCAGGTAAAAAGGCTCACAAAAAATAAGTGGGCCACTCTGTGCACTAGTAAAGGGCAGTGACTTGGGATTGTTAGAATATGTTGTGCCGATAGCAAATTTGTGAGGCATGCAGGTAGAAAGACGAATATAAGTGGGTCACTCGGTGCCCTAGTAAAGGGCTTGAGATTGTTAAAATCAAGTGAGCGGCTGAGAAGAAAAGGGTGTTAGGGATCTCTGATATGTTATTTGTAGTTTATCGTTAAAAATTGATACCAAGGTTATTCCACTGATTAGACGCGTTGGGCAAAACAAGAATGGTTCTTATCAATCGGTGGGTGACACATCTTATCTCAGGAAAAAAAAAAAGAGAGAAGAAAAAACCGACAAATGTGATGACTTGTACACTTGAGTTTAAAATCCAAAAAGTTAACAAGCAATCAAGCAAGCAAGCAAGCAAACAAACAAACAAACAAACAAACAAACAAACAAACAGATAAATCTTTTACTTTTGGTAAGTAATATTGTTGAGGAATTATCATCAGAATTTGCTCGCGCGTGAATGTTAAGATCTGGCCAGAAGGAAAATTCTTCCCTATATCATTGAGGATTTCACCCTTTCTTACCAACCTAGCAGGATTAGAAAAAGGAAGAAGCTGTGGTGTTCGGTTTTTTTTTTTGTCTCCAAGAATCTGATTTCCTATAGATGAATCTAACATAATGTCAGAAGTTGTTTAGAGCATAGCATCAAAACAGGAAAAATATTATTGTTGATGAAATATGCAGACCGTCAAATTCAAACCTTATACTTATTCAACGGTGTTATTGACTTACAATGAACACACTCCTATGTAATAGGCACCACGAGAATTACACATGCTTTATCATGGCAATTTCCGTTGACGTTACATCAACGCCACTGTCAAAAGATTTCTGCGACGTAATGTTGTCTGAGTCCCTCCCTCCCCTCCCCCCCCCCCCCCTTATCATGAAGCCTACTCGAATTTCTGCCGTCACAGCAATTTTGATTGATAATGTTTTTGTGAACAACTCTTTTTTCTTCGGACATCACTTCTGGCGTAATAGTATGTGATGCTTCTAGTCATTTTCACCATCTTTTTTTTTTATGCTGTCAAGCCCAATTTAATCACATGTGAGACTCCCCTTCATTCAGCTCGAGTTTCAGTGATATGCCCGAAGCTATTCAGAAGTGTAGGGAGATACTAGGATCCCATTATAGTTGGTCGATCGTTCATCTTCAAAGAGGCGCAAATTTGTCTATTTATTTATATGTGAAGCGAAACAGGCGATGGCATTTAGAGTTTCATTACATGGACTGCAATTATTCCGATTTTTTTTTTTCCAAATGAATAGTTGTTGCTATCGTTGATTAGAAAGGCAAGTATTCTGGCATAGTGATACCTGGGGATGAATTGGTAACATCCAAAAATTTATAACGAAGAATACATTTAGGCCTATAACTAACACTATTATTGAAAATTCATTGTACGTGAAATATAACTCAATCCAAGTATGTATTTTTTATTCATCAACTAAGTCAACTTTAAATGAACTTAGTAAGTTTTTTTTTTAATCTTAAAACAGACAGGCTAATAGGAACATGCGAGCTTCGATGAAGTAAGAAACATTGTGAATTCCAAACCAACAAAATATTGACAAACATCGTTTGGATGAAGAAAAAAAAAACCCAGAGTGGGAAACATTACGGCAAACCTCGATTGGATTGGGCGTGTCTTCGAAATAATCGGTGGTGAGGGCGACCCAGAGTTTGAGCGGGGACGCTCTCTGGATGCTCTGGGCAAGTGGCAGGTAACTCTCTCCTCGAAGTTGTGCCCCAGGTATCACGATGAGGCCAGCCTCGGTCTCGGCCTCACCGTTCACGGGCTCGACGACCACGGCCGAGAGCCCGTGAACGGTCACGCCAAGGCACGCCAGTCCGATCAGGACTACCAGGATTGGTCTGCTGAACAAAGTTATCGCGTTCATCCTCGACTCGTCGTCCGCCACTCGATGCAATGAAGGGACAGAAATAGATGCGACCTGTTCAACCTGGCTGTTTTGGTTGGGAGTTTAGATTCTTTAAAACATCGCTTCATGCAGAGAGCAGTTATGCAAAACACATTATAGATTTTATTTGATAGCTTCTTATACAAGCACTGTACAGCTAATCCATTATAATGAGCTTCCCCAGTTGATCTTATTTGACTGAAGTTCAAAGTCCGTGGGCTCTTTTTCGGAGCGAGCAAGGACTTTTAAACTGAATTTTGATTCTCACCATCTGTTTTGACTAAAAGGAAAAATCTTCACTGCATGGGAATTGTGGAATGAATACAACAAAACCATCGGAAAATTATGAAATGGTATAATAAATAATATTATATTATAGATATGGTGTATAAAGATAAAGCTTGGACGTTTTGTATCGAAGTAATAATAGTCTCTAAACCTAAAAATTATTTGAAATATAAATAATGTAAAGAAATTACAAGAGACTTCTATTTTTTTTTTTACTAATGAAAAGGATGCATTGCTTTGACTTGTTAATGACATCAATTATATTAAGGGTAATATCGTTTTTCCGTGTTTTCTAAAAGAGGAACCTTGTAAGTCGATGGGTGGATATGTTAGAAAATGAATTCTCTTTATATTTTCTCCACATCTTTGTTCTGCAGTAATGTCACGAAATGATGCAGTCTTCTTATTCCAGCGATGGCGGCAGCGAAACCTTAAAAATTCATAATATTTGAACGGGCTGATCGATTTTTACTGAGGTATTTTACTAATGTTGCGGCATCCATATGTATATTATTTTTTCTTTGTTGAACATTCTCTTTAAGCAGATCATTTCAGATGAAACGTCATTGTCACGTTTGATACGGGATCTCTTCTCACATTAAAACGTTGACTGTGACGTTCAGTTCAGTAATCACAGATACTTAATGTTAAGTCAACACAAATTCTGCCATTTGTCAAACAGCAGGTATTTATTTATATCAAAAGATAATGCTAATAATGGCAGTTTGCTTATGACACCGAAGTAATACACAATTACAGTAAACGACTCAATTAGAATCTTAAAGCCACGTAGCGAATATAAGAGTATACAGCACGTTATCTCTGTAATTAGCAGGATCTCGTGGCAGGCGTCTAATCTTAATGAGGATTTATGCGATTCCACGTTTGACATTGCGTCAGGTTAAGCACACTGTAAACACTTAGGCTTTCTTTTGACTAGTTATCTGGTAAGATATTAAAACGATGTAGGCTCCTTGCTTTGTTTTCTACTCCTTCTTCTACTGTTGTTATTGTTCAGTTAGTGGGAACACTACGTGAATATTAATCTGTTTGATTCATCGTCAATCTTATAGTTACGTATAACAAAAAAGAAAATCGTGAATCACGTGCCGTATGCACGCGATGTTTGTTCGTTTGTCTGGTTTTATTTCTGCTCTTTCAAATCACGCATAACAAAAGAATACATACATACGTTATTGAGCATAACATTAGTCGATGTATAAAGCTTAGCATACTATATTACAAAATGATTCAAAAGGAAATCTTAAAGATAATAATTGTAAATTACCTACATAATGACTGAATATTCATTCAAAATATGTTATTACGATAACCAAAATTTAGAGAAAAAAAAAAAAACAGAGAGAAAAGGGGATCTGAGGTAATGAATTTTGAAAAGTTATGTAACTGTAGTAATTGTAAGAGAAGAAGAGCGGGAGACCGCGATCATAAGCAACTGCTTCACATAATTCGAGGCCTCGCGGTAAAATTTGAAATTAAGTTTTACTTATACATAACTAAGGAAAGTGTCTACAAAATAGAATTTTGTAATTGACAACGAAATATCGTTACAACTGTTTGTAAACAAAGAGAGAGAGGGGAAAATTAGTAACAATTGGTTTTTATCTTATTTGTTTCAAGGAACAAATGTAAGAAGCTTGAATTTTAAGTAAGCAAACTATTACTGCTATACTGTGCTGAGGTGAGTTCTGTGCTGTGTTGTACAGGGCGTGGAGTGTAATTTTGTATATTTGACATTTGGGTTTAATAGTTGGGTTTGATTCAGTGTATGTATGTCGCGTGTGTGTCCGTATCATTTCTGTTTCTGTTTGATATGATCGTCGCTATTGTGATTTGAAATAGACTCATGCAACGCAGTTACACAGCTCCCAATATACCTGTGTGAGACTTTCTATTTAATGGTTAACTAACCTAAAACAATTTTCCTGTGGTAGCAAAGGCTACTTTAATTCGATAGAAGGTGCATTTTTCACAAGTGTCTTGAATGAATGAAGTTCAGTGATATCCTTAATTTGCTCAGGGAGATTGTTCCATACATTTGGCAATCTGGTCCATGGTGTCTAAATGACTTTTGAGCTATCATGAGCTTGGGATTGCAAAGGTGATAGTCTTTGGTATGCAGAGTCAAGATGGGTAGGGTTGGTTGCTGCAGTTAACAGTATGCAGGTTGTGGAACAAGGATGGGAGGATGTTCGACATGTTCGAGGTGTATTTATGCATGAATATGGCGGATCGCAATGTATGAATGTCGGTTATTTCAAAGATTTTCAATTTATGGAATGACGGTTTAGAGCTGCCCAATTCTTGTTTAATTCGAATTTGCCCATACAATATTGCAATAAGTCGCTTGAATCAAAAAATGGAGAACAGACATAATCAAAATCCTAATCTCTCTCTCTCTTTCTTGTATGCACACACACAAATACACATCTCTATATACACGTGTAACGTTGTATAACTACACAGAAAGTATATGTGAAACTTTATTTTGTCTTTCAGTTCTTTACGGAATCACACGTGTAGCTGAATGGAAACTACCTATGTGTTTGAAAGGCGTGTTTGTTTGTTTGTTTGTTTAGTATGTATGTATCTCCTTGTCATATAGGGAATTTATTCCACACAAGGCTAGCTAGTGTAATGCGTCTTTCATTTAAAATGTTTCTCGGTTTCTCAACTCCTTTTTGTCAAACGCAAACACAAACACACACAACCACACACACACACACACACACACACACACACACACACACACACACACAAACATACACAACGAAAATCTGTTGTTGCGATATTGCATTCAAGGGAAATGTTTATTGTCACTATGTATTCGTACCGACGGAATTCAAACAGACATGCATAGAAAAAAAACAACAACGAAGCAGATCAGAAAAAAAATCTTGTAGTTCATTTTATGCACCACACCGTTTGAAATAAAGCAATAATTAATAACAGGCAAATTTTTCATTTGGTAACCCCCCTCCTGACATCACAAACTGCATCATTTATTAAACTTGATTAAGCTCCGTGGCAAGAACACGATTAAAGTTAACAATGGTTACATTCGCGATAATACTGTGATAATCGAATACCAGTCTCTTTTACGGATCATGACACAATGAATGAAAATGACCTTTCGTATGTTTGCAACACATTCCACGTCACATGAATTAATATCTGCAAGCATACCGATTCAATTGAACAATTCTCATGAACACAATACTTTTTTTTAATGCTCACTGTTAAATCACAATTTTGTCTCGATAAAATATACTGCGTTCAAAACACGTTCTACAACGGTGTGGATTATTTCGCATGAACTGGACGCAGCGAATCTACGTAGAGCCATTCCAGAGCGCGATGTGGTGAGAGCAGCTTACAATAGGACACTCCCTCAACCTCTGAGAAATACGATGTAGACGTCACCTGTGGTGTGACGAAAAAACAAACAAACACAAAGACACAGTAAACGACAAAAAAAAAACTTAAGGAGATTATAGAAGGAGCATTTATCTTTTGAATACACCAAGGCATTTATCCTCAGAGTGACGGAGGTCGCGTGCATTTACATCATTTTCATGAAGTCGTATTTTCACACATAATCAGTAAACGATCTGCGCATGTCTTCAACGATTCAAAGTTTTGTTTACATAGTACGAACCTGTGCCCATTGCTTATAACAACTTTATCAGTACGTTCAGAATCCGTTACGTAGAATTATTGATTATTTCAGTGTCATATTACACTTTTTTTTTAAATAAAAAGGGTCAAAGTATTCCTTTCATCTGGAGGAGATTGAGAGGTTTCTCTAACAGACAGGTCAATTATATGACTTTAAATAGCGTCAGATCCACACTTTTTCATACGGAATGGTCCTTTTATAGGACTATCAATAATGCCCCCGGTGTAATTGGCTTGCAAGCGGAATAGATATCTTCGTCAACGCAAGAGGGCGGCAAAACTTCTGTCTTCTTGCATAAGATGACTATGTTACAGGCGGTACCGGTGAATATATCTTGATACCTGTATACGCCGAATAATTCGCGAGGTTTTTATTTTCGCGAATTTTGCGAGTCAGGTGCTATTCGCGAAATCAAAGACACGTGAAAATTTTGACTCTGATCACGCTATGAAAGTGACGTACGCGTATGTATTTCTCTGTTCGGTATAGGACTCCACGATCGCGAATTTAACCACTCGCGAAATCGTCGGGAAGTTCTGATTCGCGAAAATTTAGTCCCGTTAGCAACATGATAAAATCAACAGTATATTTGGCTGTTGGTGCCCTGAGATATTATGTCACTTGATTACTACGTTGCTTATGCTACGTTCTCACAAGGAGGTACAATTGCAATAGGCAACCTCTTTGGTTTAAACCATGTTCCCGGCGGCAAAGGCAATCGCGTTTCAGGGCATCGTGGACAAAACGGGACGGGATGAGCAAACGTGACAGGCAGTGATTTGCCGTGTAATATTCTAAAACTGTCAACAACAAAAAAAGAAAAAAAAAAGGAGATGCCGAGGTAGTCCCGGTGCTGGTGGGAAACTTAGTAGGCCGTCATAAAACGGGGTGAACGCAACAAAATGTGGCAGTACGTAGTAGGCCGTAACAAAACTTCCTTGGCCTATCTGCCTAGTTTTTCTAGGGGATAGGTAATAATTATGATATTGACTGGCCTTTCTTTCGGGGAATCCCAGAAAATATTGCCTGCACTGAAATCATATTGCCCTCGTTGAATATTCTTTCAGTTTGGACAATATTTTCTGGGTTCTCCCTCAAGGCCAGTCAATATTATATGAATGTAGCATTAGTTGATGTTACGTACCTGAAGAGAACCATCAGATAGGGATGTTAGATCGAGCTCAGTGCTTAGCCATTCATCCTCCGATGACGACTCGATGTCGGCCTGGAAGATCATGTCGTAGCCTCTTGTCATGCGCTGGAGGACGACGTCGGGTGCGATGGAGAGGGCGTAGTCGAAAGCGTTCTGGAGAACATCAAAAGATATGAAAGACTTTTAGTCTCAATTCCTTTTTTTTTTTCTCCATCCGTTTAATATTCGTTCATTAATAAGGAAATATGCATCACTGAACATGGCGTAAACAGATACGCATCCTTTCTCACTTTACTTTGGGAGGTCTGCATATTATGTCACCATTTCCAGGGTATCCGTATTTGTTAATATAGCTGTATATAGAAGTCAGGTCAAAATGTTCGATAGAAAATAAGATATCGATAAGCGGTAAAAAAAAAAAAAATTTCCTCATCGAGGCTGTAATAATGGACACGATCGCATCATTTCAGTGCCGCACAAGGATAATGTTAAGGTCTCATCAGATGCCAAATTTATTTTTCGAGCGCCATGTCTGCGATCTCTTGAAACTTCTCAACATGTGGGTTATTCACGATTACACGAAGTTGCATATATGCACCTTCATAACAAAAAATGGTAATGGCTAAATCATGGTATTTGTCACTTCTTGATCCGCATGTGCGTCTTCAGCGATCTTTTCCATACTTTCAGCGGAATATTATTTTTTGGAAAATTTTCAATTAATTCTTGTCTCTTGTGGTTAACTGTGTAACTTGTAAAGTTACCTTTTGAGCGTGTTCACAGACGCAAAATCAGCCAAATATGCTAAAAATGGAAAAGAAATGAATATTTAGCTCCAAAAGGGGGGAGTTATCCCCATAGTGACGGGAAAATTCGTTTCATATTCATTCATCTTTTAAGTTAGACATGGGAGTATTATTATGTGATGAGGCTTATTATGTTATTAATACGTTATTTGAAAAAGTGGACCTTTCAGATTTTTTTTTTTTTTTTTTGGGGGGGGGGGTGCATATGCACCAGATGCTAAACCCCCTTCCCCCCCCCCCCCGGGGGGGGGGGGGCCTGGTGGCAACATGATTAATGAGCTGAGATACACATTATATAAGAGTGCCCACCTCGTTGATTTCCTTACAGGAGACGGCTGGAGTTTGTCCCGCCTCCGGCACCACCGTCTTCACAGCCTCCCGGCTCTTCATCTTCCCAGCGATCTCCGTGGCGGACTCCTTGATGCCGGAGAGATCCATGGCGTTGGACCGAAAGGTGACGAGTGACGCAGTGGTGATCGAATCGGCCGTCAACACAGGTGTGGAAGAAGCGAACTGTCTGGAGGTGGAGCTGCCGACGTCGTTGATGTCGACGGGGTACGGTGATGAAAGATCGAAGCCGGCGATGTTTGCCTTCGGAGAGCAGGAAGATTTTAAGAAGTAGAGTAGTATAAATGGCGTATTTCGAAGCCGTCTTACTAGCAACAGTTGAAGACATAGTGACAACGATCATGAGTTGAGTTCAGTTGAGTTTATTTTCATCCATAGCACAGCTTAGAAGCCTGCATTCCTTTTTTTTTTCAGCAAGGCCGTGTTTTTACATTGAATAAAAAGGGATATATATAGTGAAATTGCAAACTTATACAATGATACACAATAAACATCGCTAGGGCTTGTTTACTTATCTGTTCTCCTTTTCATATATCATTAATGAATGAAAGAAAGATTACAAAATAGATTGACATTTCAGAATCATTATCATGATGATTCCGTCTTTCTATGGAGTCTGACACACATAAAGTCTAAATGGGCATAGCTTTTGATAATCAAAACTAAATTTCATAATAAAAATGCTATTTGAAGATAATTCTCATCTAAATCTAGGCGATAATGAACGTTTGATACCACATCTCATGTATTGAGAGAATGATAGTGACAGGGCCGGCACTAAAAAAAAAAAAAAAAAAAAAAAAAAAAAAAAAAAAAAAAACGGGAAGTGGCACCAGAAAAATTTGGTTATTCTGTTTTGTTGTTGTTGTTGTTGTTGTTTGCTTGTTAGCTGATGGAGCCCGGAAGTGGCGCCAGAAATATAAACTGCCCCTCCCCCTCCCCCCTCCAAACACAAACACACACATACTTTTAAAAACGCGGCGCTGGCCCTAGCGAGTGAGTAGATCTTATACCTGAGCCACGGTAACCCACTGCGACTCGCCACTCGTCTCGTCCCATTCGAGCGTCAGGGCGGTCGTAAGGGGCGCCATTTTAGCTGCCGTCTCCTCGTGGTACGTCACAAGCACGTCTCTATAAAAGTTTCGGCTGACTCCAAGGTTATACGCAATGAAGGCCACGATTGGCTGAGTGGAATCAGAAAATCAGAAAACATCGAAATTTCAGAAACTGCTAATTAATGCTGGTTTAAGGCAGGACAGGTCATATACATAAACAATGTTTTACCTTCCTTCTATCACTCTCCATATTTAGTTTTTGTTTATTCTTCCTGACTTTTTTTTTTCCCTTCAAGGTATCCAGTAACAACAAATGAAAGTGACCCAGAATATTGGAGGATGAAAATGACATGGAAGTGATCCATTTTACAACATGAAATTTACTGTTACTAAATGCCATAGAACCATTAACTGGCGGTTTGCTTTCAATGACTGGGTTTTCTAAGAGTGAGATATTCTAATCGTCATCACGAAGAAGGATATAGGTAGAACTACGATCAAGTAGTCGTAAATGTCCACAGAGCACCAAAGTATAGTTTTGCTAATTTGTTGTTGCTGTCAAGTTCAAGCAGTAATTTCTCTGTTAATTCTACTTTTCTTTTGATAAATATAATATCGCGCTAATAAAAACGATGGGCCATCGGCTTTCCGATACCTCAGCCAGAAGCTCGTGAGCGACTTCAAGGTCGACGTCGGCAGGTAGGTCTTCCTGCGCCACGAACGGAGGGATCTCACCGGAGGCGAACTGAAAGTGATTAGTGCCCTCTACGATCACGACAGGTTTGGTGGCTATGAGGTCCGAGTTTCCATTGGCAAGTTGCACCAGCTCTCTGCAAAGAAATAGGGTGGTGATATGGTGCTGATTATCAAATCAACCGACTTCAACGTCTTCAAAACTCCGCTGCCAGACTGGTCACGCTAAGCAAGTCATCATCCCACATCTCGGCCATCCTCAAGAAGCTCCACTGGCTTCCGGTCAACGCCCGCATCCAATTCAAGATTCTCCTTCTTGTATACCAAGCACTACATGGCACAGCTCCACAATACATCCAGGACTTAATACAACCCTACACTCCACCAAGGCAACTACGCTCCTCAACCTCTAGTCTGCTTCACATTCCACGCATACATCACAGTTGGGGGGGGGGGGGGGGCACGGTCTTTCTCATACATTGGACCTCATCTATGGAACAGTCTCCCACTCAACATCCGTCAGGAAACTTCGTACTCTCATTTCAAGACTCTAGTTAAATCATATTTGTTTAATTGTAGTTTTTGTTAATGTTAATGTAATATTGTATGGACTGGGTTTGGAGGGTTGGACACAGTATGTGTTGAAGTACGCAGGCTCTCATGCGCCGAGAGTATCATTATTAGGGAGCTTTAGATTTTAGACGCGCGGACGTTCAAAGAGAAAAAAACATGATCTGAGCGTGCGCAGTAGCGCGGATCAAGTTACTGCGCAAGCTCAGAACATGTTTTTTTCTCTTTGAACGTCCGCGCGTCTAAAATCTAAAGCTCCCTAATGATAGATACGGCGCATTATAAATGTACTTTATTATTATCATATTTATGTCAACAGTAAAATAAATATAACTTAACCTACCAAACTTTACTACCATGGAGCCTGAACTTTCAAAAGAATGTTATTTATCATGCATAGTTCATCAATAATTCATGTTCTTGGAAATCTGAAATCTAGCATGTTGTATACCGTATTAGCATTAATGATGGTCAACGTTATGGCGGCACTTGCGAAAAAAAATATCAAAGTTCAAAGTTCACAGGTCAAATTTATTTTCATTTCCATCAAATAAACAGAGAAAATTATGTACAATGTATAAACAGAATATATTTGTAATAATTGCAAAATTCGTAAATAAACAAAATACATATGATAATGAGTATACATAATACGACATGAACAGTTTGTTGCAATTCCCAAGACTTTTGTCTTAATTCATTTGCTTCTTTATTTGGTTGTTTACATCCCATTTTAATGTACACGAATGCAAATTGGGCACACTTTGTGTGTCCTACCTGAACGGGATGGCGTTTCTCGTAATGCGCACTTGTCCGTCGAGATCACCGCTCAGGTGCATGACGGGAGTTGGAAAGGCATTGAGGTCTTCCGTACTTCCGGTCAGATACGAACCCCACAACATCATGCCTGCGATATCGTTTGGGTTCTCGTCTACGTACGCCTGGAGAAAAGTGCCTTTGAGAACATTTGAGGACATTAAAAACTACCTTCACGCTTTACTTTTTTTTTGAAGTTAAAAGCTCAATCCTCATCTGCACCAATACTATAGACCATCCCCTTAAGTACTTTACCCATGCCTTTGATATGCACGTCATCAACATCGTCACTTATAACATTGGTACGCAGCCACATGTTGGCAAAGTCTCAGGGATAATGTTCATTTTCTTCTAGTCATACAAAATACATAATGTTATATTGTATAAATGCATGCAATGGAAAAAGTAAGCAGAACTTACTGTCCATTCAAGTCATCATTACTGTTATGTTCATTGTACCATCATTTTGGTAAATATCACGAGAAGTTCAAGTTTTGCTCTGTTCACCGATATAATCATTAATTCCAAATAGAAATTCTGATTTTAAATTTCTTGTAGGCCTAGGCCTAATTGTCAATTTTACGAGAACAAGCCAATGTGACGGCGAATACACTATAAAATTAGACCAACAATCATTGGCATATTTTAATTTATTTGAATCAAAATGGTTTGCGTCAACTTTTGGAATATTGTAAAGAATACCTCTGCCCTGAACATTCTTATTGGAAGAAGAATATGTTCGTCTACAAACTAGAGAATATGAAATGGAAAGTGATTACGATTTCGTCCACGTTAAATGTAAAGCATAATATACAAATTATTTGCATCATAGCAAAAATGAGGACGGTAATGATTATTTTGATGATAATAATAACACTGGCAATGATAACAATATCAATGATAATGATAGTGATAATAGTGATAATATTGAAAGGAGTAGTAGTATAGTAGTAGTCCTATATGTCTAATAGCGTCATAGTCGAAATAATGATAATGACGACAATAATAATAATAATAATAATGATAATAATAATAATGATAATAATAATAATAATAATAATAATAATGATAATAATAATATAATAATAATAATAATAATAATGATAATAATAATAATAATAATAATAATAATAATAATAATAATAATAATAATAATAAAAACCTGAGATGTCTTCTTACCCCCAAGAGAGTGCCCAGCCATGAAAATCGGTGCATTTGATGACATTCCTCCCTCGGTGAGTTGAGCTAGAGCCATCTCGACTGCTTGTCGTAACTTAGAACAAACAAAGAAACAAGGAAACAAAATTAATAAATTTAATGACCATTTCATGTTTTGTTCGACCTACGATATTAGTCCGATTACATGCTCACCAAAGTGACTTACACAATAAACGACTGCACGAATATTCTGCTCAGTTGAAGACGTGAATCACCGCAGAGAGCCAAATATCACCACAATCTATACTTATAATCGAAACTATTACTTTTCTTGAAGCAAACTCATGAATTCACTTTGCTGCTCACTTTGACAAAAGCTTTTATCTAGTTTAGGAATTAACATTTTTCTTAGTGGTTTGGTTTCAATTCCCACAAAGACAGGGAGTTTTTAATGATCATTCAAAATGTCCAAGTCGAACATCGCATCTCCTTCCAATATTTCGATTTTGCTTTTTAAAATCTTACGAAACAAACAGAAAACATGTCATGCAAAATTAAAATGAGGATCTCTTCATACACATATTTACCTGCATAATTATATTCACATTATATAGACCCTACTCTTCATGGCGATGTGAAATTTGTCGCTGATCTTATTAGATGCGGACAAGAACCGGCAGAATTTGTAGATTTTTAATATTTTTATTGCTATTTCGCCATCATTATCTACACTGGTATAGATATTATGAAATGTATTGCATACAAAATTTGGTTCTGTCGTGGCCAAACTTTGATCGTCATATTTGTAATGAAAATTATCAAAAGAATGAAAACTATTACGATTACTGAAAGTAAAATACCATGTATATAATGCGGATCAAGGTTTAGGGAAACACTGCGTTAGATAAGCAATCTCAGCGGTAAAGCATGAAATTGAATCGGATATAATACATATTTGAAAAAGTTAAGGAGAGATAATTTGTCTCCATAAGGTCGTGTGTCTCCTTAATATAGTAATCAATATGAGCATTATGTCTCCCTAAAGCTGGATCCATAATTAGATGCATATGTATAATTATATAATATATGAATTTATGAGATGATGAAATGTTTTGGTAAGTCTGTTTAAGTATAGTGTTAAGTGAATCCTGATTATATATATATATATATATATATATATATATATATATATATATATATAAACTTGTTAAGAATAATAATAATAGGGTATACTTCTATACTTCTATTTCTATATCCATCAAAAAGATGTTCATGGCGCTTTTAGGCTTTATGGTTAAGAAAAGGAAGAAGAAGAAGAAGAAGAGGAAATGTATGACATTTTCACTTTTTTTCCTACAACATATTAAACAGATATGTTTTGAGAGATGTTTTGAATGATTCCACTGAGGATGACTGGAAAACAGTGACAGAGATATCATTCCAAACTTTTGGTCCAATGTAATTTATGATACTTATTGAAAGCCTAAGATAAATGATCAATAAATTGGTTAAGCAACTGATAAGTTCACCTATTTAAAAGATAATACAGAAATTCGCCACTGATTTGTTGATCCATCGTTCGGTGTATGTTGAAAAAAGAAAAAAAAAACCAAGATAGCATTCTATCTTAGGCACTTGATCCTAAGTTTCTCCGTTCCCCAATGGACTTATGCGTAAATAGCGATTTGATATCCTTTATTCTCGAGAACGACAATATTTCTTTACACTGTTTCCTCATACAGCTCCCAAACAGAATTCTACAGTAATAAAATTCACGAAACGGTTATTTCATGGTATTTCGTATCGGGGAAAAAAAAAAAAACCTGCTTAAAGTGTGTACAGTTCTGGTCGAGGTGAGGATTTAGCTTTTAACGTTTTGGGAGACATTAAAAAACCACTCTATGAGATGTCAAAGAGCATGCAGTTCTAAGGGGTATCAAAAGTTTATTCGATGAAAATCGGTTTTGAAATGGCTGAGATATCCAAAAACAAGGTGAAACAAAGAGATCCTAATAAAGTTGTGGCATGTCGCCTTTTATTATTAGCACTTTTTTGGATATCTCAGCCATTTGAAAACCAATTTTCTTCAAATAAACGTTGAATCCTTCTTAGAATTACATGCTCTTTCATATTTCATAAGAGGCTTTTCGTTATCTCACTTCGGAATGTTCAAAACATGAATCCCCACCTCAACCAGTACTGTACAGTCCCTTTAAGTCAAAAGATCCCACCACTCTCTGATGGAAACTAACACTTAGAGTGATTGATACCAGCGCCATGTTGTTTTGCAAAGATCAATGCAGTGGTTTTTTTTTAATTACAATTTATTCTATATTTGTTTGGTGAGATGAGAAAAAAATAAAGAAGTTAAAGAAGTTAGAGGCCTACTTTCTAAAAGAAGAAGAAGAAGAAGAAGAAAAAACTCACACTGATTGGATTGGGCGTGTCCGAAGGATAGTCAGTTGTCAGGGCAACCCACAGGGAGAAGGGAGCCTGGCTTTGAATTTCCAAGGCCAGTGGCTCGTACGTGTCCCCCCTGATATCGGCTCCGGGTACAACGATGAGGGCTGCCTCATCCGCGCCCAAGTTTGGCGGGACCAGGACCTTCACGGACTGGCCCAAGGTCGTATAGACATGGACAGCAAATGTGAGAAGAATCACTCTGATAAAGTTCTCGAACGACGCCATTCTGCTTTTTCCTCTTTCCCTTCTCTAACTGTTCTTATTCTCGTTCAAAATGGCGTGCTGCAGCCACCAGTGTGCGAGCGGTAAATGATAAGTGATGGAACTAGGATGTCGTCTGCAACTATCATGTCCCTCTAGGTGTTGAAGCGCCAAATGGTGCCGGTTGAAACTCCTTGTCGCACGTGTCGCCCCATATACACATTATCTCCTCTTGGAACGTGACAGTGATAAGTTTACTTCGTGACGAGTTAATATTTGAAATGACTTGAAACATGTGATATCATGAGAGACAATTCTCACTCACTTAATGGCACGACAAGGGTGAAATCATTGTTCATTCTGCAATAGGTTTTGAAGATGATTTACTTTAAAGACATATGGGCGTTTCCCCGACGAAACTGATCAATGAAATCATAATATGCAGCATTAGTTTTTCCATGCAACGTTTATTCGCACGTGGCTAACACGTATTCTTTCCCTGCCGCATTGTGCTGAATCACCGGTGTTTATATCCAAACCTCTTTCCTCAACAGCAAGAGATGATTTTCTTCCCACCACATATAGTTATTTCACCTCAACTGTGATAGATAATAAAAATTATACCTTTTGTAAGAGGCAAACCTGGGGGGGGGGGGGGGGTGCGCGCACGCTTGTGACTTTCATTTCCAATCTTCGTTGTGTTTTTTTTTTTCTGTACTGTCTTCACGTAATGACTCTTAATTAAAAGCACACAGAATAGTCCAATATGATGTGAATACGACACATATCTATTATGGTGCTAAAACAGTCAAGAACAAAAAGATTTTGCATATCCGTATTAGCTCACTATACACTCGTCATAAAAAAATGACAATATTCAAGCGATTCAATGGAGTTGTACTGTTGAATTTTCTTCAGTCTTGTAACCTAGTATGAAAATATCTGTATTGTAAACCTTACAGTCAATTAAAAACAAACTTGTACAGCATACAGAAGAAAATAAATACCATTGGTTCTGATGGGAGTGAGAAAAGATGAAAGAATAGTTAAGTACCAATAACAATTATTCAAGAAGATTTAATAATTAGTATCTTTTCCATGAAATTACATTTTAAAAAAAGGAAAATGAATAGTCAAACTGAGTGTCGGTTTTCATCACTTTCCAGCAAAGCAAAGTTAAAGAGTCACATGACCAAAGTGGTTATTTTTGAGACACACCACAGGATGTGCTTATTCATTTACTGACATTTCAGTGACTGTAACTTGCCTACAGAATGATTGGCTCCCATTCTAAGCTTCCCACTCGTCACACCCTTGTTTTGCTTGCAGAAGATAATATCGTTCCTGTTGCAATACACGTCCTTGTCTTGCAAAACCCTAGGACGTTGGTACGGGGACGTTCAACTTTGTATTTGCTTGTATCGCCAGATGGCGTTAGTCACAGGACTCTGACTGGGGTGGGGGGACACCAGGGCCAGGACTTGGTTGTAAACTACTCGCAAGTAAACATTATATTAATTTTTGATATGAAGTGACGCAGCATTTGTCAAGGGAATTGTAATATATGGGTTATCTTTCGATGGATACTAACCAATCAAGCTATTATATAACAAGTCGGATGATGACAAAGAATTACACCAAGAACACAATTATGATAAGTGTCATTATGTTGTGATACATCCCTTGAATAAATCGAGAAAATGGAAAAAAAAAGAAGTATTGAACCATAGAGAGACATTGAACCTTAAATCTGTCATCAATATTTGCTGAATTATGTGACATAAAGGGCATCCCACTACACTGTAGTTGAAAACTGTTTTTAGCATCTTCATATTCCATTTCTTTTTAAAGGGGACCTCCGGATAATTTTCAGACATTTATATTTGAATAACTATAAATTAGTTAAACTGAGTTTCAGAATTTATAGTGATTGGAACGAGGAATGAGAATGTTTTCAAAATTTATAACAAATTGCAATGAACAAGGATGATGACATGACAGCCTCGCCATAATTCATGAGTTAGGGCTTGAGGTAGCAGAACAGAAGAAGAATGCATGCTTAGATTCTACCCAGGTGAATGAAATTACACTGTTACATTTCTGCAATGTGTGAGGCTCCTATGTCATCAACACTGTTCAGTGTAATTTGTTTAAGATTTTTCAGAGTATTGGTTTCTCTGCTCAAG
The DNA here is from genome assembly GCA_033980235.1 of Diadema setosum. Classification (NCBI taxonomy): domain Eukaryota; kingdom Metazoa; phylum Echinodermata; class Echinoidea; order Diadematoida; family Diadematidae; genus Diadema; species Diadema setosum. Next base: position 21,315,403 of record CM067076.1, read on the forward strand.
GACCACAATAAATCCCACAAATCTATACATGGAGCTGTCGATTTATGTACTACATGATGTGAAATTAAGAAAATCGTCTGGAATGACCCTTTAAAAATGTGTGTCGCGTGAAGCCACACTCGTGCTGTAGAAAAGGAAATTGCGCACAATTTATAGCCCAATTTCCTCCTTCAAGTTCAACCCGCACGACTTCGGATGACTAAATCAAAACAACCACGACGGTGCCGTGGAAGAATACCACTTGTTGTATCTCTATGCCCATTGCTTCTCTCTTCTCTTTCTGGTATAATGTGACACAAGGTCATAGGCTAAACAGCCCATCTGTCAAGTTAATAATGTTGGATGACGTTGATTTGTTGTGGGGAGGGGGGGGGGGGGGGCGAGACTGCAAAAGCCCCAACATCAAGAACACTGCCCTTCTCAGATTTTACCCTTGCCTTCGACTCGTAGAACAAGCACCTGATTCAAAATATGTATGTCCATAGGCAATCTAATGTTATTGTCGCAGAGGACACAAAGTACGCAATTTCTTGTTCAGTCATTTCTTCTATCGGAAGCAGGTGTCCTTTTGCTGACACACTATATACTATAGTAGTAGATATAAGAGACCCATCTTTTTGTTGTTGTTGTTGTTGTTTTTTTTTTTCATCAGAAATGAATAGCATGATTATATCGGTGTCCTCTGACTGTCTTAGATTTCCGAAGGAAGATTCCTTTCAGTTATCTTCATTAATTCATTAACATTTCAGTAATGATATTATTATAAACATCGCGTGCGGGCAGGCTTTAAAGATGTCGGGGGGGGGGGGGAAGAAAGGACGGCATGGAGTATAATCAGGGAGGTGGAAGTGATCTTCCACCTCCCTGGTATAATACTTCATGTACTAAATGAACACACGTCTATACGGGAGGGAAGACACTGCATAATCTCCGTCTTGCGGGGATTTAGGAAAGATATAACATTTTGGTGTGGCTTTCCCTTTCGTTTCAGTCGTATGTTAGGTGATGTACATCATGATTTAAGTAATGCAGATGCAAGTTGTAAGCAATATAGACATAGAAGATGATAAAACATATAATGTTGAACGCGCAATACAAAAATAGAACAAAATATCAAAGCAATTGGCTATTACGCTACATTTAGATGTACAAAGGGGCTTAGAGCAGCAAACTTGTGCAGCTGCAGACAACAGACTGATTGTTGGAATTGATGAGGAAATTTTAAGCATTGTAAAGTGATAAAATTTTACATATAGAACGCTAGTAAGATTTACAGTATACTAGATCAGCTAACAGTCAAGACACATTTTGAAAATATTCCCCTTCTCTCGTTTTGTTTCTCTCTTTGTTTGTTTGTCTCATGTTTTATCCTGAAGCCCGTTTCGGGAACACTCGCATAGAATAGTAATAATCGCTCTGATTGTGGTAAGCGACCGGGAACACATAATCATTCAAAATCATTGTGATTTCACATGATTATAAATGTAAATCCCTGAACGAAATTAGCCCTGGTATAATTGGCATCGCAAATAATTAGTTTCGTTTGTCATAAACTCCCTCATATACGTTTTCCGTGATAAAAGGGTCTAACTGGTGAGAGAAGGGTTTTACAAAATCAAAATGGCTATGTTACTACTCTGAATTCATTAAAAAAAAAATCATCATTTAGCCCTTGTCATAGGTGTAAGTTTGCATACTTCAAAGCCCAACCCTCCCCCTTCTCTATTATGTCATTAGTGGGTGATAGGTTGCTGTCACTTTTCACTGGAAAAAACACACCCCCCCCCCCAAAAAAAAAAAATGGACTGGTTTGTGGGGGGGGGGGGGGAGGGAGGAGGATGATAAAGATATGTCCACGTGATTTCCAAGGTTACGTGCAAGGTTAATAAGATTTGCAGCAGTAATAACAAGGGTGCGGGCGAACGGATACCGCATTGTTTGTATAGAACGAAGCGGCGAAGTGGAGGGGATGAGTTTTTCTCCTCAATTTCCTCTAAATCGTTTTGTTTGTGCAATCTGCAGACAAGCCGATATATGAGGATATGGATAAAAAAAGAGGATAATAAAAATAATCATAATATGGTTGACTTCAGAGACGATCAGAACACGACAGAGTGTTCGCGTGACTGTGAAATGTGAATTTCCCGCCAAGCTGGCGTGCAGATGTTTGCGAAGCAGTGTAAAGGAAGATAGTATTATCGATAGGTGGAGCTTCATTGAGAACTTGCACGGCACTGCACTTTCCGTATTATTATTATTTTTTATGGATTGCATGCATGTGCTTAATAAAAGTGAAAGTGACGTTAAAGGAAATCAAAACCCAAAGAGAAATGTGGATTGAGTGAAAGCAGCAACTGTACATTTAGTAGAACGCATCAGTGAAAGTATGAGGAAAATGGGACAATCGATGCAAAAGTTATGAATATTTTAAGTTTTGGTGTTGGATTAACCGTTGGATGAGGAGACTACTAGAGGTTGTGACGGCATGTGTGGACTACAATTGATAAAGAAAATATAAAGGGAATCCCACAGAAATTAAGTTTTCGTGAAAATAAAACATTCCATCAACTTAATACTGACATATATGTTAAGGGTAGTAATTATTCCCCCTGCTTTCTGAAAGCGGTTAGTCAAGTGCTCTTTCATTATGCTAGAAAAGTGAAAGCATGTTGAATTTTCCCTATATTTTCTTTTACTCATAATTATTTTCCACACATGATGTAATAAACTCAAGTAGTCTCCTCATCCAGCGGTTTCAACACCAACACTTCAAAAATTCGTAACTTTTGCATCGATTGTCCGATTTTCCTCAAACTTTTTTTTTTTCAATTCAATTGATCAATTCATATCAATTCAATTCAATTCAATTCAATTCAATTCAATTCAATTCAATTCAATTCAATAGTTTATTTATTTCCATCAAACACTAATGTGTTCTACCAATGTTGCTGCTTTCACTCAATCCACATTTCTCTTTAATCGTAGAAGTCTGTATAAAAATTCTCAGTACCGGCCTTGCAATTTCAATGTTCAAAATGGCCCGAGTCATGACTTTTGGACAACTCGCAGTGAAAATTACGCACGTTATAGGGTCAATCTAATCCAATCTAATCTAACCCTGAAACAGCTGAGAAGGTACAAGTAATGGCGCAATGTGCGTGAAAACGCAATGAGAAAATTAAAAAATTGCACTCTCAGTTGGAAATTCTTGAGCATTTTTACGACGATGACTAGATAAAAGATCACCCCATCTCGATCCTCCCGTCATCGTTCCTTTGAATTGTTGTCTTGAACTTGAAAAAGCAGGTCAAAATAAGAAGCTGTTATTTGGACTAATACCCCCGGGTTCCTACAAACAACATTTGCGTTGTTTTCAGAAGGGAGGATGCCATGAGGATATTTTAACAACATTTGAAATGCCCAGCATTATCATGCTTTCATACTTCCCCTGGCATTGCTCGCTGCTTGATGGGCCGTCAGATGGTTTAGCATTTTCTTACGGTTGTTGAAAACAGGCTAGAATTAAGCCATCAGATGTCAAGCCAGGACGTAATTGACCGGTATGCATCGAGACATCATGCCCAGAGCGACCTGCCGTGCTCTGGCCACGGGGAACTCTAGGGCTGGGTGCTTGCCCGGGGATGGCTGGCTGACCTTGGTAGCATTGACCGGAATTTGCCGAGGAATTCACAGCCGTACGTCTTAGAAGGGAACTAGGTTAGAAGAGTTCACGAGTAGGTCAGGCGTGGTGGGAGCACGCGATTCGAGGAACGGACCAAAAGAACGACGCATGGATACCAGAGGAGACCTGTACAAAATACAATTTCATGACGAGCATCATAGCTTGTCTTTCATTCATCAAAAGTGTTATTAATCATCATACTCAAAGATCATTCTGTGAGTTTAAAATTAAACAAAGTAAGCCGAGACAGGTCAGACTGTGGTTATAGGCCTACCGCAAATGCGGATCATATATATATATATATATATATATATATATATATATATTTATATTTATATTTATATATTTATATATATATATCTTACAATCATGTCGTACACGACGGTGCTCACTACTTGAACCATAATTAAGTTAATACTTATAGTGAGTAGGCCTACTATCCACAATATTTTGTCCTAAAATGATAATTCTGACACATTCACCATAGTTTTTATCGATTTTCTTGATTCAAACAATTCAATTCATTTCCATTCAATCCGATTTAAATTTTATTTCAGTTTGCGAAAGGAACATAGACATTTCACTTTCCCTGGTAAAAGAGAATAAGGTTGCATGAGCAAAACAATAACAAAACATCAAGTATAAAGTTACAACTTCGACTACAACATAAAAAACGTGAAGGAATTCAAAAAAAAATAATCTACAGTAAATAAAAAAGAATGGTGTGGTGATAGACGGTAAACTGTAAAAACTCAATATAAAAGGTCTGTTAAAAAGTATTATACGTTTTTTTTTTATGTATGCATATGACAATATCATGATAAACAATTCCCACCTGTCTCAAAAGTCAGATGACTTTGTTTTGAATGATTCATTGATCATCGATAAAGCAAGGAAATCGAATATAACAGATAAAATATCCTGGTCCCAAAGATCTATGTCAAATAAGAACATGAAGTTTCATCAAAATCTAGCGGCAATTATATTAGAAAGTCACTGAATTGAAATGTCACATTTTCTTGCTACTTTACAAAATCTATGAAAACAAGATGAAGGTGATGATGTCATCAATACATGTGCACACAAGTCTTTTCGTGATTTTTTTAAAAATCAATATTCAACAAGAACATCACTTTAATTACCTTTCTCCTCAATTTTTATAATGTTTTAAGCGCTTCTAGTTTTGCTGAAGTTTAGACCAATAGAATATGTAGAAATCTACATGGGGGATTTATCTATTATCTATAATGTTCAGTAATTCGTAGTCTACGTGTTTGTTAAACAATATCAATAGCAGGAAAAAAAATCCTCAAGAAACTTATTATATATGCTGTATACACCATCAGTTTGTTTTTAATACACAAATTTTTGGGCACCTTGCCCTTTGTCAAGTGATTTACAGGCTCAGTCTGCAAATCATTTGACAAAGGGCAAGAAGGTACCCGAAACTTTGTGTATTGAAAATAAACTGTTGTTGTAAAGTATCATACATCTTTTACATCACATAAATTACGCAAAGCTGTATCATTTGGTGTTGTATTACATAAAGACGACTTAAAAACCGAGACACTGCCTTAAAGCAAACCTCAAATACTAACAAAAAGGCAATAAAACACACGGTACAAAGAAGAATCAAGTTTGATTTTGACATGCCTGCTAACATGACAGTAATGATTACAAAGTTATAGATTCCCGAGCAACGTTCGCATCAAAGCAAACAAATATGACAACGCGAAATGTCAATAGAAAGGAAGCGAAATGAAAGATGACATCTGTCATAGCGTCCCAAGTGAGTTTTAATGACAATGGGCGTTTCCCCGGGAGGATGATTTTTTTTTGTTAGATAAGAAAGGAGGAGAATTTTATGAGAAGAGGGGGTGACAATGATCCGGTGTTTATCCCAGAGAGGAATGCTGGTTCTTAACGCTGTGTCAGAGAGGAACGGTTCGCCAGGTTCTCAGGTGGTACCCCGCTGACCCTCACGTTCCAGTGTTTACGCCGGAATCGTGTCAATCCACTTTCGACAGACAGTGATGATAACGGGAGCGTGGCTTAAAGGAAACCAAAACCCAAGAGAGCAATGTGGATTGAGTGAAAGCAGCAACATTAGTAGAACACATCACTGAAAGTTTGAGGAAAATCGGACAATCGACGCAAAAGTTATGAATTTGTAAATTTTTGTTGTTGTATGACTAGATAAGGAGACTACTAGAGTTTATGATGTCATATGTGGACAACAATACAAAGACAATATAAAAGAATTTCACAAAAATTCATTTGTTCATAAAAATTATACACTCCATCAACTTGATACTTGTATATGCTTACTGTAGTAATTATTCCCCCTGCCGTCTGAAAGCGGTTAGCGAAGTGCTAGCTCTTTCATTACGCTAGAAAAGTGAAAGCATGTTGAATTTTCTTTATATTTTCTTTATGTTGTCCACACATGACGCCATAACCACTAGTAGTCTCCTCATTCAGCGGTTCCAACACCAAAACTTAAAAAATTCATAACGTTTGCATCGATTGTCCGATTTTCCTCAAACTTTCACTGATGTGTTTTACTAATGTTGCGGCTTTCACTTAATCCACATTTCTCTTTGGGTTTGGGTTTCCTTTAAAGATACTGAGTGCTCCATCCGTCTCACTCTCCCAAAACTTTCACTTGTCATACAGTTTGGCCAAAGCAAAAAAGAAAAAAAAATAAGGCATTTAATTGCTATCAAAGAAGAGTAATATATAGTGGCTCTGGGTGTGGTAGTGATGAATGAAAAGTGCTTTGTTTTACAATGTTTTGTGAAATGGCCTACTATAATTTTATCAGGTATACGTGTTATTACTTCACATCGAATGTTTTGAGTCATGTGTGGCAGGATTGATGTTTCACACCGAGTAAGTTTTCTACATGGATGTTCTGGAGACATCCAAGCAGACAAGACGATGATAACTACTTCCTGGAATAACGGCAAAAACATATTTTTGTATATAATCTTTTTTTTTTTCAAATAATAAAGGAGACAAAGACAATCAAAGGTTACAGAATAAAATAAACACGAAATTGAACATAAAACGACAATGAGAAAAACACTATCCGTACTGTGAGAAAGTGAGAGAGTGAGTGGGGTGGGGGACGGAGAGATCGACATCGAGATCGAGATCGAGATCGGTGTACAAATGAATATGATGGTAATCAAGAAGGCAAATAATGACCAGAATGTTAAGAGGAATTAAGGTTTGAAGAAGGAGTAAATATAAGACATTCTTGCTTACCTGCATGGATTAGTACATATCCAAAAGCATGGGAGTGATTTTTCGGAGGTCCGTATCTTCGGAATATGGTCTACAGTGTCAGAAGATACACCAAGTACCCATGAGTACAACCGTGTCACAAGATTATCGTGAATGCAATGCCTCGTCGACGGATGAAATCACCGAGTATATAATCATAATTATGGGAATTGAATGTAGATTGTCTTGTAGAAGGGTCCGAAGCATTCCCCAATGCGCTCATTATCCCTACGAGAAAGAACACGGTGTCCCACAGTGTGATATACACAATGCAAAACACAGTGTGAACACAGTGTGAAATCCCTTCACATTGTTGAATTCGAGTGTTTTAACATTGCGAACACATTGTGAATCATCAATTCGTAGTGTGGAGCAGAACATAACTATGTGAACACACTGTGGAAAACCACACCACGGTATCAAGTCATCACGTATACACAGAGTAATTCGAACGTTTTCACATATAGGAGACTACACTGTGAACACACTGTGTTACACATCTCAGGACACTGTGCTCTTCCAAGCAGGGATGCTCCCATAGATTAAGTTGAGCAGTAGAGATGGGCGGTAAACTGACGAAAGAAAAGAGTTGAGATGAAAAGAGGAATCTTGATGTCAGTTGACATCGGTTCGTTTTATTTTGTTTTATATTGCTGTCTTGTGTATTTTCTGAGGGTCCCACATCGTACAAGCTCTGCTTCTTAGTGGGACCCTCCACTTCCACCCTCATCCTTAGTTGACTTGTATTATACGCTTTATGTATATATTAACAAAGATGTAATTGCATTTTTTTCATCTACTTCTCATTTTCATATGTACCTTGTCAAATTACATTCTGCAAGTATTACAAATATCCTGTACATATGCAATGTATATAATTTCTTTATTTGATGGAAGTGAAAATAAAGTTGAATCTTGAATCCTGAAAAGATAAAAAGATACAGCAGATACACAGGAAGACAAAATAGAAATCTACCAGGTTTGACATTGCCATTATTGTATTTTTGCCAGTTAAGTGTTGCTTTCAGTATTTCATATACGTACCCCGCGAATGACTGAGATTAAAAAAAAAAATGATAATAAGTAATAAATCTGTATCATGTTTGAGTGTCGGTAAAAAAAAAAAGAGTCTCTAAAACATTACGGTATCCTTTCGGAAACCACGGAATTAAGATATAGCGTCTTTGTGATGTATTTTAAAATCTTTCCGTGCATGTTTTCTTCTCATTTCACAAAAGTGTTACTATAATTCTTTACTTTACACAGACTGAACACATTTCACAGTAGTCTTCCCTATGATTTATCAATGCTGTCGGCATTGCCTATGAATAAAAAGCTTCAAAGTCAAGTATTGCTGTTTTGTATTCAAATCAATCAAAATATAAATAATGTTTTGCAATTCATTTTTTGCCTTAGAGCAATACGCCATGGAGTGCAGGAGCATATTGGATACTGTACGATCTTGATTTAGTCACATGTTATGCCAGACGAGATAATCCTGAGCTCTTTTATGCAATATTTTATGACTCGGTGATTCCCAAAAAGGAAAAACAAGAAGCAGAAAGAGAAGAAGAAGAAGAAGAAGAAGAAGAAGAAGAAGAAGAAGAAGAAGAAGAAGAAGAAAATAAGTAACGCCGATATAGTATGTCAGTTTGTGATATCTGCACTGCTAGCCAGAGAAATATAATCGAAGTTCAATCTGTAAGGCATTCGTACAAATCATCATAGCAGTCAATACGTGTTTTACGTCGCAGCTGTCTCTTTAATAGAGTTATGTTTGCGGACCTTGTCAACACAGAGTAGTCAAAGTTGAACTTGTCGCATTCGTCATAAGCAGTGAGCTGTACAAATGTTTACAAGAGTAGGAAGTCGCAAACCTGGAAAAGCGTGGATTATCTCGTCGAAATCGTACAGGTGCGATGCATCTATTCTCTGGCGAACGTTGTAAGAGACAGATCGCAGGCGGGGCAAAAACGCAGAACTTTGCCAAAGCTAGGAGACCAGTTTCTCATCCCTTGAAACCAAAAGACTTCGTCGTTTTCGCTGAATTTTTACTTTAAGAGCGAATTAAATTTTCCGTATACAGCGTGGCACTTTTTGTAACAGCACTGTGTAAAGGCTTAGGAAGTATTATCACGAAGTTTTCACCCTATTATTCTCACAGCGCCCCTCGATTTGAGGAGAGTGAACTGCACCATATACGTATATCTCACTATTTTCGCAGCTACACACCCTATGTATGAATTGACGTATAGGCCGAAAGCAATATCGGTCGCCAGCAATGTCGAGAATAGCCAAATATTGCTAGATAGTATAGGCATAACTCATGTCATCACAAATTTTCCAGTTTCTTTCTCTCTTCTTTCTTTGTATGTTGATTTCAAATAAGCGCAGAATAGTGAGGCTAGTAACACGTTAACATTGACCCTGACAAGGTTAAAATCATCAGCTCACATCAACATTACTGCCGTCTGAAGCCATGGTAATACACAATGTCATCATTATTATTTCCTCTCATGGGAATTTTATAAACTAAATATCTCAACCTTTTTGTCATTGCATGATTTTGAGTAAGAACTGCAGTAGAAACAGCGGATATTCACAAACGAGGTTAATCCATCGTCCCATAAAGCGTTAGTTGTACTTCCTTTTCTTCCCTCCGATGTCTCATTATCCTACACTTTCGATATAGTTTGACTTCATGTGTGTGTGCTAGGAGGCAAAATGGTCAGTTTTCTTTATTCCATCTTCTTAATGGGCCGAAGTCATGCAAAATGATGTTTGAGTCTTGTTTGCCCACCACACCTGCCTCATGTTATACAGGGAGTACTGAATGTGGAAGAGAATTAGAATGATGAGTTGGACCAAAGGGGAATTAATCCACATCCCCCTTGGGGACGGTGGAGATGTGTCATTAATGTGTTTGTGTGTGTGTCGCCGTTTCTCCCTATACAGTTTACGCGCTGTTACCAAACTGAAGCTGATCAGCCAGAGAATTTCTTGACATGAATGGAATTAAATTCTCTCTAACGAGGTATAAAATTTCAGATAGGTTTCCGAAAAAAAAAGAAAATAAGTTATCGATTGCATTCATAAAACTTTAAGCGATATTATTTCCATTTTAAATCAGGTTATAAATTGATTTAGAATAATGAATGAAACGTTGAGTTTTTAAATATTTTATACATTCATTTTATCACTTCCATTTAGAATAACCGCGACTATTGATTATTAGTGTTGTTTCGTTTCTTTAAGCTGCGAATATTTGCGAACGTAGCGAATCTTAATGAAATTTACATTTCGTCTGGGTACGTAAACAGTTTCAATCAAATTTGCAAATAGTTCTCATTGTCGCGAACAGTTTTTCTTTTCGCAAAGAAACTTTGAACATTTTCGAAATTCTTGGAGACAAGTTTCGACAAGGAAAAGTGTTTGTCATGGAATTGTTTACAATGGAAACTGTTTCTGAACTACAGATTGGAACTATTTACGAACCCTGATAAAGCCTAAGATCGGCTATACAATCGCAAACATTCACTGCTCAGTGAGATACCCCTTTTAGCTGTAAAATGGAACAACTATAACGCGATATGAGCTTATTTTTTGCGAAGTTTCGTATATGGCCTTTAAAGTACTGCTTTCTGCTAATCGCGGAGAGAAGACCACCTACCGTGTCGACGACGAACATCAATGGCTTTCATCCGTCGTGACATGAAATTGCGCTTCACAGCGAGCTCAGACATTGGCTTGCGATCCACTGTGACCCGCAGGTTTGTGAATGGAATGCGTGGACCACTAGGATGAAAGGGGGGAGGGTAGACATAATGACGAAGAGACAGACTCAACAAAAAAAAAAAAATGATAGAAAATAAAAAAGACATATCACATTCTTCCGTCAAGTTCAATATCTTTCAGAGATTAACCCCGGCGTGGCAGGCGGGGAAAAAATCCAAAAATATCCCGGAATTTTCATGAGAATGAAATAGATGTCTTCAAGGCATCACTCATCGTAATACGATGACGCTATAAGATTTCTCATAGAAACTGTAGAAGATCACTATTCGAAGTTATCTATTAAAGATTTGATGTTTGTTCAATTCATGCCAACACCATGTAACAATATGAAGGGTACAATACCGTGCTTTGAATAAGCTAGGCTTGGTTTATGAGCAAACTTTGAGAGAAATCATCAGTTCGACTTGAGATTTTCCATTTAAATGTTTGAATCTCTCCTTTGACGGAGAAGTCCTTTGAATTGCCAATTGTATTTTTCTACTTCATCTTCTAATGATATCAACCTCTAAATTTCTCGTCTCAACAATATTCATCTCAAATATATCTTGCCATCTGATTAGGACGAAGGGGATGTGTGCAATGCTCTTTCAGAACAAGACAAGTAAGACTAGGGTTGTGAATGGATGCACACATTTCTAGATAATTTTAAACGTATTTCCATATTATGCTCAAGTTGGCTTTTGATAAACAGACTAAGATAAAAACCGGTGTGATAGATTTTTTGTCAAGAGCATTACATAAATACGTTGATAACGCAAAATGAGGAAAATATGGCATGGGATTTTCAAGTTTTATTACTTTTTTTTTATGAAACAATGCTACAAGTTGAAAGCACGTATGAAAACTAAATGAAGTCATGATGTTATCTATTCAAAATTCTTCATTTCACCTTCACGTGAATTTTGACAGGAATCAAAGACAAAACAACTTATGTCCTTTGCATTACACTATCATTGTGTTGTTAAGAAAAAAAAAGGTTTCTAGCTAGATACTTTTGATACACTAAAACATAAAACATAGTAAAAACAGGAATGCGGAACTGTAGTATTCCACATTTTTTTTTTTTTTTGTCCGATGTTGGTGAAAATTCACCAACGCCTGATTTTCCATTCTTCTGATTACACTTTATTAATTCGAGGTAATGTGGAGGTGGCATGATTTTAAAGAAGTATAACAGGATTTTTCAAATAGCCTCTCAACGTCTTCGAACACATGACATCCTTGGCTTGTTTAGGGCTTGCGGCATCAGGGTTTGCACAAAAAAAAAATGACTTGAGATTCTGCAGCGCAGGGCCAAAACAAGGCCTTTGTGAGAGTGCCGCGCTAAACGTCAGTAAATTTCAACACTCTTGAAATCTGCCTCAGTTCTTATTACTTCAACTTTTCGTTTCCATTCCCTTCCACCCGTAACCGTGTTTCTGAGACAGCATCATGTTGGTTTCAGCATCTTGTGTGTCAAATTCAGATTGTAAATAGAAACAGCAGAGAATCACGGATGATATCTCTTTTCCAGAATGTGAAATCAGGGGCAGTTGATTTAAAGACAGTTAAGTTGGATTCTCAAAGTCATCGTGTTATATGGTTTATGACCTAGAATAAACTTTTTAACATGTTAATTGTTTTGATTCAGGTCTGCAAAGTACAATTATCCCATGCAGACAGATGAATGAAAAGAGATGGCATGAAATTACTGCTTACGCGTTAACATCATGACAAAAAGTTAAAAGGCCAACTGCTCAACCCCCTTCCTCTTGCGAAAGACATGAAAGAAGAAAATGAGACGTTTGTTTTCATTTTTTTTTATTGGTTTCTTGTTAGGTCCGACGGTCCAACAACAGATTAGTCAAGGTAATGTGATTGTCATGCTATCAGTAATACACCCTGCCTTCTGATCACATCACTCGCCACGGACTACCAAGTTTAGTGAAACTCCAGTTATGTCGAAAGTTATAGCAAAATATGTGATAAGAATCTTTCGAATAGCTTGATGTATGATTCCATACGGGACGCCAACTGGTAAACAGTGAGTGACGAGTAATATTGTAAAATACTGAGAGCGTATCCAATCAGCAAGAGGCAGAGAGAAACCACGCCCACAAGAAGGCGTTTCCCTGTCTGTATTGTTTATCGTGGCTAAGCGGGTCTGTTTCTGCAAACTTTCAGCGGTACATTGCCTTCTCTGATCTTGACAGGATCTACGGACGAAAGTTACTCCGGTGGGTTACCTTTGCGATTTTGGGCTCATTTCCCTTTGGTCTGTTCAACAATTTTTGCTGGAAATCCAACCAGAAACACAGAACTTTTACCCGGTGGCAGTGTTATGACAGATGTGGCGGGAAATGAGACGAGAACGCCTGGCGGAGAACTGTCCGAATTACCTAGACATGACCGAGCTTTTTCGCGACTGACACGCACCAGCGCGTGCGGAGATATTACAACGATTATTTATGGCCATTAGCGGAGGCTCTTGAAGTGCTCTGGGTTTACTACCAACTCTCTCTCAGAGACAGGCACACTTTCTGTTTGTAGGGGGAGAAACAAACTTACCATCATGCACGCTTTATCGCTGATACCCTGCCTCCTCCATCTCTGCGTGTTTGTGAGCTCGAAATCTGACCATGGTGACGTCAGTCATGGGATGGTAAGAAACAAGTGGAAGGGAACTGGAGAAAATCTCACTTTTCACCACGAAGCTTGGCACCCCATCCATTTTCCAACTGGCCGAGGCAAAGTTCGCATTTTCCACGACGAGAAGCTCGGCGTGGACGATGACATCGACGTCGAGTCCCAAACGAGGATGACAATGGCCTGTACAGGTGAATGTGCAACGCCATCCCGGGAATGGAATTACACGACAGAGGAGGTACGCAAACTGCTCGCCTTCGAGACCGCAGCAGACGACGGAGAGATATCGAGAACGGAGCTGGTACCAGACGAGAAATTTGTGAGCTACCTGAACGACTGGTTGGCGGACGAGCAGAGGATTGCGGCAAATTTGGCCGAGGAACGCGAAAAGCGTCATGAAAGGAGAAGGCGGTCGATTATTGGCACCAACACTCGATTTCCCATAGACGATCGCAAATTCCTAGCGAAAGAACCATTTTCTTCCGCCGTCAAGTTGTCGACCGGATGCTCCGGCGTGCTTATAGGAGAGAACTATGTATTGACCGCAGCGCGTTGCATACACGACGGTAAACGTTACCGCGTTCCGGTCCGGCAACTCAACGTCGGATTTCGCCGCGGTCGGAGCTTGAAACCAGAGGAAATATCTACAACTGAGTGGGAACGTGCCCTTATTTGGATTCGTGTCTCCAAGGCATTTCTACCTTACGACTGGACAAGGCTTAAGAGTACAAATAATCTACCTCTTGATAAAGACTACGCAGTTCTAGCGCTAAAGAGGGGCCCTGAGAGGCCGTACTTAAACGTCAGCGTCGGCAGTCCCGTTAACGTCGAAGAAAGCGCGCAACTGCACATGAGTGCCCTCGACTCGCCCAATGACGCTGCACTATACTATCGCTTCTGTGCGTTGCAGGGTGAAACGGCGGAGCTGTTGTACCAGCAGTGTGACGGTGATACCGACGCGGTAGGAGCCGGTGTCTACGTCAGGAGATGGGACGGCGTACATGGGCGTTACACTCGAAAAGTGATAGGAGTCTACAGCGGGGAACAATCTTACGAATTGGACGGACAACCTGCAGTCAATAACATTGCAACGCGCATCACGCCCTTGAAATTTGCTCAGATATGTTACTGGTTAACGGGTGACTACAATGAATGTAATGGATAATATTTTTATGATCAAACAAGAAAACACTTCTTGCAAGTAATATTCATTATGATAAAGCTTTTGTGTGGTGCAAACAAACTAATATGTTTATGATATGCAATGCTTGCAAGTAACGTGTGGTAGTAATTCTTTTCCTTTCAGCAAATTTTTACCGTTTCATATTTGGAATTACCAATGAGTTCTCTTTCCACATCAGATAGGCTGTTGATCAGCATGTTCTTATTATTAGTCAGCTTGGTGAGGATTTTATTCCAGAGGTTATAACTTTCATAGGTTTATATTGCCTTCTTCTAAGAACAGAGATCCAGGAAACATGTCACTAGTGCGAAATATCCAGATGTGCAGGAAATATAAAGGCTAACTTCTTCGGTTTTAGAGTATGGCAAAATTTTTCTGTGTGTAAGTAGATTTAATGAAACATGTAAACAAATCGATGTGTTTGTAAACAAGAGAGAATATCAATTTTCTCTCCAGCAATGATGTTGCGCTATATGCGCTCCTAATGTGCGCTATATACGAGCACGCAAAAAAAGTGCGCGTGTCGCGGGATCAGTCTCTCTAGCTTGGGTCCGGGCGGGAGAATCTCTGTTTTAAGAGATGTCTGTGGTTGGAGTCCCTGAATATCCACTTCTGAACGGAAGCGAACTTTCCGTTTCAGTTGTAGTGTTTAATTAAATATATTTTATCTGTCCTATTGTCTCTGCATACTCTTCATTTTCAGTGACTCCTTGTTACATGTCATGTCTTATCATCTTTGAAAAGTCGACATAGTTCGATTTGATTTGACGTGTAGTGAGCACAGCTCCATTGTTATTAGCATAAATGGAATATCAGGGGGCGGTGCCCGATAAATTTGAAGAAACAGCCTGTCAATTTCCCAATGATCTCCTCTTGCCAAATATAGACATAAATGCAGTGAACGTATAGCATCCTCGACGCGCACACACGCATACCCGTACGAACACACATGCGTACAGGGTCTTCTTTTGTACCACTCCCTATATGATGTACTTTAAGCAATGACCAACCAACCTCCTTCAATCAACCAAAGAAAAGCAGATATTAATTGACAATAGCTTGTGATGGTGGTTGTGTGCGTATCATTCACAGCAGGTTGCACAACCAATTAAGGGGGACGCTGGCCCGCAGGGCCTTCTTTAATGATGGGGCTCCATCCCACTGCGAGAAGGAGATGGAGTAATAACAAAACTTGTGGGTCAATTACCAGTCAGCAAGGTGTAAGGGCATGGTCAAGCGCCAGGACAAGAATGAGGACCAGGCTTTAGGAACAGACGTTTGTTTCAATTGTTTCAATGTGTAACTTCGTGAAATGGAAGCACGAGAAAAGACAAAGTAACTCCCCTTCATCCTCTCTTAAAAACAGAAACAAAAAATAAAAATAAAAATATTGTCAAGCCAAGTGCTGCACCGATTAAACTAGAGTACCGTGCATTTCTTAAAGATATGATATCATAATAACGTCATTATACAGTATCAGAGCAACTTGAGCGGGAGAACTATAGACAAGGCGCTATATCATAAATGGTTGTAAACAAACAATCCCGACACAACCTCGAAGAAGTCTCGGTGGAGGTTTTTGTTTGTTTTTAATGTACTGTAAAGGTTAATCAAATCTATTTTGGATTGATAATGATCATCAGTGTGTCGTTCACTTATCCGTGACCAGTTTTCAGCCATCCGTCGAGTGGAGGTAAAAATGAGTGGACCGTTGTGATACTACATGTATTGACAAGAGTTTAGTGTTCATCCTCTCTCTATCATATAGGGTATTAACCATTTATCTACGCAAATACAAGTTTCCAATCCATATATAGTTTTCACAGGGGGTTTATCAGGTTTCAGCTAGTTAAATACTTCTGAACAGTCATGTTAGCGGTGTAGGTGGGCTCGTCTTATCTATAGAGATTTGTCCTTTTTATTTATGTATTTTTTACTGTTTTCATTTGATGATGGATGGTTTCCCGTCGTCACATCGTTCGATTGCCTAAAGTTTCCAATCCATATATAGTTTTCACAGGGGGTTTATCAGGTTTCAGCTAGTTAAATACTTCTGAACAGTCATGTTAGCGGTGTAGGTGGGCTCGTCTTATCTATAGAGATTTGTCCTTCTTATTTATGTATTTTTTACTGTTTTCATTTGATGATGGATGGTTTCCCGTCGTCACATCGTGCGATTGCCTAAATCCTCCCTTTTATTCAATGCGTAGATCAAAAACATGAAACAGGACGACAGTGTTTATCACAGGGGACTGCTACGGAAAACAAATCATATCCTTATTTTTCTCAAAAGAACACGTCTTTTGTATAGGTTCAGCGAGAAAGAATTTTATGAGTACTGTGTACAACGCAAGTTTCAACACATTATTTGAGGGTTTGACAGAGCTGCTCTACGCGCTCATTTTGATGCAATTATTCGTTTCCATGTGGTATGAGGTTAAGAAGACAAACTTTATGCGTACTGAGTGTCTTCACTGTAAGTTACCAGGCTCTGGAGTGGTTTGCCGTGGTATCTTTTAATTTGTAGCAAGACTTTGGAGAATTTGAATCTATTTGTCTCGTAGATTTTTAAGTGACCATACTCGATTTGTCAGTTTGATGAAATGTGATTATGCATCTTTGAGACATATCGTTGATACCAGTGTGTTTGTTGACATAACACATTAAAGTGATTGAAGGGGTATTTTCTGAATGGTGGAAATCGTATTAAGTCTTCTCACTAAGAAACAAAAATTCGTCAGTGGAAGTGTGTTTTTGCGTTGATGTAAATTTTCATGTTTGATTTGCGAGTGTCTGCTAGTGAGAGTGTATGATAATGAAGAAAGGGGCCAACTCTTAGGATTGCATTTTATATACAGTGTACTGGCACTGAGAGCTGTACCACTAATATCAACCCCTTGACTACAGAAGACCAATCTAGATTGAAGCTTGTGGAAACCTCGTGTGTGAAAATGTCAGCACCATGCACGAATCAATCTTGAGGTCTTCTCTTTTCGCGTTCAATTCATTTCCCCCTCTCATAACAGTGCATGCTCCCATGAGATAACATCAGCACTTTTTGGTGAATCGTGATTTTTCCTACTTTATTTCCCTCCCAATTTCGACGGAAATTGATTGTGTCCTTTCTCTTACAATTCGTCATCGAAAGAGCCAAAGTACCTCAAAATATAAAAACTCATGAAGATACTGGCGATGAGGGGTGAAATTCAGCTGGTAAACTGTCCCTAATTTCTCTCATTTTGTGCGATTATTGCCAACTGCTATTGAGTTATGTTGTATTTTTTTTAATCGGTCACAATGTAGAGACACGCACGTGGTGTTGCATGTCGTCTCTTAACCCATTGGGAGTATTGATGTAAAAAAATGTTCGAGTTATCACATTGATACATATTTGCAGGACAGTTGTAGCACAAAACATCCTCATATAAAAATTTCGCAATAAAATCTTCCATAAGGAGATATTACAAATTTTCTCAATAAACCATAACTGTAGATTCTAGAAACAATTCTATTATATCTATTGTTCACATTTTGTATATTTAACAATACTTGACATTCATCACAGTGATTAACATTTTTACATTGGTTGTTTCAATCCCTAACTCACGTTTCAGAACTAGTTTGAAGCCCGAAAGCTGTTTTTTTTTTTCATCTGTAAATGGTAAATTTCATACACCTTTATACCTCGTGGGGGAAATCATGTTGTTTTGTTCATTTTATCAGCGATGCCGTCCTAACGAGGGTCCCTCCAAGTTTAAGTTGAGAGACGGGAAGGGCTTTTAGAGGTAGGCACATTCTTCTCAGGGTCGTGTGCGTTCATGTTCTCAACAGGAATCCAGCGGGACGCCATGTTGCTACGTCACTTCTTGGTACGAGGTCGCGATAAACAGTTAACCGTTGACACGAAATAACGAAAGCATCTGGATCGTTAACTGTCACGCAAATGCTATACTGTTAAACACATTTTAAAATTCCAAGCTGGGCCCATGGAATAAACAAATTCAAACCTTGTACATATTTTTGTCAATGCCTTATCTTCGTGTTGTCAGATTATGTGTGTAGACATACTGTATAGGTATCCTGTGGCGATGAAGTGTCTTTCTAGTTTTGTAATAAAGAAAATGCACCCCTCGGGTAAAGAAATTTAGTTCACTCAATGACCTGTGTTTCATGAGAGCGCGGATGCAGGTAGGGTGTGCGTGGGTGTTGCAGGCGTGGTCATGATTTGACATCAAAACTAGCAGCTCGATCATATTTTGTGTCGGATCGTTTGGTGACGTTGAATTATCAATTCCAGAGCTGCTCAGCTGACGAACCGGTCATGACTGACAGATATCAATACAGAACAATGTAGCCAATCACAACGTGTCGGTTGACGTTGAGTTCTGAGGAATATGATTGTAAGTTGAAGGGTCCTCAGTTTCAGACAACATCTCACCACCTACAAGCATGTTTAAGTTCATCAGAAAAGCAAAATCAAATGAGAAGATTGATGTTTCATCACAAAATGAAAGCCATGGAAGTGACATGATGATGCCACATTAATAGTGATACTAGTCCAGTGTTACCACATGTGTAAAATTAAATAAGGGTAATTATGTCGTCGTTTCTCAAAGCAGTTGTGATTGGTCTGCACACAATGTCTGCCTATTTGTGTTTAAAATCAAAGAAAAAAGAACCAATGTCATACAATTTCCATCAAACATTCATATAAAGAGTAAGATAAGCAGGAATGCAAGTTGTCACTGCAGAATGAATGGTCTATGCCATGATCTTTGTCATATGTAAAACCATTAGACGAATTTAACGGTGACGTCATGTAAAATGGCGTCTTCTCATTTCCATGTATAATCTCGTTCGATGTCAGTGTTGCGTGAGATCATGTAAAAATTTCAATCCCATAACATATTTTTTTTTAAATTCTATGCCCGATTGCAACCTAACTTCTGCCGGCTTTGCTCTAGATATACTCCATTAAAGTCAACTTACACTGAACAAGGAGAAGGTATTCCCTTTACATTTTAAGTGCGTCAGTAACGTTTAATGTTGGCAATGGGCCTAAAACGTGACAGATGCTGATATGTAAACACATGCGCTATAAGACATTTCTTTAGATAAACGTCTCTGTATACAGGTGTATATATCGTTACTGAGCGAAAATTCAGTTTAACATCTGGATGAGAGAAATGTACTTTATAGCCAACCTGCAGCAGCCGGAGATGACGAGATGACGAAATTTGTGTAAGAGCTAGAGTACACAGAGATGTCTAAATCGTGAGTGATAGTATGTAAACACACTAGGACATTTCTTTAGAGAAACTTTTCTGCATGCAGTTTATGTCGTTACTGAGCTAAACTCGGTTAGCATCTGGGTGAGAGGGCGTACTTTATAGCTGACCTGCAGCAGGCGGAGATGAAGCATTATGACGAAATTCGTGTAAGAGAGAACAGTCTTGCACTAACCTTGTTGACGACATTGACATCATTTTGATGATTATACCTTTAAAAATGCTTCTTTTACTGCAACCCTGTTCCACTTCTTCTTTTTTTTTCATTATATTTGCATTAGATTTCCAGGTTTTCCATGTTGTTCGTGTAATAAACGAAATACTCCCATAGCTCGCGTCTATGGATTTACGAAATATTCATAACGCACTCGAAAAGAAAAACGATTCATTTTCGTATTCCAGCAAAACGATTGCAAGGTATGAAAGACGGTGGATAGCTGAGAAATCCAGGGAAGTGAAGTGGGGGGGGGGGGGGGGGGGTGGAAGGAAACAAGAGGAAGGGGGAAATGAGAATTGGGAAGACAACATAGAGTTCTTACATAATTATATAATGTACATGTATATTCATATGACAGTGTATGACCTGAAGAAGCGCCAGATTGCAGCAAGTTTATGTATGAAGAAGTGTCCTATCGCCCGTGCGCCATTCTATATTCTGATAAAGATAGAACTTGAGCAATGTCATTATCAGTTATACCTCATGAAATATCTGTCATTCCAACGAGCAGGCATTTAAACATGTGTTCTTTAGATTCTCGACAGCCAGCCTCTCTGCAGCTTGTATCGTGTAATGACGGACGATTCGTAGCTCTGCAGCTATTCTGTACATCAATAATCATTCTTAAAAAATTACTCGGCATTAAAGGGATGGTGTAGTTCTGGTGGTGAGATAATTAGAAAAAAAAAGCTTGTATGAAATATTAAAGTGCATGGGATTATAAGAGCAATTCAAACTTTATTTGCTGAAAATCGGTTTTGAAATGGCTGAGATAGCCAACAAAGTGGTCCTAACAAAAGATGGGTCACACCTTTTATTTAGGATCACTTTTTTTACTTTGTGTTTTTTTTTTTGTATCTAGGGCATTTCATAACCAATTTTTATCAAATAAACATTTAATTACTCTTAGAATTTCATGATCTTTAAGATGATTGTCATAAGTGGTTTTTAATTATCTCACAAAAAGTTAAGACCTGAACCTCCATCTCAACTAGAACTATGCCATCCCTTTAAGAAATTGTTGGCCGTGTATTAAATGACATGTGGCCGACCAACGCGGAGAGCACTTTACGCACCAAAAGTGACACACACGCGCACATTCATTATACATACAGAAACACACACATGCTCACACAAAACAAACACCAAAACAGGTGATGACACCCACGATATCAGAAATAGTATCGATGACGGATTAGATCCACGAGTGTTGGCACCCACATCTTTAAAGGGATGTTATATAATATTGGTTGAGGTGAGGATTCTAGGCGAGATACTTTGAAACCACTGTAGGAAAAGTTAACAACCATACAATGTAAAAGAAAATCAAAGTTAATTTAATGAAAATCTGTTTTCTGAAAAGGC
>CM067076.1:22769345-22989345 GCA_033980235.1 Diadema setosum
AAAGAGGGAGAGAGAAAATTGGATCAGAAGGGGAAGTCCATGATATGAAGTAGAGAGTACAACTCCAACGTGGGCATTGTCAATAATAATAGTTCATTCACAAGTCTGCATTGTATACACGCGTCGTATTATGTGATGGCACCTCTTACGAATAAGAGAACTTACTTATTCTAGAGTAGAGAAGCGAGAGAGAGAGAGAGTGTGTGTGTGTGTGTGTGTGTGTGTGTGTGAGGGAGAGGGAGAGAGACGGAGAGAAGGGGAGAAAGAAAAGGAAAAAAGAGTTGGACAGGGAAGAACCTGAAGAAGTTGCTCACAATCATGTTAAAAAAGATATCTGATAATCGGTAACAAGAAAATAGAGACTTTGCAATATCAGATATCATTTGTCCACTGGGCAGGCTATAGTGTTTGTAAGGACAAAGCGGTTCGGAGCAAAACGTACTTTGCATAAAATAAAGCATACTTGAAAATGGTGGATATTTGATATGTTCATTGGTAAGGCATAATCATGTACCATCTGTATAATCCTTCATTATGTAACAAAAAGAACACCAACTGATTTGATAAGTAGAATCAATGAATGTCGAAGGTACTTTTGATGAGTTCGTTAACTTAAATGCTATCAATTTAAAGAATGGTGTAATGAAAAGAGCTGACTTGATTTGTCTAAATGGCTTGCAGTTACAATGCTGACAAGTAACACATAAAGTGTCTTAAAACGTCTCTTATAAATTAAATTAACTTGTTGATAACTAAGCCCCATAACTCGGATAAAAAAAAAAAATATATACATATATATATATGCTGTTGAAAATCTTTTATGAGAGGAAATTCATTTTCCAGTGAGCAGAGCTGATGAGTGTTAAACGACTGTAATCCGGTTTCCAAACGTGGGTGTAATACCAAACTGTACCCATCAATATGAAAGTTTTATGTCCAAAGAGAAAACTCCATGACATATTATTTTGAAATGATGCCAAAAAACTATATGTGCATGGACATAATTATAGAGTATTATGAGAATAAAACATTTTCTAGCTTTTCATGTAGTACGAGTTCTTGGAATAACACTGATAGGCATTATTTACTGTCCCAAAGCACTGAAGCAACATTTTAAAATCGAAGTCACATGTTGTTGAACTCGCAAGGAAGTGTTCAAACGCAAATACAGTAAATAAGGACTAAGTAGCTGTTGTTGAATTGTTATTACCCTGCATTTCCGCCATGTGGTTGCACTCAAAGCTGTTCGCAATGTTTCATAAACGTTCAGAGACTACCCCAAATATACGGTTGTATTGGCATGCTCAACAAATTTGTTTGAACCATTCTATGCTACTTTAAAGGGGATGGCTAGTAACCGATCAGTGGGAATCAGTGGGAATGCTGAGGAATGATTGTTCCAATCCTTGTGAGATTCATTTAAGAGTACATTATATATCTGCTGTTGTGTGAAAATTATTTGCTTCAGAACGGTCTCGTAATGTGCAGATTAATGCCCCGTCACTGACCAGGCACGCTAACCTGGAAACATTAAACTGCACATTACTTGAATATGAGATAGATATATAATGTATACTCTTCAATGAATCCCACAAGGATTGGAACAATCATCCCCAGCATTCCCACTGATTCCCACTGATCGGTTACTAGCCATCCCCTTTAAAGGAAACAAAATCCATAACATGAATGTGGATTGAGCGAAAACAGTAATATCAGTAGATCACGTCAGTAAAACTTTGAGAAAAATCGGGAATTGATTCAAAGTTATAAATCTTTAGTGTTGTGTTGTCGTCATCGCTGAATAAAGAGACTACTACACGTCACGATGTAATTGTTTATGGACATCAATGTAGGGAAAACGTAAAGAAAATTCAACATAATTTTCACTTTTCTAGCATAATAAAAGAGCACTTGACTTACCTCTTTCAGAAACCAGGGGGATATTATCACATTTAACATGGGTCAGTAATAAGACGATGGAATATGTACTTTCATGAAAAATCTAATTTTGTGGAATTCTCCTTATATTTTTTTATATCGTTGTTCATAATGACGCCGTGAACTGTAGTGGTCTTCTCATCCAGCAATGATGGCGCCGAAACTCCTCAAAGTTTCACTTATTTCTTCTACTAATAATGCTGCTTTCACTCAATCCATATTCGTTTATATTTGGGCTTTGGTTTTCTTTAAAGGGCAGTGAATATGTTTCCACGAATAGCCAGACATTTGATTGTATAGTTTATGCAAAGTGGGTATCACATCATGCTTAATTACAAGGATTTACAGATGATTTCAAGGATCGAAACTTTGTTCAAATTTTTTTTTTCCCCAAGAGTCCGTGGATTATCTAGATAAAAAAGTTGAGGAAAGAATATTGTTCGAACGCTCAATGTAGTCGACACATTTTAATTTTGTTTTGGTGACATAAATAGTAACCGTATCTATCAGAATTCGTAGTTGAGTGCTGATTTAACATTCAGTGCAAACAGAAAGAAAAAAACATATAAATATGTGTTTATATATATATATTTATATATATATATATATATATATATATATATATATATATATATATATATATATATACATATAATACATATATATACATATATATGCATATATATATATATATATGTATAAATAAATGTGAATATATAAGTGTAAGAGGGACATTGAAGCACATCACAATTTTCTCAAAGCAAATACATACAGGGAAAATAAGAATATATTAAAATGATGGTTAAACCTTAAAAAAGATAAAAACGTAATACACATTCAAGTTTTGAATTCAACACAGAATGCCATCTTTGTCGGAGGAACTACAAAAAGGTTTTTGTCTACCCAGTGTATATCCTTCGGTATTATGTATGATTTTCCAGATTTGCCAGTTGCCCATTCGCATTGTACCCCTCAGTCAAAAGAGATATTGTTGTTAAACATAAAAAGACTCAAAGTTAGAACCTCCTGGTTATCATACCGACATGGTGATGGGAGATGTTTTTGAAGTAGAAACGTGTTTATTCCGCCGAGACCTGTCTTGAAAGTTCTGTCATTATGGATGCACACATATTCATCATCCGAACATTAGTATACATTGTGTGTGACTCCAGTGTGTTAATAATCACTGCATGGGTATGTATAAGTCTGTACTTAACGTCATTTCGTTCACCGTGCACTGCACTATATAAGACCTACTGTAAAATCATCCGTTAGCTTAACATCAGCTGCGGCAGCTGTCCATTGATAATTCCCAAAAGACCCATACCATTGCATCATTTAGTCATCATGATAGTTGCCTTTCGCCCGATTATTAAGTAGACCTCCAGAACATTGTTGTCCTACAGGATAGTAGAGGCTGTGATTCCTTTGCGCCAGTTATCCCACGACTTTAGCTTCATGTGCATCAGAAAGTCCCGCAATATCGCGCGGTTTATTGCGTTTTCGCACGTTCGCAGCCGGGCGAGAACGAAAATCCAAACTGGCGCGACAGAGAGGTCGCTATTCTCACCCATCGGACAGGTGCACCCCGCGATGGCGGCGGGCTGATTGGTCGAGAATCTCGATGCTCGCTCACTCGTGGCACCTTTCTGGCTAGTTGTATGTCAGAGTCATGGATTCTTGAAAAAGAGATCTTACAGAATCTATGCAATGCATATTGAAGTTGACATGTAGGGTCTACTGTGTTGATCTATAATTCCCTCCACATCACTTATGTGTCCAAAGGAATCTAAATAAGTTCTGAAGTTAGTCACATCTTCGTGATGCTCAGTAAAGTGTTTTTACTATTTTTCTTCAAATTACTCACAAACGCCCATAAAAACTTAAGTAATGATATTATTAACAAAAAACTTAGCATAATTTGCACGTTTCCATGATACTGAATGTGATTAAATGCGATGTGTGCTTGTGTGTGTTTTTGTCTTGTATTTGTCTTGAAGTTAGATATAGAATGAACTACAAAGAATGCAAATAACCCCCACAATACAATAATAAAAGCTGAGCTTGACTTTGTTGGTGACCCCAAAGCCCGATAACCACTTACTTTCGTCTGCAGGGTCTACAGTGCCATGGAAAACGCGTTGTTTGTAGTTCAAAGAGAAAATCATAGTGTAACAAAGCGAGCTCATGGCTAAATCCCGATTGGAACAGAAATTCCTCCCAAATGACTGACTCCAGTATCAAGAGCTCGTTTGAATGTCAAAGATAAGAAAAGTTTAAAAAGTCGCTTCGAGGTTGAATCCAATGGGTCAAACAATTTTCACTCATATCTGACAAAATTTCCTTATGTCGCTGAACATATCTGCCGCTGTCAAATTTCTCCTTCGGTCTTTTAATTCAACTGGTCAAACGATGGCATTACAAAACGCATAGATATGCGCATTGTATTTTCAAAAGAAACATTTTCTTCGATAGTTAAAAAAAGTAAAACACATTTGATCTGCATTGTACAAATAATATTTCTGTCTCTTTGGTTTATCTGTGAGGTTACTTACATTTTTTGTTTATAAATAGAATATAACGATATCAGAGATACACAGCTATGTTGAAAGACACACACGCGCACAAACCAAAGACACGGCAGAAATTAAAAAGAAACTGAACAAAACAAGACAGAACAAAAAGATACATAATCAGTATCACAATGCACCCCCGTCATGAAATCTTGAATCGCTTTTTCTTATCGTAAAATTGTCTCCAGCAATGGAAAAAATAGTGTGTGTGTGTGTGTGTGTGTGTGTGTGTGTGTGTGTGTGTAGGGAGTAAACGACCAAAAGATTCGTTCTCACTGTACTGTAATGCCGTGTAGTTCTACGGTGCATCGACCACGGAGGACTGGGTGGGACCAGGGAGGTGGTCCACCTCCCTGGTGGGACAAGTTAATTGTGAAGGGTGCGAGAGGGGTGCGAGGCCCTCGGTGGCGGACGCCGCCCGTGTTTAGAGAAAAGCGTTCCCACACGACTAGCACACGACCGTTTCGCAGCTTTTCCAATGGCGGCCATTGTTACCCGCTAAAGAGCGTTTTTACGCAACTCAATCAGGGCTTCACGAATTCCTTTGTACAGATGATGAGTCCAGCACGCGAGGTGTGGGGGCATCCCAACCACAACATAGGGGGACGGGACAAGTGAGTTAGCAAACTATCTTTGTCTCCCCCCTTTTTTTCTCCCACTCTCCCTCTCCTCCTCTTTGTTTAAAAGTGGCTTATGTGCAGGCATTCGATTCCCTCCTAGACAGACACTTGCAAGACCTTGAGAGTTCATCACTTAAAAAGAAAAATATATCCAATGATCAACGACATTCAGTTATGTATTGTCTATAGGGATTGAGACTGACAAAACCACTGAAATGCCTCTTCAAAAAATATCGTGGGAAAAATCAAGCCATGGGCAATCTTCTTCGTCACTCCTCATTATTTGTTCAGCTTCCAAAGGAGGGCTGGTTTCTGTCAAGAAGATAACTAAAAGAGCGCATCTTCGACGTAATAATAAGTACTGTACCGAGATTCGCCATAAAGATGCATGTTTTTATCAGAGCAACATCGCCGTGTTCTGCTCTCAGTCACAAAGACGGGTTGTCAAAAAAAAAAAAAAAAGACAACTTGTCAGGTAGAAAGGAAAAACAAATCGGAATACCTTGTTTGGAGTCTTATACATGAAGACTCACTCTCACGTAGAGTGGATTTGATTAAACTGAATATAGAATGTACGCTTTTGTCCATGCCGAATTTTTAATAATTCTTTCAAAAAGAAAAAAACAAACAAACAAATAAATAAACAAATAGGTACACTCGTATCTTCAAGAAGAAAGTGATTGTAGCAAATCAATGATGTGATCATATCTATACCATTATGTTGCGTTTATATCAAGATGATAAATTCGTAATAACATTGCTGTAATTCTTTCGAGCCTTCTTCATTTTTCTATACCTATATTTGCAAAAATACATATTATAAACACAAAATTGATGACAAGAATGCTCAGGGAAAACACACCTGGCAGAAAACCAGATTGAAAAATTAAAAATAAACGGCCAGAATTAAGATCACTGAATTCGGAGATCAGTGTTTGCATTACATTTGCTGATTGCATTTTTTTCGTCGACATTTCCTGTTTGATCGTCTCTTTTTTATTGGATGGGGGTGGGCTACCATTGGAAGAGCTTGCGCTCGGTGAAACAGATTTTGACGCCCTTAGTTTCTGAGGTAAGTCGGATTACACACGCTGCGAAACCCTTAATTGCAATTTTTTCCACTCAACTAGACAAGTAACCACAATCCAGAAAACGGCAAAATCTCGTCTATTTGAATTGCTATTATATTCCTCAACGAATAACTTTCCTAGAGGAATAAAAAGGGTTTTTGCACTTGATGGTGCGAAAAACTATAATATGCTTTGTGCAAACTGCAACAAGGAAAGATGGCGTATGGAAAAAAAGAACATGTGACACTTTTATCTTCAACTAGTGGAGCATTAACGTTATCAACACTAGAGAACAAAAATCAAATTTAGATACATTTTTATGGTTTCCGTCGACAAACAGCCTTTTTAATGCTACAAAGTGACCCTCTTGAGCAGCTTTTTCTGAGTTAGGAATTAGCTGCTTGAGCGAATACTTCAGACACGCTGCCATTCAGGTGAAAGAGAATAACACCTAATTACAATTACTTCCCATTTTTTCACGGAGGCAGAGCTATAGGAGAAAAGTGCAAAGGCTTAGTTAGAATTTAGTCCGGTTTGGGAGACCCGTAAGATGGTTGAATACGACACAATTTATGAAGTAGAATAATCAACAACAATAAACAAACGAAAAGCGGAACGAACGTAACAAATTTAAATTGTTCATCGTGCAGCAACTTTGAATTACCTTAAAAAGATCCTCATACAGGAGTTCTGTTGGTGTAGTAGAGCCTAACGTAACCATATCTTAAAGGTCCTGTTTTCCTTTGGGAGCAGTGATTTAAAAAATATTCAAGATATCACTTTTGATGCATATGTAGGTCAGTTGTATCACAAAACATCCTACATATAGAATGTTTACAATAAAGCCTAAAATATAAGGAGATATCACTATTTTTCTCATTAAACCATAACTTTTGACGGTTTAGTCTTGAAACATTTTTTTTTATTATAGGGACCTAACTATTGTTCACATTTTGTATGTTTAACAATACTTAACGTCGATTTTTACATTTGTTTTTCTATCCCTAACTCACATTTTAGAACTATTTTGAAGCATAATGCTGTTGTTTTGTTTCATATGCAAATGGTAAATTATGCCTTCAAGTATAAGTTTTCAAAAATAAATGATACCAAGACAATGACGTTGATCCTGTTTGACGTACGAAAGGGAAGACCAAGTTATGATAAGAAAATCTCATCCATTTTCATATACGTGTAATTTATGAAAAGTCAAATATCTTTGTTAATTTTACTTTATCATTACAAACTGGTCCTTTCATATCCTCTTCACTTCGTCATTGTTAATAATATGACGATGTTATTGTAACAATGCGTATGCGGATTTTTGTTTTTGTTGTTGTTTTGATTTTCATTATCATGTCTCCTTACCCCGCCCATTTCCCCACCCTCTTCTATCTGTTGTTCCTCTTTCCTTACTTGGACCTTATCACCCAGAATCGGCCGAGGTGCGCGAGACGCTTTTCAAAGTTTTGCCGGAGTGATTTGCGTGAGCTGTCGGTACTGTTTCCATGAAAACGCTTTCTGTTGGATGTAGATTCTTTCCGGAGATTCTGTGCTCTTTACTCCCACTTTGTAAGAATCAGCAGTTCTATAAGGATCATGCCTTCTATTTCTCGTTCAGTCTATAATTTCTCTTCTCCTCAGTGTCTCAGTCTCTCCCTCCCTCCCTCTCTCTCTCTCTCTCTATCACACATTATCTCCCCCATCTTTCCCGTCCCCTATCCCCCCTCAATCACATATTTTCTACCTCATCGTTCCCCCTCCCCTATAAATCTGTCTGTCTGTCTCTCTCTCTCTCCATTATGTATGTATATATAACGTATCCGTCTCTCTTTATGCACCCTGCCTCAGTCTGTCTATTTCTCTTCTCTTTTTTCTCTTTCTTCTCCTTTTCTCTCTGCCCCCCTCTCTCAAACACACACACACACACACACACACACACACACACACACACACACACACACACACACACACACACACACACACACACAACCCGCACACACGCGCGCACACACATACTTGATGCCTATACCGTGGGAATTCAGGACGTGACCATTCTGCCACCTGCAGTGGTCCCATTTTGATGTTCCCACTTTGACACAAAAGTTGCAATCAGTGATCTGAATTTATTTCCAAACCTAGAAATTGAGGGAAGAATGCACAAACAATTACAAAAATAAGGAAAGAAAGTTAAATCTTAGTACTGTCAGCCCTTCAATTATTGATTTTTTGTTGTATACATCTTTGCCTTTGTTTTTGTTTTAAATCAAAGTGTTATGAACGTTGCTTCATTTGCATTTTGATGTATTTTGTTTACGCTGAGAAGTGCACATGAGATTCTAACCACGTTAAATACTTTACGAATTCCGATCATAATGACTCATTGGTGCTGACAGTGATTGCACTGCGATTCTAAGTAAGTGGAAAACGAAAATGAAATAAATGTTCTGTGGAAGAAGAAAACGAAACGAATTGAAATGAATTGAACTGATTTTAATAATTTACAAAGAAAGAGTGGGATATACATTTATTGCGCGTGTGCCTGTGTGCATGTATTCAAGTGATACAAACAGAAGACCACTTACCGCCCCTCCTCCGCCCCCCCCCCCGGAAAAAAAAAAATTGTGGTGGATGTATGTTTACACAACTGGTCGACAATGAAAAATCGCGCGCGCACCTTTTGTCCACAAAATGTCGTGATAACCATAAAACCAACAAAGACATTGTTCCAAAGATATTGTTACAATTATCTTTGTCCGACGGACGAAAGGGCGCGTTGGAGCGGTCAACCTCATTTAAAGTTATGATGTCGAAAACCTTTAATGGTTAAGTCATCATATTATGCTCTGTGAGGTGGTGTTAACGGACATGAGAGGGTATCGTTGAAAAAGAAAACATGCAAATTTCATTGTAACAGTATGTAGACGGTCAACTGCTGAGAAAAAAAAACATTTTCAAGAAAATGAAATGGAAAAGTACATGTACGAAAAAATACAACTTTCTCCTTATGTAGTTAAATGACTTGGAACTGTTAAAAAAAAGGCAAGTCTTCACGATCATGTGAGAAAATGGCACAAAAGAAGTCGCATTTAATCTCAATGACACAGAACATGATCTAATCCTCCTGAAACTTCAGAATGAGATACACAAACGCGACAAATCCAACCCCCTAGGCCTATAATAAGTGTTCAAACTATTACAAGTCTTTCATTTTTTTTTTCGAGGATGAAAGCATTAAGTTTGTCTCCTTCTTTAGTCACATTAAATTTCTGTGCTGATATATGTTTTTCTGTGACCTGCCATTATTAACTATGTTGAATTCCATTTTTTTTTTTAAACTCATGATATAAACGAAACTTTAAAAATCTGTCATTTGGGAGGTGATTTGCGTTCAACTGTTATTGGCCTGGCGTTTGAACTTGGTATATAAATTGCGTCAAATGAATAAGTTCAAGAGCTGTTACAGATGTGTTTTCATACGAAAACAAAATACATTGAAGAGACACTTTGCGTTTGCACTTTAATTGCTTCATAAGGATGCAATTATCAAACAGGAGGAAACATGCTGTAAAAGTAAAGACAAAAAAGTGAAAGCTGTTAGCTCACAAATTACAAAAAGTGTTTAGTGCCATATATTATATCTATCTGTCTATATTGATATCCTCTGATATCACAGGTACGCCTTAAATGCTCTGCTTCACTTTTCATCAATCCTCAACAAACTATATACCCAACGGATATATATATATATATAATAATAATAATAATACATACAATTTCTATAGCGCCGTTCTCCACTTTGATTAAATGCTCAAGGCGCTTTACAACTGTACATCAAAGCAAACAGATTGAAAATACATGTACATCACAGTCATAGAAGAAGATGGTGTGATAGGTATGATTTAAACCATTCGAGAGCTTGTCCCTGGATACCCAAACTTCTAAGTGTATTGACAAGAATTCTGTGATCTACAGTGTCGAAGGCCGAAGACAGATCCAACAAAACCATTGCTGTGACGGATCCGGAATCCAATTCCCTTAAAATATAACTAGAAACATTTATCAAAAGGGTCTCCACACTATGGTGAGGGCGATAAGCCGACTGTAAAGGATCGAATAGACCATGTTCCAGCATATAGTCTGAGAGTCTCGAAAACACAACTCTCTCTAAAATCTTGAACAAAAATGAAAGATTGCATACAGGACGATAACTTGTCAATGATTCCTTATCCACTGAAGGTTTTTTTCAGCAAAGGACGGATCAGACCTTTCAGACCTTTCTTTAAAGATAAGGGTACGGGTATATATATATATATATATATATATATATATATATATATATATATATATATATATATATATGTATATATATATATATATATGTAAATATTCACAAATTTTCTTCATGAACGATATCAGAGGAAAATCAATTGAGGCATGTGTAAGATGTCTTTATGGAAACCGCAAAGTAACTTCTTAATAACAGGGACCCAAAGTCTAATGAAATCATGCCTTAAGAATAGGCCTGCTAAATGTCTGTGTTAACCATCGAACGTGCGGTTTCTATACAGGTGCACAAGCCGTAACTTGGTTCGCGCTCCATGCCATGTTTATGTCTAGACCCGTAGCTTTGTTTTGATAGTTCACAACAAGACGGTTCATAACAGGTACCTTATACAGTCGTCATTGTTCCCATATTGTCACAAAGTCCGATAACAATCACTCGTGCCTCATTGAAAAAAAAAATGCAACTGGAGCGCGAGGTTGCTACAGACAAGGAAATCTTCTGCGCCTTATTGTGAGTGCAAATAAGAAGGAGAATGGACAACAGAGTGGTAAGGAAAATACCTTTGTGCTGCCATTTACGATAAAAGATGTACAGGTGTACATCGCGAATTTGTTCTATTCATCATAGTGACAAGTGCGCGCGGCGCGAGCCAGACGACTTTCTTGCAAAGACTTTTTTTTCTTCCTTCACTTCAGTTGGTTTTTGTTTGACGAGTAAATCCAAGTCGCGCGCTCCACTCGCGAGTTGCTCGCGAATCACACCTGGACAGGATCCTAAAAGCTATCCTACCAGCTGATTGGTCGAACGTTTCGGGAGGCCGGTCCTCCTCCGCGATCTGGTCGCCGAATGCGTTATTCAATCAAAACATTTGATAATAAAACAGAGAATAACACCTTCATTGAATTGAGATTCTTTTGTCAAGCAGTAAGCCACTAGGACTAAGCGGAGAGGAGTATATACCGCTTTTTGGGGTCCCATTCGCGTATATAAATTAAGACACATTTTCAAACAGGTTCCCAGTTCAGCTCAGGCGATCAAAGACATTGTGGATTTACGAGTAGTCGTAACTTTTTCTTCTCAGACAACAGTATTTCGTAGGGAACGATGAGGAGTCTACTACTTACTCGAGGTACGTTTGTCTTGCAAAATTGTGGATTTCTCGGATGAGAACATAAGGGACTACATAAAAAGTGATTGATTCGACCATTTTGAAAAGAAAGTTCAAATAGGCCTATTGAAAACGTGGATTGAAATTTTGTTTTCACTACTGCGATTTTTAGAAGAAATCTGGGTATATTGTGTTGAACACATCTAACTTGCATGATTCATTACGTGATTTTACATTGTAGGTCTGCAGTATTCTATACAACACTTTTTTCTTATGAATCAAGAAAGTCACTATCAACAGTTTTATTTTTATTTCTACTTTGTTTTTCTGTATTGTGGATGTGGTGTTGTCAGCGAGAAAGGGAAAATGTACTTGACAAACAAGTGTCTTGACATTATCTCGAGACCCTGTTTCTATGGGATCAGAATCTCTCACGTGCTAACCATGTGTAAATGTGAAATATGAAGCAAAGATTTAATAGAATATCTCATCAAAAGATGTCCAAAATACTTTGAAAATCTCTCGTTTTGACAACGTTTATAGAACTGTGAAATTCAACTTAATCGTGAAAGGGGAAGAATGGATGATTTAGATTTATTGTAATGTCAATGAACAAAAATCATACTCTTAATTTCATCTGATGTGAGCTTAAGTTTCTTCTTTCGTGTGTATGTGTGTAATTCCCGCTCAGGTGATCGTCTGCTCGACATTCCGTGTAAAGTGTGCGGGGATCGGAGCTCCGGCAAGCACTACGGCGTGTACGCGTGCGACGGGTGCAGCGGGTTTTTCAAACGGAGCATCCACCGCAACCGGGTTTACGTGTGTAAGCAGCAAGGGAAGGGAGGCGGAGACTGCCCCATCGACAAGACGCACCGAAACCAGTGCCGCGCCTGCAGGCTTCGGAAGTGCTTCGAATCTCATATGAACAAAGATGGTGAGTTGAGGCGGAGGTGATT
Source organism: Diadema setosum (assembly GCA_033980235.1). Classification (NCBI taxonomy): domain Eukaryota; kingdom Metazoa; phylum Echinodermata; class Echinoidea; order Diadematoida; family Diadematidae; genus Diadema; species Diadema setosum. The sequence continues at coordinate 22,781,899 of CM067076.1, forward strand.
TCTCCCCCCCCCCCCCGAAAGTCTGTGGTGTTTCATCCATTGTATAAACTATGGTGTTAATGTTTCTCTTCACAAGCTAAGGTTAAGATCTTCAGTCCTTGGCATTTTTTTTTAAAGATTGAACTTCGATATTGATGTGGGCCTCATGTTTTATGACAGAGCGGTCGATTGCTAAACGCCTAATTGAACAAACCCTTTGATTTAAAACAAAAAAAGTGAACCTAACAAAACACCTTTATCGTCATCGACATCATACATAAAACGTAACATGCATAGACACACACACACACAAAACCCACACAATGACCGATTATGTAGATGCATATGATTGTATGATATACTCTTGCTTGCATAACCTTAACAACCAATAAAGATCCATCAGACGGATATGATTTATTAACCTTTAGTTCATAAAAATTAAAATCATGGGGAATACAATTCTTCGCCCTGATGCATATTCATTTTCATAAATGGAATGCTGTTAAAAAAATTTGTTGAAATATAATTTGTGTGTTTGTGTGTAGGAGGATATATATGTGTGTATATATATATATATATATATATATATATATATATATATATACATATGTATGTATGTATATATATATATATATATATATATATATGTATGTATGTATGTATATATATATATATATATATATACATATGTATGTATTTATATATATATATATATATATACATATATATATATATATATATATATATATATATATATATATATATATATTATGCTATACATTATACTCGAATTCTTGTGTCAGCATTTTCAGGGTTTCCGCACTTTTGCATAATGAAATGAAAAAATTAAAATAAAAAGTCCGATAAGTAACACTCTAATTGCATGATGCAGGCCTTATAAGTATACTTAGGCCTACAATGCATTCATCAGCTAATATGTGACATAAACTGAAATAAACAGTAAATAATGACAGGCATTATGTAGTTACGTTAATTTACAGAAACCCACCGAGACATCGCTGCAGTTTTATGTTTATGTGTGTATGTGCGTATTTATGTGCATGCGTGTGTGTGTGTGTGTGTGTATTAAAAGATTTCTCCAGAATAAAGAAGCGCACGTCCGGAATTCAGGGACTTTTCTCAAATTTCAAGAACCTTTCGATAACTTGTGGGCTATACAAACTAAGAAAGTGCATGCATTTATACTGTCTAGCATGTAAACTGTACTTTGAACAAGTTCAAATTTCAAGAACCTTTCGATAACTTGTGGGCTATACAAACTAAGAAAGTGCATGCATTTATACTGTCTAGCATGTAAACTGTACTTTGAACAAGTTTAATCCTTTACCTCACGGAAATCGCATGCTTGTACCAGGCATTCTGCTCGTATAAATTGCCCTGTTTCAAAGGCAGTGAATTAATTTAATTGGCTTGATGAGTTGATATGAATAGTTGTCCGCTTTATCCACAATTACGGAAGACTTCGCGGAGTCTTAAAATCGAAAGTATCTCGCATGTCTGTTTATATGTGCCGTCAAGAAAACCTCCAAAAAGTCGCCCGGATTCATATTCAAGACGGGTCGATCGTTACAGCTAGGGCAGCGGAAGCTTCCGCCCGAATAACCATAGTGAAAATACCCGGTATCCTTGCGAGCTCCAGTTGGAAGACGTGTTTTCCCCACACCGGGTATTTATAAGGCAGATTCGGTCCCAATCTCATCCCTCCTTTTTTTTCTCTCATTTTGTTTTAATTTACCGGAGTAATAAAATCAAGGAAAGAAGCTACGTCCACGCTTCTATAAGCGAAGTGCTTTCTAGCAGATGAATAAATACAGTTGAATCGCTTTTAATTGCAGAGGTTGATAAGTAGATTTGGACGAAAATGTGACGGTCAAGGCTGTAATTTTGTATCAGTAGTTCATCTCTTCACCTATACACTTTCTTTGTTCTGACCGATGTTACTCTGCAAGGATCGGTGTGTCGATGGAAAGCGTTTAGTTACAGCTTTTGGTGTTAACGTTTAGAGTCCCGTGTCAGGAGAACTGCATTCATTGAGTTAGCACTATAGTATTAAGTGAGTGAGTTAAGTTAGAATAGAATAACTGTGCGGAATATAATGTGTCTGTTTGGTTCGAGTGCCCTTTTCCTCTACCGTTTACGTGAATATCAATTTCAGCCATACCTTGGGGGTTTTAAGTGCATGTGCCTAACAATAGTTGATTTATGTCCTGACATAGCAATGCAGTGCAGCTGACTCATTATAAATATGAGCCATTAAACAATCTTTTCTTCTTATTTTGGAAGCCCCCTCCCAGTTATGCCCGACATAAGTTACAGTGTTTTAAAACCGTATAGCATCAAGCGAGTATACGCTAATTGAATAATCAATGAAGGTCGTATCACTTAAATTATATAGGGGTTAGCAAACTCTAGATTCGAAAGAGTACAAGATATACAATAATGCAAAAGCATTGAATCACGCAAAGAAGACAAGATCTTCTATATCCCACGAAACCAGAAAGATGTGTAAATCATGTCCAGGGTTATACTATTGTCTTGTTTGTGACTTAAAACACATATTTCTTTAAATATAGAAAACAGTGAGACAAGAACAATAAACTGTGATCCTTGAGAATTATTGACACCTTTTAACCAAAAACATGAAGCTATCATTTCGTGTTTTTTCTTCTTTTTTGTGGATGTTTTTCATTGCTTTTGGAGATTGATCTCTGTAATCACTTAAAACATCATTTAACGTGCATTTTGAAGGGATTTTAAAATTAATCTTGGACTCAAGCTGCTGATGATGTGGAACAACAACGAGGAAAAAACAAAAGCAAAAACGAACTCACAATAAAAACGGTTATCATGAACTTGCACTACTGCCTCCTTTTTATCATTGCTATATTTCGCAGGGGGGGGGGGGGTGGATACATTTCATACTATTTCGTCTTACGAATTCAATGATGCTGAGTTCTCAAGAAGTCGATGACAGATGCAAGTCTGTTTCAACATCTCCAAGGCGAGTTGCAGGATCCGGATCGTTTCGTTCCGCTTGATAAATAAGTCAATACCGCGCGGTCGTCTGCGACAAACGGACAGCAATTCGCGGGAAGAGGAACGCAAAGACCGCCGCGTCGTGCTGTTAACGATCGCTTTGCCAATTTGGCGGACGATCAGTATTGTATCGTTGTGTTTACCTTGCCCATCCCGCCCGTGGAATAAATATGGAGAAAAGGGTGGATCGGAGCGCAGGCGAATTCAAGGCGAAGCTTGTGTTGATTTGCCCTCGGGGCTTTTTTTTCTTTTCTTTTCTTTTGCGACAGCTAGCTAGCTTTTGATTTTGTCCCTATAAGGGACGGGGGAAGTTTACCGTCTTTTTTGTGTTGACTCGTGATGAGATTTTGCCGGATAATCTACCAGTATGAAACACAATGTAGGCGTGGAATCACTGCCCGAGGCGTTGATTTTATAAATCATTTACGCCGTTTGTATATACCCTGAGGGGGTGCTGAGATTTTGTCTCCTTCCAATAAACACAGAAAAGAACCCTGAAACGACGACTTTAAAAAACACGTCTGTTTCAGGCGGTCGCATTCAAAAGACATAATCATCTCATTTTTTCTTTAATGTCTGCGTGATGTTTGCAAGAATAACTCCTCCCACTATTCTTCAGGTTTTTTTTTTTCTTTCTTCTATATCCTCAAAAAGGCTAACTTTAATGTTCATTCGTCACATTGTAAGTTTAACAGTTTCTTTTATTTATTTATTTATTTATTTTTTTACAATTCGATGCACTTTTTACCTCAATCGCGAAACTGCACTTTCAGGAACAGATCGGCTTTAAGGTTGTAATATAAAAATTTAGAGGCAATATGATAAAAAAAAAACAAAAAAACATCTGGATACCGAGACTGGAAAAAAGGAGATGGACAGGAAGACAGAGAAAGGGGTAAATGGGGACAGGTTGACAAAGAGAAGGGGGGGGGGGGGGGGGGGGAGGAGGGGAGGAGGGGGGAGAAGGGGAGAGAGGTCACAGGCTGTAAACATGCAGAGTCTTTTAATGCAAGACTGTGATATACGAAAACACCATTGAGTCAAAGTATACGTGTAAGTTTGCAAGACGTGTATTTTCCCTATCTTCATTATTTCATCCACTCAGATCAAACCTTAAAGCCTTAGATGGGGGAGGGGAAAATGGTTGTATAATGTCACTTGTTTATCAACTTGAGATGGGAGGGTAAATTGACCATGATATTTTGTCAGCTTTTCGGTAGTTCGGCTTTCCGCCTCATCGAAGCCACCTTGTCTCTTGCCAGTCTCTCCAGAGTTTCGGGGCCAAACACCTCCGAACGAGGGGGTCTATATAGCTCCTCCAGTAAAACCCCGTTATTCTTTCCCCAATGTGTCGAAGTGCCGACTGGAGAATAACCCATCCCGCCCCTACACTATTCACGCCGTTATATCCACGGTGTGACTTCGTACTTTTCCCCCGAAATGCCCCAGCTCTCCGCCACGAAGTGACGGATCATCACCCCAGGGAGCCGCCCTGCTGCGCTGGTGTCGAAAAAACACGAATGATCAGCGCGCGGAAGCGCTGGCTGAGGCTTATAAGAATTTATCGCAAAAGGGGAAGTAAGAGGGAGATCGAGAAAGGAAAAAGAAATGAAAAAGAGACAAAACACTAAGCTCATGCCTTCGCCTATAATGTGTAACCTTTGGTATTCATCCGTAAAGACCAAACAAGCCTCTGATTTATACGAATCAAAACAAATGAATGGTTTATTGTTCAGTATAAAGACGTGAAGCAGTTATTGCTATCAATGTGCTATCACTACGGCTTACAAAGGAAACCAATAGTCTGAATAAAAAAAAGATATCAAATTCATTAACAAAATATGGAATAGAGAGAATAAGAGATAGATAAATAGATAGATAGAAAAGGGAATAAAAGAAGATGAAATAACTCCAAGTGGCTTCAAACTATAGAGAGAGGAAGGGGGGGGGGAAGAGAAGGAATGTTCGTATGTCACGTATACCTCGCCAAATATCAAGACGACAGCAAAGCAAGCGAGAAACCACTCGAGAACCAGAAAGAGCGCCAAAAATCCCCAAGTGCTGTCTCGTCTGATCTGGCACTGGTTGTGTAATGCCCAACGCAATTGATCCAATCTGTTCGTTCCCACACATATAGCTCTTCCGCCGCGCATCAATAGAAAGCCCCTCATCCTATAAGTGGACACGAACTCCACGGAAAGACGGAGGAAGCACGATCACTTTTAGGTGCTCAGGGAGAAAGCCCCCGAAAGTATATAGCTGGTCATGATTTACTGCTCTTGAAGGAAAGTGACCGAATTGTCGACGGAAAGTTGCAACGCGATTCAAATAAGTGAGACGTTGATAATTATGGAGAATGAGACATCACCGTTGGTGATGTATATTCCTTTTTTTGAAGTACCATGATTCCGCAGATTTTTTATCTACATTATTTCACATCGTGACAAAGGTGAAATACTTAAGCGTTTCCTCCTACAACCGTTGAAGAGGGTTTTGATATCCTATTCGTATAAATGTCAGTGTGCTGTGGGAAATTCTGAAATCGCTTGCAAGCCGTCAGTCCAAAGCACTGGATTTGACACTCGACATAAAAACCTCATAAAGCTTGTACAAGTGCGATTTGCGTCGAACCACGCATCCCATATAATTATACTTGAAAGTTTCCGGTTACTACTCAAGAGTGCGAGGATATGATAGTATGGGATCTATAGCCCAGTCATGAAAAGGGCAGAACACGACACTCACGTGGTAATCTCTGAATAGGAAACAAAAATCATTTCTGACCATATTGGTGATGGAATCCTTATAACAATGACTAAGGATTTCTTAAGTGTATCAGTGAATGGAAGTGTGAGAAGTTGATACATCTGGGACCCATTTAATAAAAAGTTGATATGATAACAATTCTTGCTAGAATATCAATTGTCATGGTACCAACAAAAATCCGGCTTCCTGATTGGCTGTTGCTATTGGAAGTTGCCATTCCAGCAAGAGTTGCTATCCTAACATCTTTTATGAAGTGGGGCCCAGAAGTCTTAAATTAGGACAGTGACATTAGGGTGTGTAAAGTTCTGGTCGAGGTGAGGATTTAGCTTTTAACATTTTGCGAGATATTCAGAAACCACTCTATGAGAATGTCAAAGAGCATGCAGTTCTAAGGGGTATCAAAAGTTTATTCGATGAAAATCGGTTTTGAAATGGCCGAGATATCCAAAAACAAGGTGAAACAAAGAGATCCTAATAAAGTTGTGGCATGTCGCCTTTTATTATTAACACTTTTTTGGATATCTCAGCCATTTGAAAACCAATTTTCATCAAATAAACGTTGAATCCTTCTTAAAATTACATGCTCTTCATATTTCATAGAGGCTTTTCATTATCTCACTTAGGAATGTTCAAAACATGAATCCCCACCTCAACCAGTTCTGTACAGTCCCTTTAATCCGTGACTCTGGATGCCGGGCGATGCCATACCAACAGATCAAAGGGAGAAAAATGATTCTCATGGTTCTTATACTTCGTTGAGATGTTTTTATGACGTTGAAGTCATGGGGGTCATTGCCAGTTGTCATTAAAAGGGAAATCGATTTTTGAAATGAAAACGTCTCATTCTCTCATTGAAAAAAGGCTCAAGCATCCAACGCTTTTACGCATGCCATTTTGCTGCTCTGGTATGATTACACAATGATTGCACATTAACTAGGTGAAATTACCACTTTGCTCAATGTATATGGATGAAGACACAAATTCCCATAAATCTTTTCTATGAGCAAAGTAATATAAATGAAAAATGTTATACAAACGCTTGCTTGTAATCATTTCCCCTCTATGACATCATGACAAACCCCCCCCCCCAAAAAAAAAAAAATATATACGCAGATCTTGGTAATTTCGTGGTAAATTATGATTACTCTTCGCTAGTATTGAACACAAAATGCGATTTCTATGTCCCTGCTTCTACATTAACGAGACCTTTCTCGGAGGTTACATTTCAAGTCTTCTCTCAAACTGAAACGAAACAGAATTTCTAGAAAAATAATACACTCGAGAGACACGGAGGGCAGTTTCAGCACATTTATTTTCAAGTTTCACTTGACAGTGACACAATACAACCATAAAACAAACAGTATACAAAGGACAAAATGTATGATCGACCTGATTAGAAAGTGTGATGTCCACACATAGGTCTGTATAGGAGACTGATCTTACTAAGATGTGAATGTTTTATGAAACTGTAAAAACAGAGCTTGTAAATGCGGGTTCCAGGCAAGAAATAACAATATGAAAACGTCTTGTAATGGAGACGGGGTACAAACTGGAAGTATATACTATTCTTTAAGACTATAGTTATAGACTAAAACATTTGAGCTTTGTACAAGGAGCATGCGTACTATGCAACAGAACAATACTTTCAATTGTTAATAAGCACGTTGACGGGGACTTATACGTTGTGTCTATTCGGGTGCTGTTCGTTATTCCGAAGGTTCGATATTCCGAAGGTTCGTTATTCCGAAGGTTCGTGAATCCGAAACACGCAAATTCCCTATACCTAGAGGTTCGTTAATCCGAAAATGAAAAAGGGTTCGTTAATCCGAACATTTGTGGCGTTATTCCGAAGGTTCGTTATTCCGAAGATTTGTTCATCCGAAAATGAAATTCGGAAAAAACGAACCTTCGGAATAAGGAATCTTCGGACTTAAGAGCCTTATTCGGAATAACGAACCTTCGGAATAACGAGCTGTTACCGTGTATTCATGGGAAACTATAGACTATCAGTACGGTAACAGGTGTTGTTCACTTCCATTGGATAGTATAATCATATCACACCTCGTAATCCATGTAGAGTTGTTTTTCAACTGACAAAAGGAAATTTTCTCTCGCGTTTCTAACAATGCCACTCCCTTTTACAGAAAGCTGAAATCATAGTCAGCAGACAGCATCTGGCATTATTTTGTATTTTTCTCCCTTTATTGCCATGCAGTTTGTTGTTTTCCGAGGAATGGAGTGAACAAGTAACAAGGTCATTAATTCCTCATCTTCAACAAAACATGATTTCTGTATTGCATCATCAGCTGCGTGTGAAATGCAGTGAAAAGTGTGATATTTGAGCTATAAAGGTGCATCAGACGCGACCTAGTTCTAAGTTACGATGACGTCAAAGGAACTCTTGTTTCATGCGGCACTATAACGAACACAACTCATGCACGTAAAAGATCCCGCTTCATTCGTTCATCGCAAAGAGTAGGGTGTTTAACCCGGTGAAGTGGTCCCACCTCACATCCAACTGGACCCCATGGAAGACCAGTTTAACGTAGCTGAATATGGGCTATCCAGCCATCCTCTCAGATGGAAAATGAACAAACAAACAAACAAAACATGAAATCGTCACTGTCTTGTTTACTGCATAATAGTGAGACTGATTTATCACTATCTTGTCGCATTCAGCCTAAAACGAAGAAACTATATATATTTTTTCATTATTGTGAATGAATGAAAATGTGAAACTGCAGAAAAAGGTTATCCCTTCTTAGCCAGGTTTCACTTCCGACTGTGTCAGTGATAGGAAGTATTTTAATGGGGTCCGGTGTGAAGGTGTTCAAATTTTTTATATGGAGTTAACCTTAAATGTCATAACTGGAGAATCCTCCATTCATAATCTCATTTTTTGTGTGAGATCACCTACATTAAAAAACACACCGATATTACACAATGAAACATGGAAATATGGATATTGATTATAATTTGGGGCAAATAATGATAGTCATATTAATATCCCCTCTCTCTTTTATCCCTTCTCTTTATCTCTCTCCTGCATTTCAGCTGTTCAGCACGAAAGGGGACCACGAAAACCGAAGAACAAGCCGATGGAACTCTCCAACGGCGCTTCCCCAGGATCTTCGGGCTCGCTGCGCTCTCTCACCCCGTCGAGCAGCGCTTCGAACAGTCCCCCGCCGCCGCACCATCACACCGCCCACCACCCAATCCTCGCCCTCTCCGTACCGCACCCAGAGAAGTCCGGTCTCACCGCTGGTGTCGCTCCGACTGCGAGCGCCGGTCTCATATCGGCGTCGGTGTACTACGGGACGTTTTACCACAGCCTTCTCACGGCCGAACACTACAACATCAACCCGCTCGTGCTGGACTTCGCGCGAAGTGGCGAGGGCGGACGCTCCGTCGGACTAGAGCTGGGCGGAACATCGCCGGACAACATGCCCGAGGTGGCGGCCAGACTTCTCTTCACCTCCGTCAAGTGGGCTAAGAATATTACGTGTTTCAGGCTGCTTCCGTATCGCGATCAGGTACATTAGACTCTGATTTGATACCATCTAGGAAAATTGCTTTTCTAAGAGTTATCAAAACACCAACAGACCAGCAGATCAATAGCTCCTTACCACACATGAAACGAAAAAAAAAAAATATTTTGGCTGTCCACTATTGTTTTTACTTCTTTGGCTGTCCACTATTGTTTTTACTTCAAGTAACGAATATCAAACCTAAAAAGGATGATATCCCTTTCTATCAAAAACAAACAAACAAACAAACAAACAAACAAACAAACCCCCCCCCCCAAAAAAAACAAACAAACAAACAAACAAACAAATAACAAAAACAAACAAACAGACAAGCAAACAAACCGGAAGTAAGATGTAGGCTATTCCATACGTTTTACTCTTTACAAAACGACAGTCGAGTTAGTCCTAAGCAATCTCGGGCACGATTTAAGTGTAGGGGGATGTTACTCTGAACACAACAGTTACTGTATGACTCTGACGGAAAGTCTGAAATTGATCTAAAGATATAAACTAGACTCGTTTGGATTCTGAAGTTTGGTCAGCAATTTACATTATCATGATTTGCCTTCTTTTTAAATTTCTCTCTCACAGTTGATTCTTCTGGAGGAAACATGGCGGGATCTGTTCCTCATGGGCATGAGCCAGTGGGCAGTCCCTCTCAAAACAGACATCCTCGTCGACGCTCTCGTCCAGGGAACCGAAGAGAGAAAGATGTCTGCCGACACCGTGGCCGAGTTACGCGCCCAGGTCCATCGCATGGAGGACGTGGTAGAGAGGTTGCGCGCGCTGAAGGTCGACTTCACAGAGTTCGCCTGCCTGAAAGCTGTGGCGCTCTTCAAAGCAGGTAAAGGAACTAAAATAAGACCCATCTTGAATCTTGTGCGTGTCCTTTTCGATTATAACGTCTGGAGTGACGTCACTCCTCTCACACCCAATGAATTCACGCACTGCATGCCCACGAGAAGGAAAGCTTTTCTGCCATTTTTTCTTATTCATTACGTGTCTGATTATTCCATGAAAATGATTATCAAATTATAAGGATTGGTTGATTTCAACTATAGATAACCAAACACAACTAAAGAAAAAGGTAAACTTGGGATATACCATCCACTTTAAACAGAAACTTTTCCCTAAAACATCTTGTCTGATTTAGCCCTGATGGTTGGTTTAACATCCAGACATACGAATATCACATTTGCTAATGCCAAAAAGAACAACGAAATAGTGGGAGATTGTACACACATAACTTTGAGGCAATCGTCTGGAATAATGAAAGTAACGTGAAATCATAATTCAATCATATTATGCACATTAATTCTTTTCTTCAAACCTGTGTTTTCTGTAGTCTTTTATATCAATCATTCATTGAGCGTTGCTGTCTATTATTCTCTCATACACCCAAGTTGAAGCTATATGAAAATGACAAGTCACTATACCACAACGCCCCTTTCCGCACTCAAAACATGGACTCATCTCCCCGACGGACTACTTTCTTTGTGTGTGTGTGTGTGTGTGTGTGTGTGTGTGTGTGTGTGTGTGTTGCGCGAAACTTCAGCAGCATAACACATTAAATATCACGTGAATCCTGAGTCCAGTCAAGATCGATGAATATTAATTGAAAATATCATACTTGTATGTTTCAATGTTTGTTTGCCCCCATTTTTAATTTTCTAGAAACCCCTGGATTGAGTGATCCTGCGCGAGTCGAGTCTCTGCAAGACCAAGCCCAAGTGATGCTGGGGGACTACGTGCGCTACGCTCACCTTTCCCGTCCCACGCGCTTCGGTCGTCTGCTCCTCGCCCTTCCCGCCATCCGCGCCATCAGCAGCAAGTTCGTAGAACGCCTCTTCTTTCAGCAAACGATCGGCGAAATTCCGATCGAGCGGCTCCTCAGCGATATGTTCCAGAATAGCTAGTAAAATTTCTGCATATTCAGTGCGGCCATGCAAGTCACTCACGACTTCACAGAAAAGGAAGCAGGTCATATCAGTGAACTACATGTCATCGTCGTACAGGTTGGCGAGTCTTGTTCAGCCACCCGGTCCTGACGGTCAGTGTTTTTCTACTTGCAGAAAGTGCACCATGATAAAACGTTCTTGCTGACGTTGCGCGTGAAGAAACTATAGAGTGGAACTTCATACGGAGACTTGATTTCCATTTTTCTGAAAGTAGAATAATCATGATGTAATGTACCGTGATGTGATGGGTCACGTAAACGGGGTACTTCATAGTCGGCGAGGAGCAAAAGGTTTACAAGAATCCCCCTGGTAAGGAGGTTTTAGAACAGGATGCGAGTCCTCACGATGACATTTCGCTCTTGGGTAAGACATTCAAGCCAAAACACTCCTTGATATGGGTATCCGGTATAACCAACTGAATTACAACAGTATTGTAGCTGAATGTAGCACGCATGGGAAAGATAATAGCAACAACGATCGGAGACTCTCCAAGGAAACGAGAATGATTGCACTGTATGGGTGACTTGGACTTCAGCAATACATGTATTATGTTGTAAAGTGTTGAGAGCATCATTCACAGTGATAAGACACATACAAATTTGTCATTGAATGTTATACTAGTTTCACATCTTATGAAGACGTGCTGGTTCGAACTCTGATATTGCATTTAAACAAGTTCTCTTATGGGGTCCCATTTTACATTATCTATCCTCTGAAGTGCAATACTAACATGGACAATCAACAGCCTTCTAATGAAATCATCATACAGCCGACAAAGCTACCGCAGTTATCCGTCGTGGAAAAACACAAGCGCGTTACTGCTCTTTAATGTCGAAAGCAATGTCATTTCAATTTTTTATTTCAGCTTTAATAATTATAACTTCATTTTCTTGTGAACTTATAATTTTTGATAACATTGAAATTACAAAAAGAAGAAAAGCCTCTTTCCAAGTTGTACGCGGTAATTAACATAACCCCCGCCAATATTCATCATAATTATCGTCGTTTCACACTTTTCACACGGAGTTAACTTGTTACCATCCTCATGTTAACAATCTTTCACAATCGGCATTCTTCAGTCATCACTGTTGGTGATCTTACGAAACAGGACGGATGCCCCCTTCCTTAAACCCCCAAAATCTGCCATTAAAAACAAACAAACAAACAAACAAACAAACACATGAAATGCTAAACAAGCAAATAAACGTGTAAGATTTCCATTTCCAAGGTTGTTTGGATATAATTCGCACAGGTGATCACAATTCGGCCAAATTCTACACAATGTAAGATTTCAATTTCCAAGCTTTGTTTCACATTCATAAAGTGTGCTCATGCGATATTCTTGCACAGCTTTTATTGATATGGTGATCAGAGTGTCAGGCAAAATTTTACACAACAATAAAAACAAACAAGAAAAATAAGAGAAAAACGTTTACTGAAATATAAGTAGACTAATAATTGAAGGATCAGAGTGAAAATACAAGACTGTGTGCAAGAAAGTGAGAGACAGAAAGAGTAGAGAATGAGTGAGAGACGGTAGAGAGAGAGTATAAAATGAAACATTCCATTGTAACACTGTTTTGTAATTTTATTTTGTTAACTTATTATAATATTGTGTCATGTACATAGCACCAGGAATGCTGTGGAAATGCCACAATCGTGGTCCACAAAGTCATCACCACTGCATTATTTGAATAATTAGTTACTACCATTACGATCATTATTTAAATCATGTAGAAAATGGGCAATTAGAGGTATTTCTTTTAAAGTAATCTGTATGGGAGATTTGCTTTATTGATCTAGAAAGAAATATGAGATGCATACTAAAAATATGGAGAATGTATCAAATATATAGTTTTGTCAGACGGGATTACGCATACTAAAAGATTCTGCCAATCAAGTATTGGGCAGCTTATCAATCAATGTGCTCTTTCTATTTACAAACTGCTCTTTGGGATTTAGAAAGTATCACAAATGCACACAAAAGTCATATTAGCTGTCTCAGATAATATTACCTTTCTCAAAACTCTCATTTTGACACAAATAATGCACTACCGATGAAACCACATACTCTTTGTTTTGACACAAATGAATCATTTTGGTTTTTATGATAAAACTGCATTTCATCACGTCCTTATTTATCAGGACGAAAATATGAGGAGCATACAAACCTGCAATACAACAGGTTATAGATATATAAAAGGAAAAAAATTGCAGATTTCATCTCTGCCTTTCAAGTAAATCTTGAAACTAGTTGGTTGAAGGGTGTAGGTATTGTGAGAAATTAAATGATTACTGTACTATGATCATGCTAATGAAGATGTTGGGAATGTTTGTACATTACAATGAATAAATCTGATGTCAAGATATATTGACAGATCACATCTCCCACGTTTGTTTCCTCTCTCGTTCCGCTTGAAATGCAAACGCTGTATGTCAATTAAACATTTAATCAGAGCTTGAGACTGATTTGGAAAGTCTCTAAAACCATTAATTTTATTAAAAATGTCCAGCTATATTTGATTATATATATATATATATATATATATATATTATATATATATATATATATATATATATATATATATATATATTATATATATATATATATATATATATATATATATATATATATATATATAATCATTAAAATATATGGCACATTTTCAATGTAACAAATGCAACAATTATACACACACACCATATATATACACACATACATATATATGTACATATATATATCGTCGCTGGGGTGACAAGACCTTGTATCTCAAATTTTGGTGAAAATGACTTTTTTGCATTAGTGGTCAAATAATCGGTTAAGTGACGTCCTGTCCAAATCCCAGCTGTCTTACCCCAAAAATGAAGCCACCACGGCATGTCAAAGGAACGGCTATCCCATTCAGTACAGTGCTTTGGCCGCCATGTTTTTTGGCTCTCCTGAACATTTGACATTTTTGAGATACGAGGTCTTGTCGCCCCAGCGACGATATATATATATATATATATATATATATATATATATATATATATATATATATGAAAACTAAAAAGATTGGAAATATCCTGATTTTTTTTTTCCTGTTAAAGCTTCTCACAACTGTTTCTAGTGGGCTTGGGTTTTTGTTATTTTCAGGTAACCATACACACATACAGAGACACACATACACACAACTTCTATAATTCCATTCAACAGCATGCTGCTTCATGTTTAGTAATTAACAGTGATGCTTGTTTTTGCTGACATATAAGCCTATTGTTACGTCAAAGAGGAAGGTGTTGTGGGAATATGAATGGGTGATCTTTGTGGAGAATGTTTGAATGGTATAAAAACTCCTGATGCACCCATAATGAGAGCGGTGCTCCTACGTGACACACATTATATACTGTACTGCACACAGTCACTAACATGCACCATCCACTCAGACCACTGGCCCATTTCACAAATAGGCATACAATAATTGCAAGTTATTCATCTATGTATTCTGTTTCCATTTTATTTCAACAAGGAAGCCCTTACAGTAATTTTTTTAACATGATTTTTTTTTTTTTTTTACCAAAGGGCCCTGCACAAAAACAGAGATACAAGAACATACCTGCAATAACAAAAATTACAATCAAAACATTGGTATACATATTTATATACATATTATAAACATAAGCAAGATTTAAAGGTAACATTGCAATAGAAATACACCAAGAATGAGCAATATATATATATATATATAGAGTTATGAGAAAGGAAGGAGAAATTGGTGCATAGCTTTGACACCATTATTCCTCTCACTGTATATATATATATATATATATCATACATAGAAAATTTAATGGCAAGTTATCATAGCATCAGTTGTTTATTAGACTAATCAGCTGCAAGTACTCAAGCTGCTACATGTATTATGACAGAAGTTTTTGTAGCTTGTGATAATTGTAACCTGCTTTATGAAACAAAACCCCACCTGAATAACCACCACGGGCATGGAGTACCCTTGCATAGATAAGAAACACAGCCCTAAAATAAAATTCAATATGTTCGCTCTCATTTCAGAGACCTATTTTCTGTACAATAAATGATAATCAAATTATACAAGACACTGACCCTGTAGAATGTATTTCATGTGTGATCAAAACGTCATAATATCATTACAACTAACTTAGATCAAAAGAAAGGGTTACCATGTATTTGAACACTTTTACTATTAAAGAAATGGAGCACTTCTTCTAACAACAATTTTGACCATGAGACAACTTTTGTAGCTAATACCTCATTTTTGTTCTGCTCATAACTTTTTAATGAGGTAAATAAACATACTCAGAACATAATTACTGAAATCGTGTGCATACCTGAAACACACAGGTTGTTTTAGAAGACCAGAAAGGCTTGCATAGCCCCCAGTATTACCATATGCATCCCGGACTAGATTCTAATATCTTCAGTCGAAACAGGCAGTTTAAATGGCTTATTATAACCAGCAGATCATAAGAATCAAAGGTGATCCTCTTATCTACAAGATACAAACTTCCATCTATCTTTTGCACACATTTCACAAATTCAATCAATTCAATGCCAATATGAAATTATGATAATAAGGCTGCCTGTTTCATGAGACATCACAAACAGGTTTTACAAACACTGCTTGGTGAATTTGCAAACATGCAATTCCCACTGTTATGCTTGGCTTGCTTCATATTTTGTTACTAAATTTTGAATGGAGTCATCACTAATATTGTGAACGATAATTTGTAATGGTGATGCATTTATCTTTCGATATCTATTTTTAATTTTCAATAACATTTTTTTTTTTTCAATATTCAAGAGTTTAGAGATACTAAAGTGTACCCGTAAACTCACCTAATGTTTTTGATGTTGGTATGTTGAAGTTTAACTGGTCATATGAACCAAAATCAAGTAGATATACTGGGAATAATTGAATATAAATCACGCTATTTTCTATGACAATGCTGCAACTAGAATCTGCTGAATGCCACAACTAGATATCTGCTGCTGCACAGCTAAGTTGCAATATCTGGCAAGAAATATAAATTCACTGTGATGGACCATGGCCTGCGCAAACCAGATACGGTACGCAGAATCAGCAGCACTCTCGAGAGCCATTTTGCACACAGTAGGCTGGGCTATCGGGCACCTCCTGATAGTTCTAGGAAGTAATTTCATCAGTGAAGGAATATGTATCATTCACATGCTGGGCTGCAAATGCAATTGTGCAACAGTCTTTGCATTTCAATAGCTATGTGTGCAAATATGAGACATAGGGCTTAGCTTAGTACAAACTCCATCAAGGAAAACAGTGATAAGAGTGGAGAGTCCAAAATGGAAAGCCAAGAGTCAGAGGCCATGAACATTAACATTGGGAGAATGTAATGCCTGGTAACGAAGTGTGGGTTGACTTGCAAAACAGCCCCAATGCACATTATGCGCAGGTACTCACTTGCTACCTGAGAAAGGGTTGCCCTAGTGTGAATGGGATGGATAAACCTTCTTTATGGGAAATGTTGGCTGTGGTTTCCAAACACACAGGTGTAGCCAAAGCGACGTCGTTTTATGATTACTGTCTGGTAATTGTCATGGGCCTAACTTAAAGGTCCTGTTTACCTTTGGGAACAGTGATTTTTAAAAATTTCAAGATTTGAAATTTAATGCATATGTCTAGGTCTGTTGTACCACTAAATATCCTATCATATAAAATTTTCGCGATAAAGCCTAAAATATAACGAGATATCTGTATGTTTCTTAATAAACCGTAACTGTACACGTTTTAGTCTGGAAACATTTTTATTATAAATATTGTTCACATTTTGTATATTTAACAATACTTAACACCGATTTTACCAATTCAAATGTTTACAGTGGTTGTTTCTATCCCTAACACACATTTTAGAACTATTTTAAAGCACTAATGCTGGGTTTTTGTTTCATCTGCAAATGGTAAATTATGCCTTTAAGCCTATTTCCAGTCTTGTTATGAAAAACATACACTGCTGTCTCAGAATAATGTGGCACATAGGGGATTTACACCTTGCCACATAAAGAGTCAAAATCATACGAGGTTGATTATGTATGTTTTAATCTTCATCAATATTTTTTAAATGCAAACATTATTGTCAGAAGCGTTAAATATGATAACATTTGTGTAATGGCTTATGTATATGATAGTGGAGCAAAGGATGGCTACAAAATTTTACCATTTTGTATTATATGACGATATTACGAATTTATAGGTTGGATCAAGTCTATTTGTGTAATGATCCATTAACCCTACATGTACATCATATTAACTACCACCTTTTACTTCTCTCATCTACACAGACTTCTGCAATGCTGAAGAGGAGGAGAGAAAAATATACTAGTCTCCAAATAATGTTCGTGTGCGACTATGGGGCAGAAAACCATCAGCGACTATTTGGCCAGCCTGCAAGTGGTTGTGTGCAGATATTTAATATAATAACAAACATGCCTTCTTGTCATACTTTCAAAAGTTACATAAGGTATATATCTATTACCAACAACACATTACTGGGCAATCTAAGTTATAGATTTCCACACATTTGAGATATATCTGTGCAATATAAGGAGTCTGAAGCTCAGAGTAGTGTAAACACGCATACGTACATCGCATCAGCGATGCAAAGCGCATCAGCGTTGTAGTGCAAGAGTGACTTCCCGATATGACCTTTGGAAGAGTCGGCAGTACATTAAACATGGCTCTTGGGCTTCATGTATTGGTGTCCGTCTACATCATTACTGTCTTTGTGTGATGATAAATACATAACAATCTGAATGCTTTAGATATTGTGCTTAATAATGGAAACAGTGATATGCTACACATCTAGCATTCCCCATCTCAGCAAGTGTTTTTCATTTAAAAGGCACTTTTGTGAGTGATTTGAAGATACACGTATTAAGAAAGTTTTTAATGCTATTCAACTTTATGTATGATTCAAATATTTAATTTTTCAGGAGGGAAATCACTTTCTTCTTCATTGACATGCATTACACATCTCACAGGTGGTAAAAAAACATCAAGAATGTTGGGAGAGTCTTGCCCAACAAATTGCAACTCTTAATTGGATACCTGGGAAGGAGTGGAAGAGAAATGCAAATACTATGGAGTGACCTAAAAAAAAAAAAAAATAGTGTGATGTACCATCCCCCCCCCCAAAGAAAAAAACAAATATATGTATATCATAACCTCTCAAAATACCTCATATTATATTGCAAATTTCAGATGTGAGACTATTGGTTGAGCGAATATCACTAATTTCTGCCAGAGAGACTTTGGCAAGCACTCGCAAGCGATGAAAAATGATTGCACACCAAAGTCATGCACGTTTACAGTATGAATAAAAGTGAAAGGGCGCCCTCTTTTGTCACATTAGGCACAGTCCTTACTGAGGGTCAATAAACTTTTCGGTAGCGTCCTCTCCTTAGGAATCCCGAACGTAGCAAAAAATGATCTTTTATCCTCATTACTCTCCCCTCTTACCTCAATTATAAGCTGAAATATGTCCATTTATATAGATTCTGAGAGTCTATAACATAAGGATGAAGAATGTTAATATGGATTTAATGGCATAGTTTATTTTATATGGTATAATTTAAGAGATGCAAGAGCATCTCACTCCGTGGCTGAGTAAAGAGCCGGCTTATGTTAAGGTTAATGATGCGTCATTGTCGCATCGCAGAGCGAGTGACTGCGCTGTATAGATTACAATTGAGAGAGGGATGTGGTGTGCATCACCATATACTTTAATGATGAAGACCGAGGATCAAAGCTCATTTGCATAAACAAATTGGTAGTTTCCCGCTGATTTTTTTTTTATCCACTCGTTTTACTCTATAATATTTTAATTGTAGGAGAGATGAGTGTGGCATTACGGTATATACAGATAGTTTAACAGTTTTTGCATGGAATAGAGTGATAAATTTGCTGGATAACATATGAGAATTTTAACATGAAGAGTTTTTTTTAAAGCTGGTTTATTTTATGAGGTAATCTTCTTTAGGCTGTCATTGGTCAGTTGGCAAGTCCCGATAATTATTTGCATATTAAGTGTCCATTCACAGAAAATGAAGCATTGTACTTTTAACCAATGAGAATCGATTACGGGAATATCGAAAGTCACACTGGATCCGCGGCAGGGAGTATAAATAGCGGAGAAAATTCCTCAGAAGGGTTCTGCTCTACAACTTCAAGGCCGTTTGCAGTTTGTTTTCAAGTTTTTGTCAAGCTCTTCCTGATAGAAGTGTGTTGCTGACGGCAAAAACAGTGAGTGTTTTGATAGCCATTCCAAGACTGTGCCACAAAGGCCCAAAATATTGTGATACTTGTGGAGATACTTGATAGCGTCATTTTTTAGTACCGGTATTCCTCGAGCAGAGATTCTGTGTTTTAATTCTTCTTCCATGTCATGATATTAGATTGAGAGATTGATTGTTAGGCTTTTTCGGACTGAAATTTCATAACGAAGTATGAATTCTATCAGTGTCTGCTATTGTGGCTCACGTCCAAAGACATGATTTTGTAGTCACTGTAAAGAATTCCCGTGGTTGAGGTTAAACCCCCGTTTCTTTTCAGACTAGAGTTTTAACTCTCTGGTGATTGTCATAAAATCATGGCATCACATTGAATTCAGATTTAGTCCAGGACGTGTCACAGTTAGGCTGACTGTTGACATTGTAGCTAAATCTTAGAAGCCTAGCCTCTTCCACATTTATTCTCGTGACAAGTAGACATGTCGTAAGATGGACTCTGTTAGTAAATGACAAATTACGAGTGGTATCCTTAGTCATTTCTTCTGTCTTTATTAACAACCATAACGTTATAACAGAGGTTTAATAGCATGTTAGCTTCCATGGACCAGGGTCTTTGACCCTGGAATAGACATGTTTTGATACCGTCATGATAGATTTATTGGCTACTCTGACATTTCGGAACCAATTGACAACAAGAACGAATTTTGATAGAACGTTTTAATGGTTACTCAAATCCTGGAAACGATTAACAACAAGAACAAATTGTGGTGGCACATTTTATTGGTTAATCTGAAATTCTGGAAATGATTGGAAAATACAAATGGCTCAAGACAGAATATTTGGTTGATATGTCATTTTGGCAGTGACATACGAGAACGAAGTTTACAGTGGAATGCAAATTATTCAAATAATGGTGTGCCTCAGTAGTTAGTTAGTGGTAGGGTAAAATTGTCAGATGTATTTTGCGTTAGAATTTGAAGGAATTAAGTCGGTAGGTGATACTGAATAGTAAGACACAATGGCTGGTAAAGGTAAGTGGTACAAGTATTTGATTTAGCCCTTGGCTGCTGGTGGTCGCTGATAATGAGAAACGGCAGCCGATCCTGAACAGGTAGCCCAATAGAAATCCTGAACAAGGTATGAGTAAATGGTCTTGCGCTGGCAATTCATCAACAACGGTCATAAAGAATGGGAAGGCTTTGACAAATAAATTGGATGTAATCCTGAGTAAAGAATGTTAACAACCATCGTAGATCGTATCTCAAGCCTGAACAAGGCATGACGAGATCACTGGCCATGGCGTGGCAGAGTGCAGTGGATGCAAGTGGATGGCAGTTGATGAAGTTGGCAATAACCCCCCCCCCCCCCCTTTTTGGAACCAGGTACCCCCCCCTTTTTTTTTGGAACTAGGTACTCCCCCCCCCCCCTTTTTTTTGAACTAGGTACTCTCCCCCCTTTTTGGGAACTAGGGACTCCCCCCCCCCTTTCTTCTTATTTTTTACCATGCCATGTGTTTATTACAGTTTGATTACTATATGTAATACAGGTTATAAAAGCTATTAAGTAACCAGAAACTGGTTTTGGAGTAATGTTGAGTAAGATATTTGGTCAGTTAAAGTGAAATCTGAAGAGGCTAATAGTTTTTGTTTGGCATATGACCTTAGGAGTATCATGGAATTTCGAATTTCGGATGGGGCTCGAAGCTAGGGTGTAATGAGGGGCAGGTGGTATGGTTATGGCATGGCCACCAACGGACTGAGTGGTTGCATGTTGCATAGGATACCAGTTGAGTGGTGCTACATTGTTATTGGTTTATTCTTATTAAAACCCGAAGAGGCGACAAGGAACGGTATATTCAAGGATTATTATGATATAGGATGCCTTAGCCAGGCAATCTTCTGTGAATATGCAAATATTCGCATCCAGTTATAAGTTGGCACTATTTTCTCAACACGAGTATATAAATGCTTGATGAAGACACATGGAACGTTCAGTCCTATGTAAGCTTTCACAGCGAATACAGTACACGTAGGCCTTATATCGAGTAGATTCGTAAAAAAAGAATGGGGCGCATGTCTCCTGCCACAAGACAGAGAGTCCTTAGTCTCTCTCGAGATGATTACATTGGTGTAACTTCTATACAAGTTAAACTAGCAGAGCAAGGTATCACTGTAAGCTGGCAGGCAATATCTGCCTTCCTGAAGCAATACGAGTTAATGGGCTCCACAGGAGTGCAGAAGCGAAATCCCTGCCGTTTGAAGCTCGAAGATTTCTATACCATATTCGACAACCTCTACAAGGAAAACGACGAGCTCAGCAGCACGGAAAATTCAGCATATCCTTTTCAGAACTATCATCTTGACGTGTCTTCATCGACCATCAGGCGGTGCAGGCAAAGCCTTGGCTGGGTCCCCTGCCGAGCAAAATTGTCGCAGATCGTCTGTCGTGACAATCAATCAAAACGGGAAGCGCACTGCAAGAAGCTAATGAAAGACAAGGAATGGTTTGATGTCATTTTAAAGGACGAGTGTAGCGTACAGCTCCACCCAAATGCACAGTTGTGCTTGTGAAAGAGGGGGCAGGAGAGGAAACTGAAGGGAAGGCCAAAACATCCAGGAAAATTACATGTTTGGGCCGGAATTTCGCAGAGGGGAGCAACGGATATCCTTGTATTCTCAGGCATAATGGACTCTAATTTCTGAGGAAATTCTTCAAAAGACCCTGATCCCCTTTATAGAGGCGACGTTTCCCGATCATCATCGGTTTCAACAGGATGATCCCAAACACTGCTCAATGTTTACGAAGGAGTTCATGAAAGCGAATGGGATTAACTGGTGGGCCACCCCTCCGGAGAGTCCCGACCTCAACACCATTGAACTCGTGTTGCACCAGCTCAAGTTATGGCTTCAACGAACCGCCAAGCCGCAGACTCTGCCAGAACTCAAGGAAGCAATATACGAGTTTTGGAGAACAAAGATGACTCCAGATCTATGTGGCAGATACATCAACCACCTGCGCAGAGTCATACCTGTAGTGATTGAAAAACATGGACAGGCGTCAGGCTTTTAAGCCTTGAAACAACGGCTCTTTCTAGGGCCACATGAGATTCAAGAAAGAACAAAGATATACTCTCATGATACAACATAATATAACTTCTCTTTTCTACTTTCTTCCCTACACAATTTGTAGCATAAATTTCTGCAATTCCCTATGTCTAGGCCTCCTTATACCTTGTGCACGTCATAGTCTAATAGTGTCATGTTTAACATTTGGCCAGACTGTTGTAACCATGTGTATTATGAAAACATGATAGATTATATTTGGATTTTATGGTGGGACAGATGACATGAATGAAGGTTTCATAAAACTAAGCCCTCAATCTGTTGTTGTATTTATATTCTCAGCTACAACGTACAAAACATACACACACACACACGCACACACTTTCAAACGCACAGCAGTCACAGACCATAATTATACACAAACAGACGTGCACAAATAGAATAAGCCAACTCAACATAATCCTTTGTAGTTAAATCTCTGATTAGACTGGTTTTTTGTCCTGCCTTTTCCTATTTCCACAAATCTTTTTTTTTTTTTTTTTTAACAGAACCAAACATATTTCATTTTTAAGTCTTAACATTTATCAAACGTTGTTTTCATTATAACTTTATTTGTTCTCAAACGGCACGCCTCTAGGAACTGTGTTTGTCGATGATGAAGATGATGATTCTGTTTTTTGAAGAAGCGACTCTGTCTTCTGCCGTTGAAAGAAGGTAAAAATTGAGGAAGAAAAATAAAAATCTCCAAATCAACCCCACTGTGACATAGGGCCTACATACTGACACACAAAATCCAGATGCAAATGAAGAATATAAATCATGCATATATACAAATTGTACTGATATACAAATGTACCAGTACATGTATCTGTATAATATATTGACACAATTTGATATGTCCCAGATGGAAGTTGCTGAAAAGTGGGAAAAAAAAAAGTTCTCATGCTTTTTATTATTTTGATATATTCAGGTTCAGGGACAGTTCCTCCTCCAAAGGCAAAACAGCATGCCATATCTGCAATAGGTAAAGCATTACAGATACTGGTATTTTCTATGGTAGGGCAGAGCTATTCTTATGTAACCAGTGTAGTATCATTGCAAATAGGACTAATCTATTTCCTCTACTAGTATTTCCTGATGACATCAAAGAGACAAAAATAAATGCCACACATTGTTTTATGTAGTCCAATTCTTGGAACATTGAATGTGCATGGTTGCAATAGGAAAAAACTAGAAATGTCGCTATGGCGACTGGTATGCCTCCGCCATAATGCATGATTCTCCTTAAAGATCTATAGTACATGTGGACAATGTGTGCTTACATTTTCACAAAATTGGCAAAATATTAAAATGACACGTTTGTCACAAATGTGTTCAATGTTCACCTTCCCTGACCTAGGTTTAACTGGATGAATAGGAGAGCATGTATTTGGGGATTCAAGGACTTTAACTTGACTTTGCCCCTTACATAAGTTTATGCACTGCGTAATTTTCAAGGTATGGAGAATAAGTGCAATTTCTGTATTGAATAGTATATTGTTAATACCATTTTCATCTGGCCTCTGACCCTAAAATTCATAAGAGAATCACTGTCAGGCAGAACATACATAATTATGTACCAAGGTTCAAGATAACTTGAGCCACTTCCGAGATATGGAGGAAGAAGTAAGTTCAACACTTTCACTTGATCTTTGACCTTTTTGGCAAAAAAAAGAGAACTTTCTCAAGAATCTCTATTGGGTTATACATGCAAACAACAAGTTAAAAAAAATCCTGCTGGCACTGCATAAATATGAGGGAAATAGTAAAATTTTCAAGCATTGCCCTTGAACTTTGACCCCTGACCTATGACCCAATCAATCCCAAATTCCCTAGATAATCACTGCCAGTCAGTAAATGCATATACCATTTTCCATGAAGATACCTTGAACAATTTCCAAGATACAGTGGAAAAAAGTGAAATTTTAACATTCTTACTTGACCTTTTGACCTTTGACCTCATGACCCCAAACTTTCACCACGGAATCTTAATTGGGTAATACATGTATACACTAAGTTTCAAGAAAATATCTTTAGGCAATGCATAGATATGGGGGAAATAGTGAAATTTTAAGCATATGACCTTGACCTTTTGACCTAGAGCATGTGCACCCAAAAGTTGACAGGCACAACTTCACCCCCTAATACACATACATGCCAAGTTTCATTGGTATCAAAAGGCTTTTTAGTTACGCTGTCCACAAAATTCATTCGAAAGGACGGACGGACGGACAACCCGAAAAAATAATGCCTCCGGCACCACTTGTGGCGGAGGCATAAAAAAGTAGTAGTTTTCAAGAAAGAGAAACACTAAACAAACTACCATTATCTCATGAATGCGTGTAGGTACAGAATACTGTATGACTATAGTAACACAATACAGTCCTGAGCTGAAATGGTTAAAGCATGCTACATGTATTTAATTTGACTTTGTCTGCTGTTGTTTTTTTTTTTTTGACATACACCATTTATATCAATTGCAATTTAATTTCTGCATTAGCCAATCATCAACATCTACAAGGACAACATCTCTGCCTGCATGTCACACTGGAACAGACGAATGCAGAACGCCTCTCCCATCAATCCACACACCAGTGCTCACAAGGTGAATTTGAAAGTAAAGCTGTACTAGTATATCAGAAATAAGAAACTCTTTACTGTCTCAAGTAAGCATATTAAATGATGATGTTATTGGTAGAGAATATGATTTCATTGACATAATTGATAACTAAGTTTAAATGGTTGAAGCAAGCTTTTTTAACATGACTTTGTCAGGTGTTGTTTTTTGGCATATTACTAAACTGGCTTGAAAGGAATCTATTATTCAAGGCTCAAGTTATGTTTAACTAACTGACCACTTTATATCTGTACATATATCACTTTTCAAAAACTTACTTTTCACAACTGTAGTGGGCTATCAATAATCTATATTATGAAGGATCATCATCAAAATTGACCGATATGATACACATTGTTTTCTTTTAATATGGTATTCAATATATATCAATTCATGAATTATTCTGCACCTAAGCATCAATGTCTTCTCTCAGCATCAAACACAGGAAATTAGAGTTTATGTCACTTCCTTTTCTTTTAATATTCAAAATTTGATTGTTCATTGTCAACAGGTGATCAAGTTTCCTGAATCTGAAGTGTGGGAAACCCAGACAGGATTCTTCCAGCTGGCTGGATATCCAAAGGTAGTTGGAGCAATAGATGGAATTCATGTCAGGCTCCATGGTGCCTTCCTTGGAAACGACAGACATATCTTCGTTAACCAGAAAGAGAAACACTCCACCAACGTACAAATAGTGTGACTCAAGATACAACAGATACAAATGTTGTAGCAAGATGACCAGGAAGAACACACAACAGCAGAATCTTGAGGGTCAGTACATAACGTATGTCACATAATTCAGATGAAACTGGCTTGAAAGGAACCTATTATTCAAAGCACAATCTATGTTTAACTAACTGCTTTATACCTATACATAAATCACTTTTCATAACATACTTTTCACAATTGCAGTGGGCTATCAATAATCTAGATTAGGAAGGATCACCACGCAATTGACTGACATATGGAATTTTATATACATTATTTTATGATATGAGTTAAAATTGAATAAGTTGACAAGTGTTAACCTAGCATCATGAATCATTCCACACCTCAGCATCAATTCCTCTCTTAGCATCACACAACAGAAAATAAGGTTGGTGTTATTTTTTTTTTTAATACTTAAAATTTGATTGTTCATTGACTGCAGGTAATAAAGTTTCCTGAATCTAGAGTGGAAGTGTGGGAAACCCAGATAGAATTCTTCCACCTGACTGAATTTTCAAAGGTTGTTGGTGCAATGGAGGGAAATCATGTCGAGCTTCACAATGTTCCCCTTGGAGATGATGAATTCATCTTCCTTAACCGGAAAGGGAAACACTCCACCAACAAGCAAATAGTGTGTGACTCAAGATACAAACAGATACAAATGTTGTGGCACTATGGCCAGGGGGAACACACGATAGCAGAATCCTGGGGGTCACTACATAACCTATGTCACATAATTCAGATGAAACTGGCTTAAAGGGAAATTGTTCAAGCTATGTTACGTAATCGCTTTGTATCTTTACATACATCACTCAAAAACTTACTTTTCACAACTGCAGAGGGCTATCAATAATCTAAATTAGGAAGGATCACCATCACAATTGACTGTGGGAAACCGAGATAGGCTTCTTCCAGCAGGCTGCATTTCAAAGATTGTTGGAGCGATAGATGGAATTCATGTTGAGCTCCACGGTGCCCTCCTTGGAAACGACAGACATATCTTTGTTAACTGGGAAGGGAAACACTCCATCAACGAGCAAATAGTGTGCGACTCAAGATACAAACGGAAACAAATGTTGTGGCACGATGGCCAGGAAGTACACATGACAGCCGAATCTTAAGGGTCAGTAAGTAACATACAATATGCCACATAATTTTATGGAATTAGCTTGAAGGGAATCTATTGTTTAAGTTATGTTACGTACTGGCTTTATATCTGTACAGTATACATCACGTTTCAAAACATACTTTTCACAACTGTAGTGGGCTATCAATAACCTAAATTAGCAAGGATCACCACGCAATTGACTGACATATCTTCTTTTAATATGGAATTTAATATACATTATTTCATGACATGGGTTAAAATTGTATAAGTTGACAAGTGTTAACCCAGTGTCATGAATAATACCGCACCTCAGCATCAATTCCTCTCTAAGCATCACACAACAGAAAATAAGGTTGGTTTTATTTTTTTAAATACTTAAAATTTGATCATTCATTGACAGCAGGTAATAAAGTTTCCTTAATCTGAGGTGGAAGTGCAGGAAACCCAGATAAGATTCTTCCAGCTGGCTGGCTTTCCAAAGGTTGTTGGTGCAATAGATGGAACTCACATCCAACTTAACTTCACTGTGTCCACCTTGGAGATGATGAATTCATCTTCCTTAACCGGAAAGGGAAACACTCCACCAACAAGCAAATAGTGTGTGACTCAAGATACAAACAGATACAAATGTTGTGGCACAATGGCCAGGAAGTACACATGACAGCCGAATCTTGAGGGTCAGTAAGTAACATACAATATGCCACATAATTTTATGGAATTGGCTTGAAGGGAACCTATTATTCAAGCGGTGTTACGTAATGGCTTTATATCTTTACATACATCACTTTTCAAAAACTTACTTCTCACAACTGCAGTGGGCTATGGTAAATTAGGATCACCATGCAATTGGCTGACATATATTATCTTCTTTTGATATGGAATTTCATGATATAATAATATAAATAATAATATAAATTAGGAAGGATCACAATCACAATTGTCCGATACTATTTTCTTTTAATATAGTATTCAATATATATCTACATTTATGTTATGATTTAATTAAAATAAGTTGGTAAGTGTTACCCTATAGCATCATAAATCATTCTGCATCTCAGCATCAATGTCTTCTCTCAACATCACACACAGGAAAATAGGGTTTGTCACTTCCTTTTTTTAATACTTAAAATCTGATTGTTCATTGACAGCAGGTAATAAAGTTTCCTGAATCTTAGGTGCAAGTGTAGGAAACCCAGATGGGATTCTTCCAGCTGGCTGGATTTCCAAAGGTTGTGGGAGCAATGGAAGGAAATCATGTTTTGCTTGACAGTGCCTTCCTCGGAAATGACAGATATATCTTTGTTAAGTGGAAAGGGAAACACTCCACCTACAACCAAATAGTGTGTGACTCCGTCTGTGGTCCACTGCGTCACTTATCTCGATGCAGTGGACCACAGACGGCGTCACCATTGAGACTGACACTCCACTTTTCGATGATGGCATGGAATCTAAAAGTCACATACTTCAGACTATGCCAGTGTAGAGGAGAGAGTCATGCACGGATCACGGCTGGACTGATTCACCATCACAAGTCAAAACAACTTGGAAGCCAAAATATGTTACAAATAAGGTACAAAGGTATACAGTAACACTGATTGGTACCACAAGTTAATAGTACAAGCAATCTGTTATTAGATTCAGTTGTCTTTTATATTTGAACATACAAATTCCCAGAGTCTTTAGGGTCAAGTTGAAGCTCAGAATTCAGAATTAAATATTTTTGCATTACATCATGTTTATTTGCCAAGAATCAACTTTGCATTAGAACAAGTTTCTTCAATGTGGAACAACCATTTTCTCCCAACTGAAGGCAGATCACCTCAACAACTATTTTATTCCAGAGTTATGTATAATAATACTAGTATTGATGCAGGAAACTTGGAAATGTACGGTGTTGATGAGGATGGACCATCAAATCAAATCCAAACTGATAATAATGTCCAGGTGCCAGGTATTCAGTTTAATGTCAGTGAAGAATGCATGATGAGCTGTCCACTATAAATACGTTCGAGAATGATAATGATAATGGAATCAATATATATATGACTGTAGTAGAGTTACTATCAAGATACTTTGCTCAGGGCATGCCCACAATGTTTTGAACTTCACCAATTCCTGGGAGATCGCCATCTCACTCAGCCGCCATGCTTAGTTACGCTGCCGTGGCCTATTGTCGGGAAGAGATGAGTAAGTAGATTTTATTGTCAATACCAAAAATTACCAAGTGCATATGGTGTAAATATTTCACGTCAATGTGAGCTAGAATTAGATAACCTCAAACAAAATTGATTGCATGGACTGGCAAATCATACCAGCTGCCATGATGATTAAGACAACATGTCCTTTAATATAACAGAACTGTGTTAAATTAGTGTCGTGAATCATTCCCCACCTCAGCATCAATTTCTCTCTTAGCATCACACAACAGAAAATAAGGTTGGTGTTATTTTTTTTTAATACTTAAAATTTGATTGTTCATTGACAGCAGGTAATAAAGTTTCCTGCTGTACATACATCACTTTTCAAAACATACTTTTCACATCTGCAGTGGGCTTTTGATAATCTAAATTAGGAAGGATCACCATTACAATTGACTGATATGATACACATTATGTCTTTTAATATAGTATTCAATACATGTGTTACCCTAGCATCACAAATCATTCTGCACCCAAGCATCAATATCTTCTCTCAGCATCACACACAAGAAAATAGAGTTTATGTCACTTCCTTTTTTGTAATATTTAAAATTTGTTTGTTCGTTGACGGGTGATCAAGTTTCCTGAATCTAAGGTGGTACTGCAGGAAACCCAGATAGGATTCTTCCACCTGACTGGATTTCCAAATGATGTGGGAGCAATAGATGGAGCTCATGTCGAGCTTCACAGTGGCCCTCTTGGAGATGATATATCTTCATTAACCAAAGAGGGAAACTGTCCACCAACATCCAACTAGTGTGCAACTCCAGACACAAACTGATACAAATGTTGTGGCAAGATGGCCAGGAAGTACACATGACAGCCGAATCTTGAGGGTCAGTAACAGTATGTGACATAATTCAGATAGAATTGGCTTCAAGGGAATCTACTGTGTTATATATAAACTATGTTATATAATTGCTTCATATCTTAATACACATCACTTTTCAAAAACTTACACTTCACAACTGCAGTGGGCTATCAAAAATCTAAATTAGGAAGGATCACCATGCAATTGACTGACATATATTATCTTCTTTTAATAAGGAATTTCATATACATTATTTCATGATACGAGTTAAAATTGAATAAGTTGACAAGTGTTAACCTAGCATCATGAATCATTCTACACCTCAGCATCAATTCCTCTCTTAGCATCACACAATAGAAAATAAAGGTTGGTGTTATTTTCTTAAAATATTTAAAATTTGATTGTTCATTGACAAGGCGTACCGAGCATAAACTTCTGTGTAGAGTGAGAATATATCTCTGGCAATTGCATGAAATGCACAGAATTGCAGATTTCATTATCAAAGTGGACGTTAATTAGCCTCTTCTGTCTCAAATTGAACTTCAGAGGGATCCAAATGTCAATCATTTCGTCAGAGTCTGATTGGTTAAGTCTCTTTTTAGCAGCATGCTACTTTACTACTAGCCAATCACCGCTCTGTCTGCAAAAACTCTCAGCCAATCACAGTTAGTAGCGAAGGGGTGAGTGACTTGAGGCAAGGGTGAGCAAAAAGGGTAATGATGTTGTAACGTAACCCTGCCCCTGTTAGAGCTCATTTGCATAGAGCGTACCCTGAATGTTTTGCCTAGTAGGGTTATAATCATTGCAACGGCAATGATATGGAAGATGTTTTTGTTACAAACATCAAGAATTTGGAAATTTGGTGTCAAATGTGGAAATTTATATGCTAGAAATGTTCTAAAAATGTCTGTTTTGAGGAGTGAAACTGCAATTGCAGGATCTACTGGATTAAATCTCCCGCCTAATTATCAAACTTTTATTGGTCAGTTCTGCAGCTGAAGTGAAAGTGTGAAAAACATTAACCAATCAAAGTTCATTATAGCGATACATTTCAACCAATAAGCTTTCAGCATTAGTGAGTCCTTAGTCTCTCTCGAGATGATTACATTGGTGTAACTTCTATACAAGTTAAACTAGCGGAGCAAGGTATCACTGTAAGCTGGCAGGTAATATCTGCCTTCCTGAAGCAATACGAGTTAATGGGCTCCACAGGAGTGCAGAAGCGAAATCCCTGCCGTTCGAAGCTCGAAGATTTCCGTACCATAATCGACAACCTCTACAAGGAAAACGACGAGCTCAGCAGCAGGGACATTCAGCATATCCTTTTCAGAGACTATCATCTTGACGTGTCTTCGTCGACCATCAGGCGGTGCAGGCAAAGCCTTGGCTGGGTCCCCTGCCGAGCTAAATTGTCGCAGATCGTCCGTCGTGACAATCAATCAAAACGGGAAGCGCACTGCAAGAAGCTAATGAAAGACAAGGAATTGTTTGATGTCATTTTAAAGGACAAGTGTAGCGTACAGCTCCACCCAAATGCACAGTTGTGCTTGTGAAAGAGGGGGCAGGAGAGGAAACTGAACGGAAGGCCAAAACATCCAGGAAAATTACATGTTTGGGCCGGAATTTTGCAGAGGGGAGCAACGGATATCCTTGTATTCTCAGGCATAATGGACTCTAATTTCTACTGTGAGGAAATTCTTCGAAAGACCCTGATCCCCTTTATAGAGGTGACACATCCCGATCATCATCGATTTCAACAGGATAATGATTCCAAACACTGCTCAAAGGTTACGAAGGAGTTCATGAAAGCGAATGGGATTAACTGGTGGGTCACCCCTCCGGAGAGTCCCGACCTCAACACCACTGAACTCGTGTTGCACCAGCTCAAGTTATGGCTTCAACGAACCGCCAAGCCACAGACTCTGCCAGAACTCAAGGAAGCAATATACGAGTTTTGGAGAACAAAGATGACTCCAGATCTATGTGGCAGATACATCAACCACCTGCGCAGAGTCATACCTGTAGTGATTGAAGAACATGGACAGGCGTCAGGCTTTTAAGCATTGAAACAACGGCTCTTTTTAGAGCCACAAGAGATTCAAGAAAGAACAAAGATATACTCTCATGATACAACATAATATAACTTCTTTTCTACTTTCTTCCTTACACAATTTGTAGCATAAATTTCTGCAATTCCCTATGTCTAGGCCTCCTTAGACCTTGTGCACGTCATAGTCTAATAGTGTCATGTTTAACATTTGGCCAGAATATTGTAACCATGTGTATTATGAAAACACGATAGATAATATTTGGATTTTATGGTGGGACAGATGTCATGAATGAAGGTTTCATAAAACTAAGCCCTTAATATGTTGTTGTATTCATATTCTCAGCTATAATGTACAAAACATACACACACATGAACACACTTTCAAATGCACAGCAGTCACAGACTATAATTATACATAAACAGATGTGCACAAAACTCATGAATTGGTGTCAGTTTACATCATTACTGTCTTTATGTGATCATAAATACATAACAATCTGCATGCTTTAGATATTGTGCTTAATAACGAAAACAGTGATATGCTCCATCTAGCATTCCCCATCTCAGCAAGTGTTTGTCATTTAAAAGGCACTTTTGTGAGTGATTTGAAGATACATGAATTAAGAAAGTTTTTAATGCTATTCAACTTTAAGTACGATTCAAATATTTAATTTTTCAGAAGGAGGGAAATCACTTTCTTTTTCATTCACATGCATTAAACATCTCACAGGTGGTAAAAAAGCATTGAGAATGTTAGGAGAGTCTTGCCCAACTAATTGCAACTCTTGGATACCCGGGAAGGAGTGGAACAGTGTATACAAAGACTATGGAATGACCTAAAAAAAAAAAAATGTGATGTACCATCCCCCCCCCAAGAAAAAAAAAAAGTATATTGTGAAGGAAACCCCCTCGATCTTTGACTAAATTCATTTTTTTAATTCCCCCCCCCCCCCCCCCCCCGATTCATTTCTGAATTTTAAAGCATTAAGGGATATGTATACCGGTAATGTATTAGTGCGATCTGAGTGAGTGTACACACACACGGTACGACGAAAGGTCAAGGTGACCTTGTTTTCCCTGCAATGTTACTACATAGTGTACAGAGTATACATAGCATGTATTGTATACGTACGGTGTGCGAAGACGGTACTTCACCCCATAAAAGTGACCTGATTTCTCTTAATTTCGAGTGACAGACTGCAATCCGTTTTTGAACTGATAGATTATACAGAGGCCCTTTGTTTAAAGATGAGAAAAGAGTACAGTCTTCTACGAGAAGACGAGAATTCATGTGACAGCCATACAGATAATTCCATATGTGGGACTGGTATTTACGCAGTATAACGATCGAGAGTTACGCCAAATGTGAAATCCATATTCATGTGTGTTATGATAAATTGAATGGGTTGAAGTTGTTTCTCACGATAATTATGATTATTAAGCAAGATATTTTCAGGATAAATACTAGTTTTTGTTATTTCAATACCAGATTCCCCATGGTAGATTTGAATCTCCCGCAGTGCAAGTACGATGCGTGCGCAATTTATTCCCCATAAATATTAATTAGTTCGCGAGTGTCATATTACATAACATTGAACCAATGGTAATTTCGGATCGGCCCGAGGGTATATAAAGGGGTCGCCTGAATGAGAAAATTTGTCTTGTCGAGAGATAAGGCACAGTACAGCTAGAGCAGAAAGAAGAAGAAAACAGATAGCCTCTAACCTAAACAGATAAACAGTTTCCCCTACAGTTAGTGAACCCACATTCAACGTGAGTAGAAATGTCCTCATATATTTTGCTGTTAGGATTATAGATCCTAGGTATTTATTGTCAGTGCATATAATTATACAGATAAGAGATAAGATAGCATGTATTTGATTTTGCAGTCAGAACTATGACAAGACACTCTGTTAAATCTTTTATGGAATATTTTGATTGAGTGATGAAGAGATAGAATTTGTGGAATATTTTGTTGTCTATTTTTGTGTATTTTGCAAAGAAGTTGATAGATGACAGTACGTGAAAATATAGAAAGTTAACAGAAATGATTGAGTCATGAGAAGTCTCATATTTTGATACATTTATGAATTTATTGGGAATTCTCTCTTCTTTTCTTTTGTAGGGCTTTACACCAAACATTTCTTAGATCGCAAATTAATTAGCCATGATGGTCGCTTACGTGCTGCGTTCAGCAGTGACGTAGTTGGTACGTTAGGTCAAGCGTACATCCCGTTGCGTTATGCAACAACCATGCAGTTTATTGTTATTTCATGTACACACCATTGCGTTATGCAACAAACAAACCACACGTTATTGTAATTTCATAGAATCTTAGGGTAACCAGACAAACAAATCAAATAGGTTATTGTTAGTGAGAATTTAAGCGTATACACCGTTGCTTATGCAACAACCCAGAGATATGTTGTTAATGAGATAGAAACTTTGGTACATCCCGTTGCCTTATGCAACAAACAAATCAAACATGCTATTGTTAATGTTGTCGAATTTTTAAGTGTAGCCACTACACACCGTTGCTTTATGCAACAACCAGAAATGTGTATTGTCATGTGATAGAACTTTAGAGAGGATATTCTGCCGGTATATATTGTAGAAATTCCAGTCATGAGCGATTATATCAGTGACGGACACATTGATGACGATGTCTTATACGAATATGCGAGGTTGTCCGTTGCTATGTGATTGAGTTAGTTGGAGTTAGTTGTTAGTTGTTCTTGCTTTCAAATAGTTGGTGTTCAGTTATTAAATTTCTTTGTATAGAAGTAGAATAATGATAAGAAAATGCTCGTAGAGCTTAGCAGTAAGTTATGTCATGTCTGATGAAGGTCAGTCATTGAGTACCGTACGTTAGGAGTCGTGATATAAAATGGAATAATAATGGTTAGGGTTAGGGGTAACCGTTAGGAATAAGAAGTATTGTGGTTATGTATTTGCTGTTGCTTACTTGACAAGCTCAGACAGTGAGGGCCGAGGCCACAAGTTAGTATACGAACTGTGATTGCCTAGAGGAAAGCTTTTTATGTTGTTAGCCTGAATAATTGTCTATATAGGGGATGAGTTCCTGAGGCTGTATAGATAATTTTGGAGTTGGAAGGTGTACCGGTTATTAGCTAGGCTCGCACCGACATAGTGAGTGGGGTCAGAACCTAGGAGTGGTTGTTTGGTTTTATTGCTCGGAGAAGAGGGGGAACGTGGATCTGGTATTTGTTATAAGGCAGAACGTGATGTGTGGGGTTAAAATTTTATTAGGTTGGATACTTTATTGGCTGGGACGTGATGGTTTCTGTAACATGGGTTACAGAGGATAACGCATAAAGTCAAGCTAGTTACGCCAGATAAGAACCAATGATCCTGGAATCATTGTGGAGCGTAGTTTGTCGGTTTAAGAGCATGAACAATTACATCGACCCAATACAACTCTACGGAGTATAAATGTAGTTTCATAGATAGGGAAATACTTAGTTATTTCAGGTGTGGGGATAAAATGCCTAAAAAGTATAGGAAAGTGTAGGGAAGATTTAACTTATAATGGATAGGGTTGTTGAGATTATAAGGTATCCTGTACTAGTTATTATAAGGTGTACGCTGACACGGCTCTTTCTCAACATGGCTCTATCTCGAAATGTACATTGTGGAAAATGAATTATTGATGATTGCTTATTGATGGAGGATGTTGAGATTGCCTCCGGAATTAAAGTTCCATTGAACTTTACCCAAATTCTCAGACAATGATTTATTTCCCTTGTCCGATACACACGTGAATGTAAAGCTGTCGAGGTTGTGTTGTGATGTGAAGTGCTTCGTAAGTCTAGTCCAGTAATGATATCTGTGTCTACACTACAGTAACAAGGAGTTGTTGGCAGAATGAATGGTGATGGTAGAAAGGTAAAGTTTGGTATGGTACAAGAAATTAGTTGTTGGTTATAAACATGCAAAGAAACCAAACCACCCTCGTATACTTCGAGAAAACGAACAGTCATCGATTGAACAACTCGTGCTACATCTACATAACAATTCAACATCTACAGTTGATAGTTACCTAATTATGTAGAAACGTTACTAGGAGACCTAGGAAGATGTATGGATGTACAGTGATAAGAGAGTGAGGTCGTGTTTGTCATGTGTGCGTTGAATGTGGATTCCATGTTAGTACACTGTTCTAGATCTTGAGACTGCGTCAAAGGATAACTTGTATGACGTGAGTGCAGTGACTGATGTAGACTCTATGTGCAGTGCAGTGTCAGTGAGTGATTGACGATAGCTACAAGAACACCAGTATCAGTACGTAAATTCCTTGATTTGTAAGAGAATGAATTGAATTCACAGCTTATCATAATCTAGAAAGGATCATTTACAAATAGGCATACAATATCACAGTCTACTTACCATACTGAGGAAATAACACGATTCTTTGACATTCACGGTCAGTGGTGATCCACACTCCATAGTTCTGCACATACACGTAGCTAGCTCACATGTGATGTACGATTCAGGTTGTTCGCGCGGTTTGAGATCACGTGACAGTGCTGATTGTAGCAGGTACTCAAAACACTCGGTTCCAACAAACATGCTCAGTAGTGACAATGACATTATCATCCACACGATCAGATAACAGCCAGACTCTCATTAGTGTAACAGTGTTGTGATAACATTGAGAACTGGAGTAGTATAACACTCCTGAATAAGGTTTGTTAATTCCTTTCTAAGATTAACTGGTGGCAGCAATTTAGTATGATGAGAGGTCTCCGACTCCCCTTGTCACATTTGTATTAGTGGCAGCCAGAAGGATTCATTCTTTCTTCCCCCCCCCCCCTCGCGTGACAATATCATAACCTCTCAAAATACCTCATTTTATATTGCAAATTTCAGATGTGAGAATATTGGTAGAGCGAATATCACTTATTTCTGCCAAAGAGACTTTGGCAAGCATTCGCAAGCGATGAGAAAATGATCGTACACCAAAGTCATGCACGTTCATGAATACAAGTGGAAGGGTGCCCTCTTTTGTCACATTAGGCACAGTCTGAGGGTCAATAAACTTTCCAGTAGCGTCCTTTCCTTAGGAATCCCGATCGTAGCGAAAACGATCTTTTATCCTCATCACTCTCCCCTCTTATCTCAATTATAAGCTGAAATATGTCCATTTATATATAGATTCTGAGAGTCTATAAGATAAGGATGAAGAATGTTAATAGGGATTTAATGGCATAGTTTATCTTATATGGTATAATTCAAGAGATGCAAAAGCATCTCGCTCCGTGGCCGAGTAAAGAGCCGGGTTACATTAAGGTTAATGATGCGTCACTGTCCTATCCCAGAGCGAGTGACTGCGCTGTATAGATTACAATTGAGAGAGGGATGAGGTGTGCATCACCAAATACTTTAATGATGAAGAGGATCACAGTTCATTTGCATAAACAAAGTGGTATTTTTCCGCTGTTTTTTTTTTTTATCCACTTACTTTACTCTATAATACTTTAATTGTAGGAGAGATGAGTGTGGATTAAGGTATATACAGATAAGACGATAGGGAAACAATTATTCACATGTCTCGCGAAGAAGATCGTAGAAAGGTGTACGACGTTTCGCTCGCTACTGCTGAGCTTCGTCAGGTACAATAAGACACGGTGGTGCGTGCACGCAAGTTATAGCGTGTATGCGGATGTGGTAGTGGGCACGCGACCGCTGGAGCCGGGTCGGGCAGTGCGCCACACTGTGTCCGTTGTTTGCTGCGTTCATGCGGACCTAGTTGGCAGCACGTCGCCTCCCGCAGCGGGGCGGGCAGTGCGCCATTCTGTTGATTGCCGTCATGATTCGGCGGCAAGGCACGAACAGCAAGAGTTCAACCTGAACAGGACAAGGAGGAATACAAGTCCACGGTTGTCCTCCCCTATGTGGAGTCAATTGCTCCCGTTCTCAGACGCCGGCTGGCGAAACACAATATCCGAGTCGTCTACAAAGCTGACACCACTATCTGAAATCACCTGGTTCGAGCCAAAGACCCGGTACCTCCCCTCAGGAAAGACGGAGTGATCTACCGTATACTCAGCAGAGACTGTGGAATGAGCTACATCGGAGAAACCGGCAGACCGGTAGGGGAAAGGTTATCTGAACACCGCAGAGACGTCACTAACTGCAAAACAGAGGCATCTGCAGTAGCAGAACATGCATGGAATGCCCAACATCATCCAGACTGGAAAGGCGTGAAGTGCATGGACACAGCACGACACTGGTACACTCGTTGAGTGAAGGAAGCCATCCATATACGACTCAGTAAGGACAATCTAAACAGGGAAGTCGGCATAGAGCTACCCGAGTCATGGATGCGTTGCATTCACATGCACCAACACACAATGCACAAACCAAAGCCGCCGAATCGTGACGGCAATCAACGGACGCAGGATGACACACTACCTGGCCCGCCCCGGGGGACGACATGCTGCCAACTAGGTCCGCATAGACGCTGTAAACAGTGGCCACAGGATGGCGCAATGCCCGCCCCGCTGCGGGAGGTGACGTGCTGCCAACTAGGTCCACATGAATGCAGCAAACAACGGACACAGTGTGGCGCACTGCCCGACCCGGCTCCGGCGGCCGCGTGCTCACTACCACGTCCGCATACACGCTATAACTTGCGTGCACGCACCACCGTGTCTTATTGTACCTGACGAAGCTCAGCAGTAGCGAGCAAAACGTCGTACACCTTTCTACGATCTTCTTCGCGAGACAAGTGAATAGTTGTTTCCCTATCGTCATAGTATTCACCGCGATGGTCAACATCTTCAAAAAAATCATGACATCACTTTGAATTCAGATTTAGTAAAGGACGTGTAACAGTTAGGCTGACTGTTCGACATTGTAGCTAAATCTTAGAAGCCAAGACTCTTCCACGCTTATTCTCGTGACAAGTAGACATGTCGTAAGATGAACTCTGTTAGTAAATCACAATTTACGAGTGGTATCCTTTGTCATTTCTTTTGTCTTTTTTAACCACTATAACGTTACAACAGAGGTCAGCACGATAGCTCTTCCGTGGAGCAGGGTCTTTGACCCTGGAATAGATATGTTTTGATACCGTCATGATAGACTTATTGGCTACTCTGACATTTCGGAACCAATTGACAACAAGAACAAATTTTGATACAACGTTTTAACGGTTACCCAAATCCTTGAAACGATTTACAACGAGAACAAATTGTGGTAGCACATTTTATTGGCTAATATGAAATTCTGGAAATGATTGACAATACAAATGGCTTGTGACAGAATATTTGTTTGATACACTGTATGTCATTTTGGAAGTGACATACGAGAACGAAGTTTACAGTGGAATGCAAATTATTCGAATAATGGTGTGCATCAGTAGTTAAAAT
This sequence comes from Diadema setosum, assembly GCA_033980235.1. NCBI lineage: Eukaryota > Metazoa > Echinodermata > Echinoidea > Diadematoida > Diadematidae > Diadema > Diadema setosum. The sequence continues at coordinate 22,821,448 of CM067076.1, forward strand.
ATTGTAAAACTGTCAGATGTATTATGCATTTAGAATTTGCAGGAATTAAAGTCGGTAGGTGACACTGAATGGTAAGACACAATGGCTGGTAAAGGTAAGTGGTACAAGTATTTGATTTAGCCCCTGGCTGCTGATGGTCGCTGAACTCTTGCTCAAAAGGAAAATGAGATGCAGATTGGACAACGTCAGACCCAACCTCAACAAATTGGTCAAGAAACAGCAGTTTGAGGGGTATATGCACGTGAAGAAAAGGGAGCTTGCGGATGGCTGGCACAGCTATGAATGTGAACTGAGGAGAAATTCAAGAGTGCAAAGTAAAGATACAAGTATTTGTAGCACAAATTTCTGCAATTCCCTATGTCTAGGCATCAGTTTGCTGCCTTGCTGCAGACATGGCACCGCGACAACAATATTTTGGTTTTGATAAAAAACTTGACACCTCATTTAAAGGGGGAGGGATGTAATATAAGGAGCCTGAAGCTCAGCCTATTGTAAGCACACATACAAGCAGTGCATCAGCGATGCAAGCGCATCAGTGTTGTAGTGAGCGAGTGACTTCCCAATATGACCATTGGAAGAGCCGGTAGCACATTAAACACGGCTTTTGAATTTCATGAATTGGTGTCCGTTTATACCATTATTGTCTTTGTGTGAGGATAAATACATAACAATTTGCATGCTTTAGATATTGTGCTTAATAACGAAAACAGTGATATGCTACACATCTAGCATTCCCCATCTCAGCAAGTGTTTTTCATTTAAGAGGCACTTTTGTGAGTAATAAGATATTGAGAAAGGTTTTAATGATATTCAATTCAAGTATGGTTCAAATATTGAATTTTTCATGAGAGGGAAATTTCTTTCTATTCATTCACATGCATTTAACAGCATTTAAAAGTATGAAGAAGTTTGATTTACAATTTTATGCAGGTATACATTTCTTTTCATTTCATTTGGTCTATGCTAAAGCAAAACTGATGCATTTAATAGATTGATAATGCAGGTGGTTTTTTCAATTACTTTATTCTTAAAGAATACAAATAGATCAAACAAAACCAAAGAAATTGAGCTTACTATATCTCTAGCACTGATTTACAAAGAACATTCATAGCGAATCTCTAGCGGAAATACTCTTTAAATGAAGTTATTCAGCTGACATTTGTGTTTAGAAATGAATCCTCAATACAAAGAGCCCTTGAATGTGAAGTGATTGAAACACTCATATTCATGAATTCCTAGGTTTGAATATGGTGCCACTTCAAGTAAATCATGTAACCTAACTGTTACTCCAGGCCCACGTATACGCTGCATGCACATCATTGATTGATCGAGTGCATATTTGTGTACATGTGGTACCGGTACAGGTGGCCTGCATGGCCGGCAGAATGGCGTCCCAAACTCCTCGTCCAGATCAAAAACAAAAGCCGAAGTTGCAGAACAATGGGCTTACAATGGAACAGGAAAGATGACATTGTTTCCAGGTTCAGGGAGAACACCATATTATACGACACTATACATCCGGAATATCGTAATAAGTGTAAAAAGGACCGGCTGTTTCAAGAAAAAGAAGCATCCAACAAAATCAGAAGAAAAAAGCCTGGCAGACTGGCGATAGTTACGAGTTCCCAACTGCAGCCAAAGAAGCCAGGAAATTTGTCAATGCATGTGGTTTAAAGGCACATAGCTGTAGACAAAGTGATGTTGGTTCCGTCTGTGGCACCATGCTCTAAGACATCCGTGAGTGTTTGTATCACACTGTTTTAGGGCTGAAAGACAAAAACCCGAAACTAAAGTTGGCAAAGTCCGATTTTCATTTTGAATTGTAAACTGTCATCAGGTAGATCACTCTTTTTCCACCTAACATCACCCTGGTGTCATTAGGATTAATTTTTGATCATGTAGCATTGGTGGTTTCTTGAAAGGATTTCTTTTTCATTATTTTCAATGTAGCACCTGTATCACCATTTCTTGCACTATACAATTTCGGTAGATTTTATTTCCTTCACTTTAATAAGGACATTGTTACATGGATATTGCGCTGAATTTTATGTCACATTCTCTTTTAGGTAATGCATTGCCCTCAAGATAATTCTTTTTGGTTGATATAAGTATCTGTGAGTACATCATACATCAAAGGTTACTTTTTGATAAATCACTTAGATTCATATTCTCACCAACTGAATTCTTCTCAGACTGTAAATTCTGCTGCTTTCATCCATGATTCATTTTGATTTCCTCATCAAGTCGATAACACGACATGTACAAGTCCATGACGCATCATTCCATGTTTAGTCAATCATTAGATTTCAGGCTATATTTCATAAATGTATTCATGATGCCTTAAAAAGGGGGCGATTGGGGTATTTTTTTTTTTTTTTGGTGTGTGTATTTTCTGTTGTGAATTTGTAGTCTCTCTTACCAGTTCTCTCTTCTCTTTGTGAACACTAAGTCAGTACAATCACACAACCCAGCATGAGCAGAATCTAAAATGGAAAAAAAAAGAAGAAAAACACCAAATAAACCCATGAATTACCGGTATTAGATATTGAGTTGAAAAAAGCAATTTTGTGAACAGGGCCTGGATGATTTCTCCATGTTGGATTGAACAATCATGTGTACTACCTGCGATTGCTATCATGGCTATCATCCTTCTTTGTATTCAATCTAGCATATCCTCCTTGTCTGGAGAGAACCCTAACATTCCTACAGAAGGTTTTTTTCTCCCCCATATCCAAGACGACATGCCACCATGCAAACTCATTGGAACGAATTCACGAAGGTGGAACAAAATTAAACCATGGACATTTGAAACCATGGTCTGAGTAAACCTGGTACAAACTTAGACCACGGTTTAAACCATGGAACAATTCAAGAAGCAAGGTTTAGAAAAACCATGGTCCTAAATTATGGACAAAAATTGTACCATGGATTGTACCTTGGTACAATCCATAGTACAATTTTAGACCATGGTTTAAACCATAATTCAAAACTGTACCACGGAGAAAACACTGAACTAAGCATGCTCAGTACAATTTATCAAACTCTTACAAGTGTACTGAGCATGCTCAGTGCACCCGCAGCTTACATGGTACAAAAACACACATAAACAAACCACAGATTACATAACACAAACTGCATGGTAGGGAAACTTGTGAAAATGGCCGGAGTAAAAAGCAGAGGACATAAATGGCAGGTGGTGGAGAGAAATCACTTGCTGGAACTGATTGCCGAGAGAATCAGCATACTAGAAAACAAAAAAACAGACATCAAAACAAACGAAGAGAAGAAGAAAGCATGGGAGGAAATAACAAGGTTGTTACAAGCAAAGTTTAGACAGAAATGGAGTACGACACAAATCAAAGATCAATGGAAAAGACTATTAAGGATAAATGCCAAGAAGGAAATGTCCTCGTTCCAGAAGGAGTGCCCAAAAACTGGAGGGGGCCACCTCCAGTTCCTCCCAGTTCCACAATGATCAAGGACATGTGTCCACAAGATTTCTTGCAGATGAGAAACCCTTTCGATGATGACGCATCGGTTAACAACGAAGCGGTAACGGTGTTAGAGTTTATGTCGGGAGGTACCGGCGGCGGAGCAACGCCAACGGAATGCAACAAAAGGTCGATTATAAAATTAATTTTCTATATTAAAATCATATTGTATTCTTCAAGCTAGGTCTTTACACTCTGCCCATGATAAGAAGTAATTCAGAAAACAGCAGTACATTACAGATGGTGTTAATAAATCCACAGAATCTAGCAATAGCATTATTTATATCAAGCAAAATGATACCTAACGTTCAGTTATCATCTGCACAGCTCCATCACAGCAGTGTGATCCCATGCATACTAAATCGTGTAGTGTAGAAATGACACAGCACGTACCTCAGCCGAGAGCTGCTGCCTAGTACTCTAGACTTGACAATGACATTGAAGAATGCGTCCAATTTGCAATCTAAGAAAGTTAACAGACTTTATAAAGTTGTCCTTTTGCAATAAGGGTCTTCTCAATGCACTTACGGAAATATACCAGCAGATTTTATGCAAAAAAACTTTAATACAACTTTATCGGTAACTATGTCTACAAACACCCAGAAGTCAGAGTACGCACAAAACCAGCTTGTTAGAATGCAGCGATACTCTTTCTATGTACTAAAACTATTTGAAATTTTGGATCGGATCGATTGGGTGCACGATCACAACTTACGCATGAACGTACGCTTCACACTCATGTGATTACATTATGCAGTCTAGACTTCTACCTAGGAAATTTGATGTTTAGCTTTTAATTCAAACGCGTTCACAAGGACCAAAAACGCAAACAACATTTTTTGCATAACTAATGTAAAGTCTAGAGTAGATGTGAACTTCATTCTTTGTACATGTAAGTCTCATAAGCTCACGTATCGTCTAGGTTGTGATCTTGCCTTAAAGCAATAGGAGGCGGGGAGGGGAGGGGTTGGTCAATTGTTTTTCCTCTCCCCCCCCCCCCATTCCCTAGGAATCTCATCGTAGTCTTTGTCTCAAATGTTCTAAGGATATTGTAGTTTGAAGATGTTCTTAGAGTGCACTTGAATAAAACAAATCAAATTTTCAGTCATGAATTTGTGTAGGCACTACGATAAAATCTGATATCTTTGAAGCAAAAAAAAAAATAAATAAAAAAAAAAATAAGCGAACCCAACATAAAACTTTGTAGTTTAATCTCTAATTAGACTGGCTATTTGTTTGATTCTTCCTTTTTTTCCTTTTTTTTTTTCAAACAGAACCAAACTTATTTTACTTTAAAGTATTAATATTTATAAGACATTGTTTTCATTATAATTTCATCTGTTCTCAAATGGCAGGCCTCTAGGAACTGTGTTGGTTGTTCCAGAAGAAGAAATTGAAGATGAACCTTTTTTTGAGGAATTGTCTTCTAACATTGAAAGAAGGTAAAAATTGAAGAAGAAAAATAAACATCTCCAAATAAAACCCACTGCAACATAGGGCTTACATACTGACACACAAAATCCAGACGCAAATGAAGAATATAAATCATGCATATGTACTGATATACATGTATCCGTATATATATAGACACAATTTGAGATGTCCCAGATGGAAGTTGCTGAAAAGTGAAAAAAAAAATAAAGTGCTCTAATGCTTTCTATCATTTTGATATATTCAGGTTCTGGGATAGTTCCTCCTCCAATGGAAAAAAGCATGCCGTATACAGCAGTATGTAAAGCACTGCAGATACTGGTATTTTCCATGGTAGGCAAGTTATTATGTAACCAGTGTAGTATCATTGCAAATAGGACTAATCATTTTCCTCTACTAATATTTCCTGATGACATTAAAGAGATAAAAATAAATGCCACACATTGGTTTGTGTAGTCCAATTCTTGGAACATTGAATGTGCATGGTTGCAATAGGAAAAAAGAAGAAGTAGCTTTCAAGAAAGAGAAGCACAACACAAACTACCATATCTCAAGAATGCATGTAGGTACAGAATACTGTATGACTATAGTAACACAATACAGTCCTGAGCTGAAATGGTTAAAGCATGCTACATGTATTTAATTTGACTTTGTTTGCTGTTGTTTTTTTTTGGACATATGCCATTATCAATTGAAATTTTATTTCTGCATTAGCCAATCATCAACATCTACAATGACAACATCTTTGCCTGCAAGTCACACTGGAACAGACGAATGCAGAACGCCTCTCTCATCAATCCATACACCAGTGCTCACAAGGTGAATTTGAAAGTAAAGCTGTACTAGTACATCAGAAATAAGAAACATTTTACTGTCTCAAGTAACCATATAAATGATGATGTTATTGGTAGAGAATATGATTTCAGTGACATAATTGATAACTAAGTTTGAATGGTTGAAGCAAGCTTTTTTAACATGACTTTGTCAGGTGTTGTTTTTGGCATATTACTAAATTGGCTTGAAAGGAATCCATTATTCAAGGCTCAAGCTATGTTTAACTACAATTGTAGCTGCTTTATATCTGTACATACATCACTTTTCAAAAATTTACTTTTCACAACTGTAGTGGGCTATCAATAATCTATATTAGGAAGGATCACCATCACAATTGACCAATATGATACACATTACTTTCTTTTAATATGGTATTCAATATATATTAATTCATGATATGAGTTAAAACTAAATAAGCTGACAAGTGTTAACCTAGCATCATGAATTATTCCGCACCTAAGCATCAATGTCTTCTCTCAGCAACAAACACAGGAAAATAGAGTTTATGTCACTTCCTTTTCTTTTAATATTTAAAATTTCATTGTTCATTGTCAACAGGTGATCAAGTTTCCTGAATCTGAAGTGCGGGAAACCCAGATAGGATTCTTCCAGCTGGCTTGATTTCCAAAGGTTGTTAGAGCAATAGATGGAATGCATGTCAGGCTCCACGGTGCCTTCCTTGGAAACGACAGACATATCTTTGTCAACCAGAAAGGGAAACACTCCACCAACGTACAAATAGTGTGACTCAAGATACAAACAGATACAAATGTTGTGGCAAGATGACCAGGAAGAACACACGACAGCAGAATCTTGAGATACAGTACATAACGTATGTCACATAATTCAGATGAAACCGGCTTGAAAGGAATCTATTATTCAAAGCTCAATCTTATGTTTAACTAACTGCTTTATAACTATACATAAATCACTTTTCATAACATACTTTTCACAATTGCAGTGGGCTATCAATAATCTAGATTAGGAAGGATCACCACGTAACTGACTGACATATCTTCTTTTGATATGGAATTTCATATACATTATTTTATGATATGAGTTAAAATTGAATAAGTTGACAAGTGTTAACCTAGTGTCATGAATCATTCCGCACCTCAGCATCGATTCCTCTCTTAGCATCACATAACAGAAAATAAGGATGGTGTTATTCATTTTTTGAACACTTAAAATTTGATTGTTCATTGACAGCAAGTAATAAAGTTTCCTGAATCTAAGGTGGAAGTGCAGGAAACCCAAATAGGATTCTTCCAGCTGGCTGGATTTCCAAACAATGTGGGTGCAATGGAAGGAAGTCATGTTGAGCTTCGTAGTGTCTCCCTTGGAGAAGATGAGTACGTATGTCAACCAGAAACATTCAATCAACGTCCAAATAGTGTGTGACTCCAGATACAAATGTTGTGGCACGATGGCCATGAACAACACACGACAGCAGAATCCCGAGGGTCAGTACATAACGTATGTCACATAATTCAGATGAAACTGGCTTGAAACGAATCTATCATTCAAAGCTCAAGCTATGTTTAACTAATTGCTTTTTATCTGTACATACACGTATATAATTTTTCAAAACATACTTTTCACAACTGCAGTGGGCTATCAATAACCTAAATTAGGACAGATCACTAAGCAATTGACGGACATATATTATCTTCTTTTAATATGGAATTTGATATACTGTGACAGTGGTATCCCCCCTCAATAATTTTTTCCTTTACTCCATTTACAGGTTATACAGTTGTGTGTATGCCACATAAAGAGGTTTGATGGCAATTACATGTCTGAGTGTTGAAAAAGGCTATACTCGTAAGTACAGTGCATTACCCATGCATGGCAATGTCATGACAATACGAGAACGTTGATGAGGTATTGTATACGGTAAACAATGTTCAAGTGTACTGATTTTAGCCGATGAAAATTTGGCTGCTAGGTTCCATCATAGTAGAATGATGTTTACAAATAAATGTGAGTAGAAAGGGGTCAAGGTCACTTTCACACACTTCCGCGTGATTGATGCCGACGGCAAGGCCTTTGGGTACGCGCATCGCATACACACAGCATTGTTTAACACATGTGGGATTTTCAGCCAGTTTCACACACGCATTGAGCTCATTTGCATATAGCTCACCCAGGAGAATTGGACTTGTACACGTATTATCTCTGTATCGCAATGCGTACGTAGCATAAACTTCTGTGTAGAGTGAGAATTTATCTCTGGCAATTGCATAAAATGCACAGAATTGCAGATTTCATTACCAAAGTGGACGTTAATTAGCCTCTTCTGTCTCAAATTGAACTTCAGAGGGATCTAAATGTCAATCATTTCGTCAGAGTCTGATTGGTTAAGTCTCTTTTTGGCAGCATGCTACTTTACTACTAGCCAATCACCGCTCTGTCTGCAAAAACTCTCAGCCAATCACAGTTAGTAGCGAAGGGGTGAATGACTTGAGGCAAGGGTGAGCGAAAGGGGTAATGATGTAACGTAACCCTGCCCTTGTTCGAGCTCATTTGCATAGAGCGTACCCTGAATGTTTTGCCTAGTAGGGTTATAATCATTGTGACGGCAATGATATGGAAGATGTTTTTGTTACAAACATCAAGAATTTGGAAATTTGGTGTCAAATGTGGAAATTTATACGCTAGAAATGTTCTAAAAAAGTCTGTTTGAGGAGTGAAACTGCAATTGCAGGATCTACTGGATTAAATCTTCCGCCTAATTATCAAACTTTTATTGGTCAGTTCTGCAGCTGAAGTGAAAGTGTGAAAAACATTAACCAATCAAAGTTCATTATAGCGATGCATTTCAACCGATAAGCTTTGAGCATTAGCGAAGCTGATGGCAAGGAACTTGCCGTCAGGTAAGCTTGACAAAAGTGAAGGGTCAAAACTTTCACTTGCACTTTGATCTGACCTGAATCAACAGCTTTGTGGTTTCAGCTCCTCTCCTAGCTCCTAGCTCTTCTAATTTGTCTTGACGCTTCTTCTCAGAGTGAGTAGACTTTGGGGATAAAGTAAATGGTTATATTTTTTGCAAATTTGGAAGTGTCTGTGTAGACACCGTTCTCTTCTCTCTCTCTCTCTCTGTTGGTGTTCAGAGGCAGTGTTGGTTGAGGTGAAATCCTTTTTTTTTTTTTTTTTAATGTTTCGGCGAAACCTTTTTTTTTTCTTAAAGCTTCTGGTACAAATTAAGACTTGGTTCATGTCGTGTCTGTAGAATGACTGACTATAGCTAATGCGGCCAAGTCTTCAGTCTTGCCTGCATCAATTTGTCTCTCCGACCTTGATACACGAAGTGCTGATAGAGTTTCGTTTCTCTCTCTCTTTCTATCTACTCATATAGAGTTATATATGTCTTTATCCACTGGTATGAAGAATTAGGAAAGCTGATGTACACTTCTTTCTCTCTCAACTGCTGATAGATTAGATAAAGGTTAGAATATAGAATGAGATCTAAACTTTTATCTAATAGAAAGTTCAGGGTAATAATATTTGGAAGGATGTTAAAAACATACAGTATTTACATCCCGTTTAGAATGTTTGATGCGATATGTTGTTTCGTAGAAATTCATTTTTAGAATGTCTATATTGCTTTCAAAATATTTGATAGTAAGTTGAAAGTGTAATGTTATGTTATGACTGCATCTAATCGGATTACAAGGAAAGGCACGAGAGCACAATGTATATCATTTGTTTGTGTAACTTTCATTGAATACTTTACAGGCATCATGCAGCCCAGCAACAAGAAAACGACAAACCAAAATTACATTTGGGACCCAGGGATTTTGGTGTAATACTTTGTAGGACTGACAAAATGAGGAAAACTGAGACACCTTTGTTTGACTATCGGTTTACGAAATCGATCTTGCTTACTTAGATCCTGAGGGATTGTGAAATTTGAACTTCGGATAGTTCACAGACTTATGGATTATTATACAGTTTGGTAAAATTTGTGGTTAAAATGTAGGAAAATGAAGGAATATTTTCAGAAAAACCAGAGTGTGTCTCATAAGCAACAACAAGAGAATGTGTCAAGGTTGGTCAGTAGGGAAAATTTCTAAGTTGAGGAATACTGGCTTTTACTGATTGATACTTTGTAGAAATAGCCTGATTAGGCTTGGTCCCCAGTTTAATGGTGTACTCTGACCAAGGTGATACTTATCGGCTGTTATAGTGAATAAGGCATTCCCAAACATACAGAGTATAAGAGTGAGAATATAGGAAGTTATTATAATTCTGAATATCCGAGGATATTTTTCGAGTCTATAACCGTTGAAGATAGAGATGTGTTGTTATTTAGACTTACAGGCTTGGGAATGTCGGCTCCCCAAGACCTGGAGACAGTAAAAGTTTACCTTGGTAGTGATACCTGGGAGTTTATGCTCGAGGCCAGAGTATGCACACAGACGTGGGTGAGTAGGGGCCACAGTCTTGCTTTCAAGATGAGGATGATATATGGAACAATGTGAGAAGAATTCCAGCAACGAGTTTCAACCAAGCAATTCCTGGACAGATGCAGACATCAAGGCTACAGAAAGAAGTACTATGAGTGAATGCCCAAGCCTGTGCATTGATGTTGATTTGGGACTTTCCCTCATACACCAACACGTATCCAGACGCATGTTGGCCAATCATCAATCTGCTCTTAGTAGTAGCTCAGATATATGCTCTCATCCAGTCCAGCAATTGGCCCCAATCATAAGGTTTTAGCTATGGCAAATTTAAACATGACATTTCATATTGACTAATGTCAACATGTATCACGTCATCATAGTTTACATTATTTTCATGACCATATTGTAATCGTTACTGGATATGAGCTAGGTGTATAATAAGACACAAGTGTTGACAATAAACCACTTTTATAGTGATCGAAGTGTGATTGTGTAGGGGAGAAATGGACAAACAAATAAGTATTATTCACTCATTTTCAAGAATCAAAAGTGTTGTCAGCTTACGAAAGGCAAGATTACGTAAAGACATTACAATGAGAACCAAGTAACTGCGCACATAGCATCCTTTACTAACAGCGTACAGGTACGCCATGGCTTGTCACTTATCTTGTAAATCATGTTCAGTGTATATTGTGTATGAACACTTCATTCATGCTTTGGGACTGAAGGTAGTATCTTTACCATTTGTTAAATTCATCAGAGCTACCAAGCATTTCAATGTATATCAATTAGTGTTATGATTAAATTGAAATAAGTTGGTAAGTGTTACCTTAACATCACACACAGGAAAATAGATTTTATGTCTCTTCTTTTTTTTTTCTTATATTTAAAATTAGATTGTTCATTGACAGCAGGTAATAAAGTTTCCTGCATCAAGATGGAAGTGTAGGAAACCCAAATAAGATTCTTCCACCTGGCTGGATTTCCAAAGGTTACTGGAGCAATAGATGGAACTCATGTCGAGCTCCATGGTGCCTTACTTGGCAATGACTGATATATCTTTGTTAACCAGAAAGGGAAACACTCCATCAACGTACAAATAGTGTGACTCAAGATACACACAGATACAAATGTTGTGGCAAGATGGCCAGGAAGAACACACAACAGCAGAATCTTGAGGGTCAGTACATAACGTATGTCACATAATTCAGATGAAACTGGCTTGAAAGGAATCTATTATTCAAAGCTCAATCTTATGTTTAACTAATTGCTATATAACTATACATAAATCACTTTTCAAAACATACTTTTCACAACTGCAGTGGGCTATCAATAATCTAGATTAAGAAGGATCACCACGCAATTGACTGACATATCTTCTTTTGATATGGAATTTTATATACATTATTTTATGATATGAGTTAAAATTGAATAAGTTGACAAGTGTTAACCTAGCATCATGAATCATTCCACACCTCAGCATCAATTCCTCTCCTAGCATCACACAACAGGAAATAAGGTTGATGTTATCTTTTTTAATACTTAAAATCTGATTGTTCATTGACAGCAGGTAATAAAGTTTCCTGAATCTAGGGTGGAAGTGCAGGAAACCTATATAGGATTCTTCCAGCTGGCTGGATTTCCAAAGGTTGTTGGTGCTATAGACGGAACTCACATCGAACTTCAAAGTGCCCCCCTTGGAGATGACGAATTCATCTTCGTTAACTGGAAAGGGAAACACTCCACCAACAAGCAAACGATGTGCGACTCAAGATACAAACAGATACAAATGTTGTGGCATGATGGCCACGAAGATCACACGACAGCAGAATCCGGAGGGTAAGTACATAACGTATGTCACATAATTCAGATGAAACTGGCTTGAAAGGAATCTATTGTTCAAGGCTCAAGCTATGCTTAACTAATTGCTTTATATCTGTACATACATCACTTTTCAAAACTTACTTTCCACAATTGCAGTGGGCTATGGATAATTAGGAAGGATCACCATCACAATTGACTGATATGATACACATTATTTTCTTTTAATATATTACATGTATTCAATGTATATCAATATATTTATGTTATGATTAAAATAAAATAAGTTGGCAAGCGTTAACCTAGCATCACGAATCATTCTGCACCTAAGAATCAATTCCTCTCTTAGCATCACACAACAGAAAATAAAGTTTGTGTTATTTTCTTTTTATATTTATAAAATTTGATTGTTCATCGACAGGTGATCAAGTTTTCTGAATCTAGGGTGGAAGTGTGGGAAACTCAGATAAGATTCTTCCACCTGGCTGGATTTCCACATGATGTGGGAGCAATAGATGGAACTCATGCTGAGCTTCACGGTGCCCTCCTTGGAAATGATATATCTTCATTAACCAAAGAGGGAAACTGTCCACCAACATCCAACTAGTGTGCAACTCCAGACACAAATTGATACAAATGTTGTGACAAGATGGCCAGGAAGTACACATGACAGCAGAATATTGAGGGTCAGTAACAGCATGTCACATAATTTAGATAGAATTGGCTTGAAAGGAATCTATTGTTCAAACTAGGTTACCTCATTGCTTTATATCTTAATATACATCACTTTTCACAAACTTACTTTTCACAACTGCAGTGGGTTATCAATAATCTAGATTAGGAAGGATCACCATGCAATTGACTAACATATTGTGGCGAGAACACCCTGAACTTTTTTTTTTCTTTAATGTGTATGTGTTACTACAACGAGACATGGAGAAAGACTAGGTACGAGTTCATTTATACTGACCTACTTGCTAGATTGTGTACGTAGAACTTACGTGTGTATACGAACCCTCACACTGCTAGTCGACAGATACACTGTATACACTGCTATCACTCATACAGCACATGAATCTAAGTTGCCCTGTCCATTAATGAGTAGGGTGGTAATGACAGTTAGTATACGGAGGGCCGAATTAGAGACTCATATTTATAGGTACTTACCTGCTTTTCTTGGCATATTTCCTGGTGATAGTTGTCATAATTTGCAGTCCCTTTGTGTATTGTCAACGTAACTTATGATAATTTTTCTTCACAGTTGCAAGAACTCCTATGTGTGTTATGAATCAGTCCATATGCAGCTGTGGGAAGGAAGTTGCGCCGGAGTAGCGCTGTGTTAGCGCATTCGCGTTACACTACCAATGAAGAAGCAAACAATACGCGTAAATAGTGTAGAGTACGCGCTTGTGTAAAGGGGCCGACGAGTATAAAAATGTGCATAAGCAGACGACTGTTTACTCGACACAGCTGATCGATGGCAGACCAGTAGAGTTCAGAAGTTCAGAGCAGATTTTTTTTTCCCCTCTTACTCAGTGTACCCAGGCAACGTGAGTAAAGAAGATGTTAGGATTTATAGTTGGTGCTGATAGATAAGAGATAATTAAAGGCCCTTTAGATGTTAAACAATATATCTGAATGGTAAGGGATATTAGTTCATGTGGAACGGGAATATCTATTGGGGTGAACGTCTTTGGGGTTTGCTGTTGTTGTATAATTGCTGTATGTTATAATGTAGGTTGTATAGGAAGAGTGAGGGAAGATTTGAAAAAAGGGGGTTAGAGAATAAGAATAAATGGTAAAATTAAGAATTGTTACTGAAGTATATAATTTGTTGTTATTATGATAGGAAATAATATTCCGGTTAAGATGATATGTTGTGTGGGGAATTTTTTTTTAATGAAACTGCAGAAATTAGGATTTTTGACTCTCTTTACCATGTTTTGGGAAATTGTATATCACAGTGGCTTATGGAGCTGAAGAACAAAAATTTTAATAAGTAAAAATTGGGGGTAGAATTGGAGCTTAAATTATTCTACACAGTATGCTTATTATGAGAGTACATTGTTTGTCCCTTATCTCTGAGTAGAAGTGGATTTATTGATTTTTGAAGCTCTTTACCAGGTTTTGAGAATTAATTGCTGATTTGCTGGGTGACCTTCCAAGGTCCAATACGAATTCCAAGAATATTTCAAACAGAGTTATAATTTATATATAGGAAAATACAGCTGGCTTTGCTGAAATTTATGATGCATAGTTTGTTTAGAAACTCCATTGCTAACTCCAGTTAGGGATTTTTGGAGCTCTTTCTCATGTTTTTCTAGAATTATGATCTTTGGTAGATATAAATGCCTTTTGATGGATGTTTTAGAGATGAAACATTTGATGTATTCCTGTGACCTTATTAGTTGATTTTATACTCAAATATGCAATATGGAAGTATAACAAGTAGAATTATTTTAGTCTTTCTTATGTTTATTTGCCAGTCGAACCAGATAATTGACAACATGGAGGTGGAGTGGAGGGAGTACCCTCCACCTATTACATAGTATGTCTTTGATATAAGCCAAGCGTACCCTCGATAGGTATATTTATAGGGTAATCATTATATAATTTTGTAAATATGAGCACTGTTGTGGTTATTGATCGCTACTAATTGAGCACAGAGATGCTCATCGCGTTCTTTTTATGATGTGCATACCCTTTTTGCGTAAATATTAAGATGGATGCTTAATGCATCATACCAGCTTAATGTTGAAGTGACAGTTATTGTGTCATAGATAGTGAACATGACCAAGGTTCTAATAAGAAGTATAAGATTTTAATTATCAGTAACTGGTTTAATTATTTAATATAAGGAAAATGTTAAGTAATACTCAAGTGAGGGAATAGGAACTGCTTCCCCACTCCCCTCATCTCCTGCAACCGTGGCCACTTTGCGGATGAGCTGGGAACTGAATGGACTAGCTTGCGGACCAGGCGAGGCCTAGGAGAGAGTGACAATGTCAGGGTTTGCAGCCAATAGAGAGGGTCTCTCTGGTCTGGTAATGCAGTCTATATCGGGGGAAAACAACGAAGTCAACAGATGGGTGCTACTGTGCCAGTGTCCAAGGGCTGGTGTCCACTACCTTTCCCACTCCTTCCCTACCCCTACCCCTTCCCTCCCCCCCCTCCTTTCCCTTTGGAGTGCCGACACCACCCACTGAGGGCAATAGTGACAGGGCTGTGTCTACTTATCTGTATCTGAGGGTTCATGGTGACAGACTAGCATGCCTACTTGCTGCTGGACTGAGCTGGTGACACTGATGTCTACTGGGGAGCGACAAGAAGCTGTTTACCAGACCGAGTCCAGATCCTTTACCACCCCCCCTTCCAGCTCTTTCAATTTCCACACCCTCAGTTAGTAGCAAGCTCCATTCCCGAACACTCTAGTAAAAGGTTATTTTTTTTTGATTTGGCCCTTCAGTAGTAAAGACTCGTAGTAGTCAATATATAAGAAAGTAAGCTAATTTGTTGAGATAGCAAAATTTCTTCTTTTTGTTTCAAGAAAGTCGCGGGATGAGTCATGAGCAAGTCGACGTGCTTAGAGGCTTAATGGAAACACTGTAGAATTTCGTAGGCTTTTTGGTGGCAGGGGTAATTTGGGAGTCATTAGAGACTCCAGGCCAAATTCTGCCTGAGAAGACAGACAGCGACGCGTGGCCACCGACATCGTGTGTGGGGCACATAATGCTCTTTTGTGTGGTGCAGCAGTTTTATGTTAAGGATTGAAATCCCAGAGGGGTGACCGGAGTGGTTATGAAAGGATTTTATTCTTTATTGCTTTATTCTTTATTCTATTGGAGAGAGTAATGTGCACTTACTGAGAGATGTTATTCGGAAAGAGACGGGTAGGAAGACTTGGAGTCTAAGTGAGTCTACTGTCTACAGGAGTTCGCTAGTAGGATGAGGTTCGCACAGGTTAGTAGGAACAAAAGCATGGAAGAAATTTCACTTTCTGACATCAAATTGGGTCTCAAAATGAGATGTCTTTAAATAACATTGTAGTGGAGTAGTATTTCTTACATAGTAGTCTCCATGATAAAGAGGCAGTCATTATACTAAATTATGGAGTATTATATTTACAATATTCATGTGACTTTGAATGTCACGAGTGGTCTAACTACAGTACCACGTCATATGTGGTACGTTCTGAGCTGGGATATCGTAGATTCGTAGTTGGGTCTACAGCGTTAGTGAACCTTGGTCAGATTAAGCTGGGAAAATACTCATATTCAAGTTGGTTTTTGTCTCTAAGAGAAGATGTTTGAAATGTTGTAAATGAAATGATTTGTATACTTGTACAAACAGAATTTAGACTTATTAAAGTCTAAAAGTTACAAGTTAAATTCAAACGTTCTGACATCAAGTTTGTAGTTGTACTGCCTGGATGCTGGAATGAATGCATGTAGACTTACGAGAACAGTGATCAGTGATTGAGGTTGTGGATATGAGATTTAATTAAGTATTGTAGATTAATAAAGACACTGGACAAATCTATGCACCACGTTCATATACTTTGAACAAACGAACCACACATCGAAGCCTTTTAAACACGTTACCAACAAACGCGAGGTCCTAGAACTTATTGGATAGCCTTGGTGATTGGAGGGAGAGTGAGTGCCTGAAATGTTTGGTATCTGTGCGAGTACACGCATGTAGAAGTCTAGCTGTGACAGTTAGAGACTGAGGCTCTACTTTAAATGCTTACTTACACATGATCAATGTTAATTTGGATACAGAGAAGGTTAGAAGAATTCTGGCTTAGCTTACCCTAAATGCTTGGTCGATTCTTTGGGGTATTCCTCGTATATTAGATGAATAAGATGAGTGAAGATTGCCGATGCTGGTTTGTGTGGGCTGTGCTAGACTAGAGTACTCAACTGAAAGTGGTGCACATGCTCGAGTGGCGTGAACATATGCGCGCATGTGAGATGCAGTGTGTGTGTGCGCATTCTGTACTGACACTGGTGATGATTAATTATAGGCGTCAAGGTTATGTACAAGAGGGATACCAGTATGTAACGTACACATGCAGCCACAACATTCTTTAGCATACCACATTGTTTACATATAGGACTCATTCAAGTTACAGCTCTCTCTCTCCAAACACGTTAGATGAGGAAGTTAGTTCTCGACTTCTCAGCAGGGAGTGGTACACCCAAAAATTACCTGGTGGCAGCATACTACAGGATTAGGAGATGTGGACATTCTCAGATGTTCAGTCTCTATTCCCCCCCCCCTCCTCCTCACATTACAATATATTATCTTCTTTTAATACGGAATTTAACATACATTATTTCATGATATGAGTTAAATTTGAATAAGTTGACAAGTGTTAACCCAGTGTCATGAATCATTCCGCACCTCAGCATCAATTCCTCTCCTAGCAACACACAAGAGAAAATAATGTTGGTGTTATTATTATTATTTTTTTTTATATTTAACATTTGATTGTTCATTGACAGGTTATCAAGTATCCTGAATCTAAGGTGGAAGTGTGGGAAACCCAGACAGGATTCTTTCACCTGGCTGTATTTCCAAACAATGTGGGTGCAATGGAATGAAATCATGTCGAGCTTCACAGTGTCCCCCTTGGAGACGATGAGTACATGTATGTCGACTTGAGAGGGAAACATTCAATCAACGTCAAAATAGTATGTGACTCAAGATACAAATGTTGTGGCAAGATGACCAGGAAGAACACACAACAGCAGAATCTTGAGGGTCAGTACATAAGGTATGTCAAACAATTCAAATGAAACTGGCTTGAAAGGAAGCTATTATTCAAGGCTCAAGCTATGTTTAACTAATTGCTTTATATCTGTACATACATCACTTTTCAAAACTTACTTTTTACAATTGCAGTGGGCTATTGATAATTAGGAAGGATCACCATCACAATTGACTGATATGATACACATTATTATTTTCTTTTAATATATTACATGTATTCAATGTATATCAATATATTTATGTTACGATTGAAATAAAATAAGTTGGCAAGTTTTAACCTAGCATCACGAATCATTCTGCACCTCAGCATCAATTCCTCTCTTAGTATCACACACCAGATAATAAAGTTTGTGTTATTTTTTTTTTTTAATATTTAAAATTTGATTGTACATTGACTGCAGGTAATAAAGTTTCCTGAATCTAAGGTGGAAGTGCAGGAAACCCAGATAGGATTCTTCCACCTGGCTGGATTTCCAAAGGTTGTGGGAGCAGTAGATGGAACTCATGTCGACCTCCACAGTGCCCTCCTTGGAAATGATAAATCTTCATTAACCAAAGAGGGAAACTGTCCACCAACATCCAACTAGTGTGCAACTCCATGCACAAACTGATACAAATGTTGTGGCAAGATGGCCAGGAAGTACACATGACAGCAGAATCTTGAGGGTCAGTAACAGTATGTCACATAATTCAGATAGGATTGGCTTGAAAGGAATCTATTGTTCAAGCTAGGTTACCTCATTGCTTTATATCTTAATATACATCACTTTTCACAAACTTACTTTTCACAACTGCAGTGGGTTATCAATAATCTAAATTAGGAAGGATCACCATGTAATTGACTGACATATATTATCTTCTTTTAATGCGGAATTTAACATACATTACTTCATGATATGAGTTAAATTTGAATAAGTTGACAAGTGTTAACCCAGTGTCATGAATCATTCTGCACCTCAGCATCAATTCCTCTCTTAGCATCACACAACAGAAAATAAGGTTGGTGTTATTTTTTTTTAATACTTAAAATTTGATTGTTCATTGACAGCAGGTAATAAAGTTTCCTGAATCTAAGGTGGAAGTGTGGGAAACCCAGATAGGATTCTTCCACCTGACTGGATTTCCAAAGGTTGTTGGTGCAATAGATGGAACTCATGTCGAGCTTCACAGTGGCTCTCTTGGAGATGATATATCTTCATTAAACAAAGAGGGAAACTGTCCACGAACATCCAACTAGTGTGCAACTCCAGACACAAACTGATACAAATGTTGTGGCAAGATGGCCAGGAACTACACATGACAGCCGAATCTTGAGGGTCAGTAACAGTATGTGACATAATTCAGATAGAATTGGCTTCAAGGGAATCTACTGTTCAAACTATGTTATATAATTGCTTCATATCTTAATACACATCACTTTTCAAAAACTTACTTTTCACAACTGCAGTGGGCTATCAAAAATCTAAATTAGGAAGGATCACCATGCAATTGACTGACATATATTATCTTCTTTTAATATGGAATTTAATATACATTAATTCATGATACGAGTTATAAGTTGACAATTGTTAACCTAGCATCATGAATCATTCCACACCTCAGCATCAATTTCTCTCTTAGCATCACACAACAGAAAATAAAGGTTGGTGTTATTTTCTTTAAATATTTAAAATTTGATTGTTCATGGACAGAAGGTAATAAAGTTTCCTGAATTTAAGGTGGAAGTGCAGGAAACCCAGATGGGATTCTTCCACCTGACTGGACTTCCAAACAATGTGGGTGAAATGGAAGGAAATAATGTGGAGCTTCACAGTGTTCCCTTTGGAGATGATGACTACATTTATGTCGACTGGAAAGGGAAACATTCAATCAATGTCCAAATAGTGTGTGACTCAAGATACAAATGTTGTGGCAAGATGACCAGGAAGAACACACGACAGCACAATATTGAGGGTCAGTACATAACTTACGTCACATAATTCAGATGAAACTGGCTTGAAAGGAATCTATTATTCAAGGCTCAAGCTATGTTTAACCAATTGCTTTATATCTCTACATACATCACTTTTCAAAACATACTTTTCACAACTGTAGTGGGCTATCGATAATCTAAATTAGGAAGGATCACCATCACAATTGACTGATATGATACACATTATTACTTTCTTTTAATATAATACATGTATTCAATGTATATCAATTTATGCTATGATTTAAATAAAATAAGTTGGCAAGTGTTACCCTAGCATCATGGATCATTCTGCACCTAAGCATCAATGTCTTCCCTCAGCATCACACAAAGGAAAATAGAGTTTATGTCACTTCCTTTTTTTTCTAATATTTAAAATTTGATTGTTCATTGACAGCAGGTAATAAAGTTTCCTGAATCTAAGGTGGAAGTGCGGGAAACCCAGATAAGATTCTTCCAGCTGGCTGGATTTCCAAAGGTTGTTGGAGCAATAGATGGAATTCATGTCAAGCTCCACGATACGTTCCTTGGAAACGACAGACATATCTTCGTTAGCCAGAAAGGGAAACATTCCACCGAGCAAATAGTGTGCGACTCAAGATACAAACGGAAACAAATGGTGTGGCATGATGGCCAGGAAGTACACATGACAGCAGAATCTGGAGGGTCAGTAAGTAACATACAATATGCCACATAATTTTATGGAATTGGCTTGAAGGGAATCTATTGTTCAAGCTATGTTACGTAATGGCTTTATATCTTGACATACATCACTTTTCAAAAACTTACTTCTCACAACTGCAGTGGGCTATCAATAACCTAAATTAGGAAGGATCACAACGCAATTGACTGACATATATTATCTTCTTTTAATATGGAATTTAATATACATTATTTCATGACATGAGTTAAAATTGTATAAGTTGACAAGTGTTAACCCAGTGTCATGAATAATTCCGCACCTTAGCATCAATTCCTCTCTAAGCATCACACAACAGAAAATAAGGTTGGTTTTATTATTTTTTTTAATACTTAAAATTTGATCATTCATTGACAACAGGTAATAAAGTTTCCTGAATCTAAGATGGAAGTGCAAGAAACCCAGATAAGATTCTTCCAGCTGGCTGGCTTTCCAAAGGTTGTTGGTGCAATAGATGGAACTCACATCCAACTTAACTTCACAGTGTCCACCTTGGAGATGACGAATTCATCTTCCTTAACCGGAAAGGGAAACACTCCACCAACAAGCAAATAGTGTGTGACTCAAGATACAAACAGATACAAATGTTGTGGCAAGATGATCCCCTTCCCCATCCAATCGATGGGCCATGTGATTTGAGTAACGCCACACCCAGTCTCGATGTTGCAGTTGAGTCTTTCCCAGCGGAGTGGTTCATACAATCTGCACTTAACTCGACCACAGACGACATCACCATTGGGACCGACACTCCACTTTTCAATGATGGTGTGGAATCTGCAAGCCACATACTTCAGACGATGCCAGTGTAGAGGAGAGAGTCGCGGATAATGGCTGGACTGATTCACCAGCACAAGTCAAAAGAACTTGGAAGTCAAAATATGTTACAAATAAGGTACAAAGGTATACAGTAACATTGATTGGTACTACAAGTTAATAGTACAATCAATCTGTAATTAGATCCAGTTGTCTTTTATATAAACATACAAATTCCCAGAGTCGAAAAAAAAAAAAAAAAAAAAAACGGTCAGGGGCTGGACAAGATATTTTGCTCAGGGCATGCCCACAATATTTTGAACTTCACCAATTCCTGGGAGATCGCCATTTAACTCAGCCGCCATGCTTAGTTATGCTGCCGCCGCCGATTGTCGGGAAGAGACGAGTAAGTAGATTTAATAGTCAATACCAAAATTTATCAAGTGCATAAGGTGTAGATATTTCAAGTTAATGCAAGCTAGAATTGGATAACCTCAAACGAAATTGATTGCATCGACCGGCAAATCATACCAACTGCTATGATGATTAAGACAACATGTCCTTATAACAGACCCATAACAACTCTAAGATCCTAACTTAAGATTCTAACCACCATGACTACAATTCATGCAGCTCGGGATTGCAGTGATTGTGTCGGCAGCGTTTCGTGGTGCACTTGTTCAAACTGTCAACCAATGAGTCAAGCAGTCAAATGTTTATGTTTTCAGGAAACATATGAAGTGGAGAACTTTATCCTCGAGAATGAAGAGCAACAAGGCGATACAGTTTCAAAATATGTAACGCTTCTTGACGACTTTAGAATGTGCTGGCTTTGCATTTTCTTGCTCTTTCAATTCTCACTGATTGGCCTTCACAAGACTGGATACTTGTCAAACTCGCAAAAGCCTCGTATGTACACAACATTTACATAATGCAAATATTCAGTTATCAGTCATTGCTTTCTTGTTTGCCTGTACATGTATCAAAAAATTCTGTCATAATAATTCGATTCATGCATATTAATGTGTCATAATTTGAATCTGCATGTAAGTCCATGCAAAGGAAACTGACCATTAAAACTGGCTACAAGTCACTTAGCCAGTAGATTTCAGTGATGCAACTTTACACGCTGCCCCCTGTACCCATGTGCTTCTTTGAGTGTGCTAGAGAGCTGACTGAACCCGAGCCCTACACTTCCTAAATTGAAATGCTTTGACTACGAATCTCTTCCAGTGAGTCAAAGCATTCTCCCATTCCACACTGCTACAACTGCCAGTGGTTTGGCCACACAAGGGACTCCTGTAGATCTAAGCCATGTTGTGTATGATGTGCTTGCAATGCGGGGGCCTGTGCTGTACATGTAAAGGCCACTGCAGCGTGGCCTACACAGGCTGTCCCAAGCACTAACTTGCATGGAAAGTTCAAATCTATTCCACAGTAACTCATGTTTCATATGCCAAAGCTGCCAACAAACTGCTCGTCACTTCATCTAGCCATTTACTGATGAAACCCAAACCAACTCCATATGTCTAATGTTGCAATTAAGTTAAGGTCCACAAGAGCCTGTACCATCTGCTCAATCCACCTCATGAGTGCCAATTTGTACTCCCCAGCTCAGATCCACTGCTTTCTATGTCACTCCCCCCCTCCCCCATCCTATCACTGAGGAGTATCAGTCTTGTTTAAAGTTGCATTGCATTACATACAACTGTAGCACTCAATAGAGTGTTTAATAGACCCATCGTAAACTTCTCATTTCAACTGAGGATGTACATGGTTGAGCTCTGAACGTGGTTAAAATGTGTGCAGGCCGGTCATGTCCATGATTGCAGGACAAACACCTGGCATTGAGTTTAGATAGTTATGTATAGGATGGGGTATGTTTTGGTCTGTTCATATGCTAAAGCACGTAATGAACTAAAATCCCCTGATACCTACTATTGAAAGTAGTATAGGATGGGGTATATAAGTTTTGGTTTGTTGATATGCTAAAGGTAAACCCATCGTAAACTTCTCATTACAACCGAGGAAGTTTAGATGGTTGAGCTGTAAACATGGTTAAATGTGTGCAGGCAGCTCAATATGACAGGATATGACATGTTGATCATAACAAGTCATAAGGAGAGGAATGGTACTTTTCCCTTCTGGAGTTCTTATCTTGTTTTGATTGATGAAAATGTGCTTCAATTGACACAAACTTAAAGAGAAGTATCCATGTTTGCTAGCTTGATTGGTCTCATTGCAGTCATTGATTTGTACAGGTGGCATGTGATATGACCATTGAGCAAACAGTTAATAGAGATACAACAGCCGGAGGAGGAGTAAAGGGGTTCTCAAACAACCAGGGAGCTACAAACCGTTAGGGTCAGAGGCCACCATGAAAGAGCCCTTATCACAAGACAATGTGAAGAAATGTCTGGAAAAGGCAAGAAGTCTTCAAACTTAAAGAGAAGTATCCATGCTTGCTAGCTTGATTGGTCTCATTGCAGTCATTGATTTGCACAGGTGGCATGTGATATGACCATCGAGCAAACAGTTAATAGAGATACAACAGCAGGAGGAGTAAAGGGGTTCTCAAACAACCAGGGAGCTACAAACCGTTAGGGTCAAAGGCCACCATGAAAGAGCCCTTATCACAAGACAATGTAAGAAAAATGTCTCGAAAAGGCAAAAAGTCTTCAAAAAGAATAGACCTAACAAAAAGCAGGATGATATAAAGGGACCAGCAGGATGTAGCCAACATCATGAGTACTGTCAACAGCATGACAAATTCCTGATGACAAAACATCAACTTTGTTGGAGCTATTGTGATGCCATGCCCCTTTAATTACCTCTGTGACCTCTGACCTCTTTCTTGTGACCCCCAAATCGTAACATATTATTGCCACTCCAATAGTGCACACTTGAGCCAAGTTTGATTCCTCAAGCAGTTAAGTTACAATGAAAAGAAGCTATTTCCATGTACATGACCTTTGACCTTGTGACCCCAAAGATGTACAGCTGGATCAGATTATCATTATCCACATATACATACATGAGCTAAGTTTGAAGTGGATCCCTCAAGCGGTTCTTGAATTATAGCAAGAACAAGCTATTTTTATGTATGAAAATGACATTTGTCCTTTTGGAAATGCTCCACTTCTAGAGCTGGGAAAAATCGGAAGTGCTCCACTTCTAGAGCTGGGAACAATCAGAATTTTGATCATGCATGCAATACCTACATCTTAAGCCACAATTTAGGTAGTCGCAAGACGACTACAAAAGTTATTTTTTATCGCTATTTTCATCCCTTGCCCCAACAGCCTATACCCCCAAATCAGCGCAGTGAACCCTACCTGCGATAGGTTAATGTATATGTACTGTGTACATGCGTAGCTACCACTGGGCAGTTAAACATTGAGTCTCCCATATTTGGCCAAATCTTTTATCTGGATGAGCACCGGTCCCGGACATATCCGGATTGGAGAGGTTGGACTGTATATCAGGATCTTGTATCTTGTATCAAGAATAAAAAACGACTATAAAAGGAATGGCACCTGCAAAATTACCTCGTCTTATGAGTTATCTCGCTACATGTGCAACATAATACAAAAACTTATGTCAAGTAAACCATTTGTTCTGCTGGAGAACTATATATGCAGCATTAGTTGGCCATCATCCTAACAACCCCCTCCCCCCCATAGTCCGGTCACCTCTCAAACTGGATAACCAGCTCACAGTGATTGGTGTGAGGGAATAGGTCCACTGGTACTGCTTTGCTGGCCACAAAGGCAGGTCCACGCAGTCTTTCTGTGGCTGGCCTGCAGAGGCTGTGAAAGCAAGTGGAATAGTGCAGATGTTTTAACCTCTTACACGGCCGATCTGTAAGCTTGATTTTGTCAGCGTATACCAACAGCACTTACTTTATTCCTATAAAACTTGACAATATTGAATTATGGAGAACCCTTTCAGCTCCAACAAAGCTTAAGCCCCACAGGATATAGGATTCAGACATTTTGGGCCTTGAGCCCTGGGCCCTTATTGGGTTCTTCTGAAAAAGTTGAGAAGCATTATTTCTTCTGCCTACAATATTGATTCCTTCAAAGTTTGGAAAATGTCTAAATTAGTGTACTTAGTGTAAAACAGATATACAGACAACTTTTGATACTCTACAATTTCACAACTTTCTTATTTCTCGTTTGTTGCTGTTGAATAAAATGACTAGATTTCTGTCTGTTTGAAGTGACATACAACTTTTACAGGAGAATATAATTGTACTGTTACTCACTCCACAAAGTTGTTAAAAGCTGTCCCATCTGGTTTACAGGAGACATAGATGAGACGCTTTACTGCAGTACAGTTCCTGATGGCTTTGATGACTTTGGGGTCTGTGGGGTTGAGATGCAACAACTTCATTTTGATGATATTTGGGACAAGCAGCAAGACAACCCTCACCCCTCAAAAAACAAACAAACAAAGAAGAAAGAAAAAAAATGGGAATTTCAATATCTGCCACACTTTGTCAGATGCGAGCCTTGTGTACATATTCCTTTTTTTTTTTTTTTTTTTTGATGGAAATAAAGTATATTATTAGTTGAATGAATTGAATGAATGAATAGCACAAAACTAAATGCTAGGTGCATTTTTGTGAGGAAATCAAGGGAAATACACTTTCAAATGGTAAGAAATACAGTGAAACCCCGTTATAACGAGGTCCGTGGGACCGGCGATATTACCTCGTTATAACCGGTACCTCGTTATAACCGTACGCATCAAAAACAAAGAAAAACATAAGCACGACGTCATAATATACCCAACAATGAAAGTTAAGAACATCCTTTGCGTTGTTATTACACAATTATGGATCATTATTATAGAGAGAATAAAGGGAAATTATTTGTGAATTAGGCGAAAAAGTCGGGGTTGAAATAGGTTAATTCTTTATTTTTCTTCCGAAAATCTCTTCGCATAATAGTGCACGTTATGTTCTTGAGAAGTATAGGCCTATATTATATTAAAATCACATTGTATAAAATGCATTGTTTACCGTAACTTGCGAGGTATTTTTACGCTGTTGGTGTCAAGCGGGAATGCGATAATTTCATGAATCATTTCGGCTGTATTCTTATAGAATGTATGATCGTTGCGCCCGAAAGGATTAAAATGCGTTATTTTCTTCCGAAAATCTCTTAGCGTTTTGTACATCCGTTCTTGAAAAATAAGCGACAGGATTGAATTTAGAAGGTTGTGATCCTTTTTACGCAGATCTGTTCCTCATAGACCATTCTGAAAGAAAGAAAATCTTCATTGTGAAATGCGTTGTTAAAATTGTGATAATGAACAAACCCAGATCTATTTAAATTGTTAAATGCGTTTGTTTCTTTTTCTGAACAACGACTAAGTAGCTTAACATGCGTTATTCAACTATTTTTACGCTACTGTCAACCGGCGAGATCGCGATGATTTCAGAGTAACATTCGTGCGTCGTTGAGCGTAACTTGCGGGGTATTTTTACGCTGTTGGTGCCCAGCGGGAATGCGATGATTTCATGAATCATTTCGGCTGTAATCTTATATAATGTATGTTCGTTGCACCCGAAGGGATTAAAGATGCGTTGTTCATTTTCTTCCGAAAATCTCTTCGCGTTTTGTACATCCGTGCTTGAAAAATAAGCGACAGGATTGAATTTAGAAGGTTGTGATCCTTTTTATGCAAATCTGTCACTCGTAGACCATTTTGAAAGAAAGATTGTTTAATCTTAATTGGGAAATGCGTTGTTAAAATTGTGATAATGAACAAACCCAGATCTATTCAAATTGTTAAATACGTTTGTTTCTTCTTCTGAACACCGATTAAGTAGCTAATCATGCTTTATTCAACTATATTTTTACGCTACTGTCATCCGGCGAGATCGCGATGATTTCAGAGTAACATTCGTGCGTCGTTTACCGTAACTTGCGAGGTTATTTTACGCTGTTGGTGCCCAGCGGGAATGCGATGATTTCATGAATCATTTCGGCTGTAATCTCATAAAATGTATTATCGTTGCGCCCGAAAGGATTAAAGATGCGTTCTTTATCATCTGCCGAAAATCCCTTCGCATTGTATCCATCCGTTCTTAAAAAAATTGCGACAGGATTGCGT
This sequence comes from Diadema setosum, assembly GCA_033980235.1. Taxonomy (NCBI): domain Eukaryota; kingdom Metazoa; phylum Echinodermata; class Echinoidea; order Diadematoida; family Diadematidae; genus Diadema; species Diadema setosum. The sequence continues at coordinate 22,848,754 of CM067076.1, forward strand.
TATTCAACTATTTTTACGCTACTGTCACCAGGCCAGATCGCGATTTCATTAATTATTTCGGCTATAATTATACACTCGTGTTTGCTAACCAGCAAAAGAACTGAAGTCGGGACTACAAATGGAAAGGATATAATGTTGAGTTGAACACGCATTCCAATTTCCATATTTGCCACGAGTGTCGCTACATGAAAAGTTTTTGAGTGCGTTATCTTTTTTCTCTTGTTGCGCTGTGGTCTGACCTATAAAATTACGCACGCGTGTGATCTCGTGAAAAAGAAAATCGAGTGACTATGTTTAATAATTTAGTAGGAACATCGAATGGCATTAATGTGTTGTTTTTTTGCGTGGTTTAGAAGAAAACATGGAAGGAACCGTTCTCTGCAAAACGTGAAAAAGACATGGATAGCGTGAATTCGATTTTCAATGTTTCATTTGTCTCGTGTTTGAAAAGCGGCAAGAAATGGTACCTCGTTATATCCGATCAAATTTCTTATGTTTTTCTTTATCATGATGCGCCGAAAAAGTCCTCGTTATAACCGGAATCTCGTTATAACCGAACTCGTTATAACCGGTTCGTTCTGCCATAGGTTTACACGCAAAGGAAAACGGGACCGACGCGATCACCTCGTTATAAGCGGTTCCTCGTTATAACCGAACTCGTTATAACGGGGTTTCACTGTATAGTCATTTTCAGAGATATCAAAAACAAAACAAATAGAGCCAATGGTTTGCCAAGTGGGTCAAGCTTTATAGAGAAATGCCAGTGGTATCCTACAGATAAATGTTCAGTTCTCTCATATCATTTGATTAGTGAAACCTACAAATGGAAACATGCTGTGATAGTTAAATATTTGAAGTGAGGTTTGCCTTTTCATTTTGCTCCTTTGCTGTTAACTTTGAAACTGAATATAGCTCCAAAGCAAAAAAGGCAGACTCACGCAATCCTGCCCGAGCTGGGTTGACAACCATGACGACATCAGAACCGTCTTCCAAGTTGGCCACAACCTTGGGTAGCACCTTCTCTGCAGCACCACACAGGAATTTTGCATTGCCAATCTCTGGATAAATATAGCACAGAACACAATTATAAGTGTGTGGTACACTGAATACAACATATGCGTTTGGTTTCCTTACGATTTCTGGTGGCATGTGAAAGGTGGCGGGACTATCTAATTTCCATAATAATGTTCTGACTTGTGTCGTGCCAGTGCATGAAAAGCAGCCAGCACTATCTTGATCTCCAAAACTATCATAGTTTTGTAGATTTCTTACCAATTGTTAAGTGTTGAAGAAAAAAACAAAACAACAACTATTGACTGCAAGCTATGAAAATATATTTTTGTTGTGAAGAGACTATGTTTTTGTTATGATGAAAAGGGGAAATTAGACAAAAGCCCTTGACATCTCTTGTGGAGAGACTTGGCTCTGTGCATACATTGTAGCTACTTAATTGCACCTCGGGAGTTTGAGTTTAAGACTTCTGACCTATGATAACAAGCTGAATCATATTTTGCAGAATTCATAGTGGCATAGTGAAAAGTGGTAGAAAAGTGGGAGGTAGATTAGAATATGATAAGAGAAAAGGATCTGCCTGCATGGATAACTCATACTTACCATTCACTTCAGCATTAAGTACGGCATCCTGCACAGCCTGTTGTACAATCTCGATACCAATGACCTCTTTCACCTCCCCAGCGAGTACCAATCCGATTGTCCCTGTCCCACAGCACACATCAATCAGAGTGGTGGAACTGCAAGAAGAAAAACATATCTGACCCATACATCGCAGATTCAGACGAGTGCACAGAGCTACTGTCAGAATACTTTCAGTTCTTTACACAGTTCTACAAGACTATAGTGTATCCACCCCTACCCCATCAAAGTTAGCATTTACTCAGTCAAGTTTAAAAGTAGACACACAAAAAATCACAGGCCATAAAAGCATAATATCTACAGCAATATGATTTCCAGTAAACAAGTGGCAACAAGTTGTTAATTTTTTGAAGAATATGAGATGAAGCAAAAGTGTATAAACTTGAGCAGAAGAGGAACAAGAATAGACAAAGCAAGCTACATACCTGGAAATCATACAGATATACAAGAAGTTATATAGAGAATGAGAAACACAAGTAGCTATTAATATACATTGTAGTAATAGCTGCATGTCTGGAATATATTCTATTCTATTCAAACACTATCTGTAAAATGATGATTTGTCCCTATCTCTGTTTTGCATCTTTATCTTAACTTTGTTTATTACTGTATACTATAATCATTTATGTTCAGGACACGCTCACAATTTTTCTACTTCTAGAGATGTGCCCCCAGCATGTTCAAAATGATCTCACATTATATGTACTAATGTATATTGTTTGCTCGGAAATAAATGTTTCTGAATGAAACTGCAGTGAAGACTTATCATTACCTTATTTTTCATTTTCAGTGATTAAAAACCAGGCCCCATATTGATTCATATGCATTTTCACTCCTGTATATACAATTGGTTGTCATGAAACATCAAACCCAAAGATTTATCTCCCCAAACTGGAACTCACGCATTGGCTCCACACATTTCCTTCACCGTTGAGTACAACACCTCTGCAGCTGGCGTGTTGACTTGGAAGAAGGACGACGGTGAAATGCGAAAACGCAGATCGAACAATTTCTCGTAGATGTGCGCACAGCCATGCAGGAGCTCGAATTGTGATTCTTCATTTGACATTCTTGTCCTGGTGCTGGATGATGGATTACAAAAAAAACCCCAAAAAAACTAAATGCAAAATTGAAGATGATAAGTCTTTAATATGGGGTGCATGCATGGCTTAATTTAACACTTTTCGTGCGAGGGATTTTGGACAGTGTATACCACACTTTTGGGTTCTGTGCAGACAGACACTCACAGCATGTTTAACATACATTTAATAAATGGCTCAAGTTAAAATGTGTTGTGACAACATATTCTATCATTTCTCTGGACTGATTAATGTTAACCCACTGATATCTTGTATGAAATACAACCTCTCATCTGAAAGCAAAATTGATTAATTCACATCGTAGCTCAAGAGGATAACTTTCTGCAACCGATGTAAATATGGTAGGAAATTACTCTGTCCAGGAATATGCAGATGATGCTCAGCGAAAATTTTCACATTCATTCTTCTCTCCAGTATGAAAGGAACCAATCAAAGTGGAGAAACTTTTTTTTTTGTCTGTGTGAGAATTGTGTCTTTTTTTTTAAAGTAACAGGTTGAAAACAAGTGACAAACAATACAATATTTGAAGATAAAGGTATATTCTCCATTGCTTTGACATTGACAGTGCCTTGAAAATTTTTCCTGAATATAGGCATTTATATACAATTTGTACAAGGTAATCGATCTACCAGTATACAGTGGACTCCCATTATAACGAAGTCCTTGGGACCAGCAGTTTTCTTTCGTTACATCAAAATTTCATTACAGCTGAACAGATAAACAATAAAAAAACATAGAGTCAATAATGTTGCGACCTGACTTTTTATTTCATTGCAACCGGAATTTTGTTATAACTGTGTTTGTTATAATGAGGGAGTGCACTATACTAGCAAGATTGCAAAATGAGCACCGAATTCATTGTCTCTCTACCTTTGTTGAAAATAAAGAGAGTCCAACCCACAGTGTCTCCCTTCTCCCTGAACAAAGTACTCTTGCAAGGAGTCCTTGACTTCCTGACCTTTGACCTCGGTGAGGTGCTGGGGGTGAAAGGTCACCACTGCCATGAGCTGGCCCAGCTGGTTGGAACGCACAAGGATGTTGCGCCAGTGGCCCCCATCTTGGAAGTCGTGCATGGCTTGCAGAGGGGACAGTCGTAGGAAAGTTTGATATGCCTGGAAGGGGTACGTATTGTTCAATTCTTTTATCAAAGGTGCGTACAATCCAGTTTCATTTTTCAAGCGCACAAATGAACAAATGAAATGAACTGAAGAAGGTGACATAATTCTTCCAACTGCCTTACATTTTTTTTTTTTTTTAAGTTATGGTGTCGTCAAGTCCCCCAACTTTTTGTGTACCCTGACCCTCATGTTGTCTCCATTTATTTCATTTTCATTTTGTGTAGCATGTACAGTACAGTGTATTCCTTTGTAATGTTCATTCTGGTTTTTGTTTCATGCTTGTAAAGTTTATGATATGTATCCTATATTCTTTACCTGGTTGAATAAATAATAATAATAATAATAATAATAACTCCTTTTAAAAATTGTTTGTCAAATAGACTTGTCAGACAGATATAATGTATATGGCGAATATTTCGCGAGGTTTTTATTTTCACAAATTTCGCGAGTCAGGTGCTATTCGCGAAATTAGAGACACGCGAAAATATTGACTCTGATCCTGAGGTGAATATGACGTACGCGTGTACACTTCTCCGTTCAGTACAGGCCTCCACAATCGCGAATTTAACCACTTGCGACATCGTCGGGAATTCCCGATTCGCGAATATTTAGACTCGCGAATTATACGGTGTATACAGCATTTATTTTGTATGCCACAAATAAAAATGTGACAGGAAATTGAGTGCAGTGGATTTTCTCCCCCTTCAAATTAAATTATCTTTTCATTGCTACAAGGACTTTGTTGTCAGAGTAACTCCATAATTCCACGAAAAAAGGAGGCTTCAGCCTTGACAGTGGAAAAACAAAGAGGACAACCATACCTCTGCAACTCTGATGTGTTCTGTCTTTTCATTCTTTGCATAGGTTGGTGGGATACACATGACTGTCTTCTCTGAAAACAAAAACAAAAACAAAGGTCTAGATGTCAAATTTGTATTTGTATTAAGCACCAACACTTATAATGAGTGAACTTGTCCAGCTGGTTGCAGGAAGGAGGATGATTTCATATAAATAGAAAATAATAAGAGTTTCTCCTGATTGGATATGTACAACAAACATGTGCTTGATTACTTTCATCTTGAAAGCTGGTTGTGATTTAGGTAGGTTTCATCGCTCTGACTGTATGGCTTTCATGTCTGTATAAACAAAATAAACTAACTCTAAAAACAAAATGCAACCTTCATGTGCATCTGCTAGTAGGTGTCTTTCATAAAAAATAAAGGCTCATGCTGAAAAGCAACTAGCATTATCCATGAAAGCATAACGTCGCTGGGGTGACAAGACCTTGTATCTCAAATTTTGGTGAAAATGACTTTTTTGCATTAGTGGTCAAATAATCGGTTAAGTGACGTCCTGTCCAAATCCCAGCTGTCTTACCCCAAAAATGAAGCCACCATGGCATGTCAAAGGAATGGCTATCCCATTCAGTATAGTGCTTTGGCCGCCATGTTTTTTGGCTCTCCTGAACATTTGACATTTTTGAGATACGAGGTCTTGTCGCCCCAGCGACGATAAACACAATCTACAAGTTTGTTGAAGATGATAAAAATAACTGTATAGATGTCTATTGCTCATAAAATCAATATGTATAGTGATTGATTGGAGTTATACCTATGTTTTGCTGACTTTATAACAAACCAACACTGCAATACAAGTATATCTACACAATCCACTTTTTTTTTATTTTTTTATGTAACAGTAGGTACTGGTACTCAATACACAGAAGTTGAAGTGTGAATTCAACAACTTGGTATACGAGAAGACCAGGGAACTGATATGTCACAGTTGTTAAGTAGAATGGATTTGTGTTTGTAAAAGATCAGCAATACTGCCTACTTAACGCTGTAAATAAGGCTCAGCAACTAGCATTATCCATGAAAGCATAAACACAATCTACAAGTTTGTTGAAGATGATAAAAATAACTGTATAAATGTCTATTGCTCATAAAATCAATATGTATAGTAATTGATTGGACTTATACATACCTATGATATGTCACAGTTGTTAAGTAGAATGGATATGTGTTTGTAAAAGATCAGCAATACTGCCTACTTAACACTGTAAATAAGGCTCAGCTTCACACTATTATTCACTATGAAAAAAAGAAGATCGGTTTGATAAACACACATAAGCAAGATAAAGGTAGTCATATAAAATATAAAAAAACCCAGCTGACTTTTAGAGTTAAAATATTGATAAATTTGAATGACATGCCACTCATGATTAACAATAATATCACCTTTGAATTAATTCCTTTGTTCCATATCTGCATGACTTGGGTTAATAGGCCTACAGTTCAAATTAAAGAAAGAAAATGCATATTTCTTATGTTTATGTCATGCTTACTTTTCCAGTCACCGACGTAATATCCGACAGTCTTCGGATTGCCATCCGGTCCAGGACCTATGCTGAAGTCAGACTTGTTGCGATACCTTTCTGTCACTGGCTTCAACAAAAAACAGATGTCGGGAAGGAACTATGATTCTAAAGATGCACATAATTATGGGGATAGGGGCGGGGGCTTGAAACTGAAGCCATGGTATTTGAACACTAATACCGCATGTAATCTATGGAATATGAAAATTATGCCTGATAATTTATAAAACAATGGATAGTAAAAGCCATTTAAATCGAAATGTCAGCTCAGAGATAAAACTGAAGGGGTTACTCCTTGCTTGTTCATAAATTGATATAGACTCTTTTCTGGTCTTTAATTGGAAGCCAATATCACATACCCAAATGCCCACTGGACTCCAGGCATTCAAGAGTCAGTGCCTGTATCAGGTAAGGTCTCCTGTCCACAAAATGTTATGAAAACTTGCCTGCTTGCCTGAAAGGAGAAGCAATCTCATAGGTAAAACTCGGGCAAGGTATTGCCAATATGCACCCCTTTACCTTCACTGGTTACATGCCAGACCAGGGGATGGTTGAAACATTGAGAGAGGGTTCTTTAGACCAAAAGACTACAGATGTACTTGGCACAGTTCAGTGCAATTGAAAACTAGAAGTAAAGAAGATAAGCCTTTGTAAAGGAAACAACCAAGATAGCGTAATCTTTTTGTACCTGAAAGCTTCGGACAGAATTTTACTGGAATTTTGGTTTCTGATCATTTGTACATCCTCATTAAGAGCTAGTTTCTGAGATACAGTAATTTTAACACAGCTAGGTCTTATTAAAAACACTTTGGGTTGGCCTGATATCTGCACTGCAAACCCAAGTATTTGCAATTCTTAAACACAGGGGTGTGTTTATGACTGTTGCTGAAAGTGTTATGTTGCTGATAGGTGAGAGCAAATCGCTCGATATAAGAATATAAAAAAGTCCACATCATACATTCAAACAATGTTTGCACTCTCACCGTTTGCATATTTGCAAGAGTGGGGGTCAAAGCTTTGTACGGAGAATTTTTCCAAAGCTTCACGCATGAAATAGTGGAGTGCTGGACATTTTTTATGCAGACACTCACCGAGCCTTTTGTGTTTCCTACATGGCAATAGACTCCACCACGATTGCTCATGTGATCCAGTGTGCGACATTCGCCACATTCCACTTCCAGGTCCACGAGTCTGGCAGCGAGTTGCTGGAGTAAAACATGGCTTCTGCCAAGACAAGACAAGAGAACATCTGATGAAAAATTTGAACAAAATATAGTGTGTTGTGCTGTGATGTTTTCTGAGCATGATCAGCCTGCCTCAGTGAAAAGCATGGAAAGGTAACGGCACCGGCCACCCCAACGTGTACGCTGTTAAGTAGTGTTACTGGTTATAGTGCCACAGATCAAGTTCATGGAAAGGTCACAACTGACCTCACAGATATGTACTGTTGAATGCATGATTAAGCGTGGAAAATGACCGGCATAGGACATAACAATGGACAGAACATATGAGAAAACAAAACATGTAGAGAGATGATGAAATATATTCAGTGCTGACTGTATATCATTAAGCACAAAATGCTTTATCTAACAATCACAGTGGCAACTACCAGTATCATACAGATCATTTTTACGATGGAAAAAATTCTTCCCACTTGTGAATAATCCCTTCCCTTTGAAATTCTGCTGTTTTCATATTCCTGTTCACTGACTGATTTCCAGCAACAATTAATAGATAAAAAACAATACTCACCAAATGTGATCAGCACAGAGGCATCAGCAAAAAGGGTTTACTCTAAGTTATAATCATCTGTGGGGATCGATATGATGTAATGATTGAGTGGGTTTGGTGCTGTTGTATTTCGATGTACTATGAGATACCTAGAGTATTAAATGAGTGTGTGATGTCAGATGGAACGTAACCAAAAATATTGATCACTGACTTCAATAAATTCACACACACACACAATTCACATGAATATGTTTTTTCAGTGCAGCTCAAAATAAAAACAACTAAAAATCCAATGACTCCACATGCCCATTCACCCCCACACTTTTGATCACGGGATTCACAGGTAGGCTTAACACTAAGGTTACACAACACAAAAGGGCTTTGGAAATGATCGGTATTACTATTCAAAATCTCTGGCTTAAACCATTTTTATTTATGAGGCATCAGCCATCAAAATAAATCCAGAGAAAACACAGCTTGTCTATACAGACCAGAGCTTTTCAATTGAGGTTGATAAGTAAGGTGTGGCGCTGTTTGTATAGCGGAAGGCCGCCGCTTAAACTGTAAACATTAACGTACATCAATGCCAATGGCCGACAAATGAGTATGAGGCTAAACGGTGTAGACTAGATAGCCTACTCTATATATGCAATTGCAAGGTGTTACAGACTGTAACGTTAAGAAGAGAGTAGGCCCTACAGTACGTATGTTAACCAGCAAGGACTGTATAAAATATATAAGTTACTGTAAGTACCCGTAATCAGTTAGCTACAGGCACTGTTTCTATAGCGGGAGGCCGCCGCTGTTTACAAACATGGATTGTAACGCATTAGTAAGTACATCGTTGTACCAGGTATAAATCTAGAACCTAATAGTAATACCAAGTATGATATAAAGCTACCTGCTAGGATAGTCCAGCACTAGCCTTGTGTAGCACGGTAGTCGGTATGTCGGTAATAGTCCGTCGACAGTTAAAATCCGACAGTATACAGGTGCTAGAAACCGTCCATAGCCTGGAAGGAAACCCTGGCGGCGCGGCTGACGATGAAACTAGGAGGGTGCCGGCATCGTCTAACAAAACGGCTGGAAACCAAGAAGGGACCAGTGCGAGGAAGCTCCCCACGCCACGGAGTGATACACAGCTGCTGTATGTCAATGTCCAATGAGAAGTAGACGTCTACTATGCAGCGCCTAGGCTAGGCCGATGGCATGACCGATAAAAACCTTGGTAGATTCTAGTGGTACAAATCTAACATCACTGGAGTGCCTGCTTTTCCCGGGGGGGTTGGAATTATTATCCAAAATGATGCTCAGTCCAAATACATATGATATAAATACATTCTATCAGAATCAACAGTATAAAGGTGACTGTGCAGGAAAACAACTCGGGGTCTACGTAGACCGTAGACCGAGTACGTGACTCTTTGAAAGTTGCAGCAGGACTGTCTAAATTTTTGGGCCTGCAAACTTACCCTGCAAGCTCTCAATGGCCACAAAGGCAAAACTATTTTGATTGGCTAAAGAATATTGCATATATTACGTAACTTAAAATGATTGGCTGTCATAAAGATAATTATTCATTATTACCTCATTTGCATAAAAACCAGACATCACATGACATTGCAGACAGGAAGTGACCAGGGCCCTGTTGCAAGAAAGTTGCAATCAATTGCAAATAATTGCTAATTTTGAAACAACCATTCTGAGTGGCTCAGGGTCTGCCCTTTTAAGAAGACATGCATGCAACAATGATTTTGATTGGCCAGTGACAATCAGTTGCAAGTTGCGTTTAAACGCAAAGTTTCTAGCAACGGGGCCCTGGGCATCCAGGGTACGTCTAGCCTGCAATGCCTGTAAGCAACCATCTACCGTAGATGTTGAAAAGCTATGTACACTTGTAACTGTGTATGTGTGTGTTAGAAAAAACCTACAGCAGTATGCACACTGCATAACACACTGTATATTACAACTGCAACAAAAAAATATGCACTGCATGCATATCCTCTTCATGCATTATCATAATAGATACTTGTAGACAAATGTTGAGCTACTACACATCAATAAAAGTGGACACGATTCCCTGAAGCTCGAGTACAGGTACTGTACTTGTTTGCAAAACAAATTACAGTGGGATGTCAAACATTGTATTTGACAGCGATAATGGCAGAAAAGGGATTGACACACACCACATTCAGTCTACTGGTACTCTTTTATACAGAATACCATCTTCTCATATGACTACTACTGTACTAGTATTGCAAGGTGCCTTTCTCAGAAGGGAAAGAAAGTTTCATAAAAACAGTACTCAAGTTTTATCACAATACATGTTTTGTGTTGGCTATTTGTTATTTTGTAGAAATATCATTCTATATTTATGCGACACATGCTCATTGGATAGGACCTACTCAGTGCAATCATAACAATAAATTTGACATTCCCTTGAATAGAAAACCAAACGCCATCAGGGACTTTGACCCTTTTGACAAAGTTGTTTTAGTTTGGCCATTCTATCACCACTTCATATCAAAAGAAGACCTTGTGTAAGTCAAAAGCGAAAATTCACAGAAACATTGACATCAAAACAGTGAGGGGTTGAAAACTGTTGAAATCACAAAACTATTAAAAAATATGGAGTATCCTGAAATGTGCATTTATTGTGACCTTACCTGATGTATTTAAGTTGCAACTGCCTGGTGTACGGTATCTTAAGTAAAGGAGAGACAGCCTTCTTCAGCATATTCAGATAGTCCCCATCAAGCCCAGCTGATGGAGTGGTCAACCATCTTGTATTGTGATGACGCTTGTTGCCTACAGACAGCACAAGTCTGCAGATGCAGACGGCCATCGACCATCTATAGTCAGCTTGTAAAGTGTGCGAGACTCGTCTAGACCACTGGCACTGCATGTAGTTCCTGCATTTGGGGTTGTAAAAGTACATACAAGGAGCACAATGTCCTACAGACTCATTAAAATACTCTTTGATTATTAAGTCACATACCCAACGAACATGGTATAGATCTAGACTCCAATTTAGCACTTAACAAGTTAAATTAGAATCTAAACCCATTTCCACACAATACTTAGAGTGTAGTATTGTAATTTTAGCATATGTTATGGACCTAGTAGGTTGAGGTAGTCAAAAGATGCCATTGAAGCTCAGCTTGCAATATATTGTTGATACAGACTTGGCATATTTTTTGGGTGAAATTACAATTTCTTCCACGATTGGATTTGAAATTCCATAATTTGGAAATGTCTGGTGTGGTCATCTGTAAATAGGGTAGGTCTAGCCACAATTGGAGAAATGTTATTGAAAAAAAAGAATGAAACTCACTCCCAGCCGCCACCCAGAGCATAGTCGACGACACTTTCAAACTACAAGCAACTAACTTTATCCATAACCAAGATTCATGCTACTTTTAAGGACTAACAAAGCGATATTGCTCACTCCCCCTTGGACTGCTTTACTGTGTTAGTACGTAGATATGCCAGGAAAACATCACTTATGGAGGGGTTATAGCGAAAAAAAAAAAAAAATTGGCGCGCTGGCGGCTCACAGACATCGCCGCTTCGCGCCTTGTGGATGATGCTCTGCATCATTGTTGGGTCAAACCCAGGGACCGTGGAGCCGGGGCAGGGGCTGCAGACCCCCATATGTCTGTTAAATTTGGGCAAAAAAAAAAAAGAGAAAAAATAGCATGCAAGTATGCTTAGGGTATCGCAAGCTAGCAACCCTAAAAACGAAAAATCTCCCTACTGTGGGAGGGGGGATACCCCCTCACATTCTCTCTCCCCCCCCTCGCTCACTATATGCTCCCTCGCAATACCCAGCTCAGCCACTGACCCCCCCCCCCCCCCTTGGCAATTTTAGGCCACTGAGGGCCTTGGAAAAAAGCTATAGATCCGCCCTTGACCGAAAGATCGGTCTGTATCTGGTCGTCGGGGAAATGTTCCGCGGAGACTGCGTCTGGCTTCACGGATCCCCTCCTTCGTGTTTATAGGACTGAGGAGAGAGAGCGATAACGTCAAAAAAAATAAAAGACTCCTCCGCTCTGGACCTGTGGACAGACAGATCTTTCTGTCTAACGTCATGTAGGTAACCTACATTGTCATTGTAAGATCCGCCCCTGCCTCCCCTAGACTCTTTTACTGAATTCCTGGATCCTCCCCTGCCCTGAATAGTTTACAGTATAGTACACACAAAAACACCTTGTTAGCAGTAAACTAGACCTATGGTCTAGGGTCTGTATCAATTAAAAAACACAAGGTCCTGGCCTTGAAGTCAAGAGAAACCCAGGGCGCTCCTTCACACTCCCAGTCACCTTATGGTCACACAGTTCAAACTTCAACGCTTCGCTTTCGGGCTGGTCGCAGCGCGCAGTTTTGAAGTTTACCGGTACAAGCAGAGGGAGAGAGACAAGGTGATTTCCCAAGTCCAAGACAAATAAATCATAATACAAACTTGCACTCTGGTGCTTCATGGACTGAAAACTCTCAGTCTCATTTAATACCTAGAGTCTAGTTAGTTATACCTTCGGAATATTTCACTCAGCACGTGCACATTTATCTGGGATCCTGCTGCCTAAGCAGACGACTCTGTAACAACAACATCGGCGGCCGCCTGGCGGGCCTCATCAGTCCTCTTCGCAGTCCTCTTTAGCGGTAACAAGTGCATGTATCCATCCATGCATGCGCTGCATACGTGGTGCAGACGACACGGTCGTGCTCTCCCTCTCTAGACTCGCTAGCTTGATCTGCGACGCAAAACGATGAAATTCTGAGAGCGCGCTCAGTCATTTTCCGTATCACGATCAACCGTGTGTGCAGTGCACAGTGCATGCAAGTGCCGTGCATACATTAGTCAGAGCGGGTCAACCACCGAACTAAAACATAGTGGAATGCGTGTCCCTATTCCCAACATACACGAGACCGTGCAGCCAAATTTACCGTGTTGCGTCGCCATCTTGTTACGGCAATTTTTCCTTATATGGAGTGCACGCTTAGGAGCGGTCATACTGGGCCACTGGTACGCGCGCAAGCAAGAGTACGCCGTCCAGTGGCTAGTGATTATGACGTAACAATGCACGTTTGTACATGACAATGGCCTTGCGCTTCGGAGACACAGATCAAGAAAATTGGCGGAAAGTTTCGTGGGAAGTTTGCGGTCACACTGGCAAAACTTCGAGTTAAACTTCTCGATCTTTTGCCAGTCTGACAAAGTCGATAAAAGGGTCAAGAGGTCAACGAAATCATGTTTGAACGGGCGCTGTGTGTACGCTGTATGGCGGCTATTCGGAGGACTCACATTAGTTCTTTTAACATGTTTACGGCGGTTTTGTTTTTTGTTTTTTGTTTTGTTTTTTGTTTTTGCTGTTGAATACTAGATTGCTTTATTAAATCTAGAATGACATATGCACCGTAAATAAATCAAGTTTTTTCATTTATAAGCACTTTAATTTAGTCATAATGCTCGCCACTAAAAGAAGTTAGGCCAAGAGTTTCAGTTGCTCATCAAAAGCAGGCAAGATCCTGCGTCTGTCTTATTGCTTCATAATCATCAGTGCTTCCACTTTCCAAAGTCAGCCCTCCTGAAATCAACACTAAAAACTCCTGGAATTTACAAGAATATCCTGGTATTTTTCAAACAGGCTACACAAACATGATTAATTGTGAGCTGGGGGAGGGGGTCAATGCATAATACTCAGTGATATGTGAGTGATACATTACAGTCCTATTAATTTTCAAGATTGAAGGGGGGGGGGGGGGCAATCCCCCAGAAAAAAAGATTGAGGGGCATGCCTCTCCCCCACTTTTTACAGCATATCCCATTTGTACTCCCCCCCCCCCCTCCCCCTCAGAAGTACATTTACCAATTTTCTGTGGCAAAGTCGAATTGGTGTAACATACGTGTAAATTCTATTCATTCTGTCTGTGCCACATTCTCTCTCCCTCTCTTCCATCTTTTTCCTCTCTTTCTTAGTCTCTCTCTTTTAGACACATTTATATCTTAGTGCATTTTTTTTTTCTTAGTCTCAGCATAACACACAATCTCTACGAATGTATATGCTGTTTCTTTTTGCGTAGATAATTTCGCTGACAAGGTTATAGACACTTTTGCGAGACGTTTTTGCGAATTGACACCGATGCTTATGTTAATGCACTATTCACACGGCGCATGGAGACATTTTCGCATGTTGTTAAATTAGCAATTCAACCGAGACTCGCGAAATTCGCGAAAATTTAACCCTTGCAAAAATAACAGCTTATATACAGTATCTCTCTCACACATAAGTTTAATTTTCCGTAAAAAATCTCAATGTCAACTTCACATTGTGGGTTGAGCAAGGAGGCTATAGGCTACAGTATGACTGTTCTATACACCTTTCAAGTAATGAATATCTGACGCTCGACCCTCAAATCGATCTGCTTGAATCGCGGAATGAACACAGGAAGAATCATTTTGAATTCATGTTGACAATGAAAAAAAATCACGTTTAATTTGAGAAGACAAAAAGTAATTATGCTGATTTCAGGAGTGACATTGCAAGACGAGATGGCATTTTGCATGAGACGGTGCATCGAATTCACCCCGATAACTTCGAAACTCGTTCTTTCTACCGAAGTTCCTTCGCCGATACTCAATTCTTCCCCTGCATATATGCGCTGTTTGAGCGTCTCCATCATACCAAGGAGGTATGAACATACCTCCTTGATCATACCATATACCACCCGTGTTACCCGTGTGTGCGCGATTGATGAGGAAGTGGGGGTGGGGTGCGCGATATGACGCGTTCATGAACAATCGCAAAATGAGAGAGTGGTTGGATCCACATAGCGTGCACTCCATATAAGGAAAAATTGCCGTAACAAAATGGCGGTGGCAGCAAGTTTTGGTGGCTGCGTATTTCCTGGGTGAACACGCATTCCACTATGTTTTAGTTCGGTGGGGTCAACCCGCTCTACTTCTAATTCTGATGACATTAGTGACACAGCGCCATCTCGTGCGCACGTACGGGTCAAGTCAAGTCAAGCAAGATGTCGTCGAAAAATGCTCAGCCACAATCTGATACGAGAACAGAACTGGCCGAATTAGTGAAAAGGAGAACAGAAATAGCGGTATGATTAAGATTCTGTGAATATTAGAGGTTTTTGTAGTCGTTTTGTGTACACTGTAAGTGCAGGATAAGTAAATGATCGAAATAGGCAGTGGTGGCGGGCAATTTTCGTATCGTACTCCACTCTGGTCTGTGGCTCTGACGTCATGTTTTATAGACCACTACATGCAATACACTGCATTGCACATGCACTACTAGCAACGACTGCATGCACAAGAGTATCGTATCCGTACACTGCAACACGTTAGTGGTGCAGCTTTTTTTTGCACTTCAGTCGTCACGCAAGTACAGGGGTACAGTAGATCTACCGTAGATTTCTACTGCAGCTTAGTTTGTGTGGTAACGTTAGATGTTGTTTGGTAGATGTTCATAACCCATCAAAGAATGTTTGTAACTTCAGAGAAGCTGTCTCGGGGACTGTCAAATTTAAAGCGTCATTGACATGAGTTTGAACTTTGATTTGTTTTTATAATTTGCGGACACTTAAAACTAACGTTAGCTTTTTTGCAATATTTTGTTCAACTCAAGTAATAGGCCTACTCCACAAAATCATATCCATAATATATCAAACTATTTTTTTCCAATATCGATTTTGTTAAATACATCATATTTCACAGAATCCCCAAATATTATCACCTTGTCAATTCCCCAAAATCCGGACAGCCGCTCCAAAATTCGGACACGCGTGCAATGTCAATACGCATACAACAAGGCCGCTGAAAAATGAGCACCCACCATACCTTGTTGTTGGCGCAAGGTTGCATCGGGGACGTTGCGGCGCCCGTTTGTGTCCAAATTTTGGTGACTGCACTTGCATTCAGCCCCTGTGGCTGTACGTATCTACATTATATTCACTGCATCGGCACGTACAGAGATTTCGTTTTTCTTTTGAGTTTTTGAGGATACCATCACACACTGAGCTTGCGATAAGCAAAAAATCTCGCAACAGAACGGCGTAATTTTCAATTTTTAGCGCTTTTCTGGCGACTCTGATTCTTTTCCACGGGACCGACTGTACATGTAATTCGCGCGTGCTTTGGAAAAGTTGTGGCGACTCTATGTTTTGACGGCAAAATTTGGGATTTTAGATGGATTTTTGGAGGTATTAATCTCAGGCACTTTCCTGTGGTGAACGAGTGTGCTAGTGTGTGAAACGATGCGATATGCGTGTGTTGTGACAGTAGAAATTAGAATTTGCTGGCCTGTGATTTAATTAATGATAAGTGTCCGGATTTTGGAGGCCGGCGAAAATTGGGGCTTTTACTCTAGTTACTTTTTGGTCTTTTGCCAGATTCATTTTGGGATTTGATATTTCATCCTATCTGTTGCAGGAAACACTTGCCAATCTTGAGAGACAGATCTATGCATTTGAAGGCAGCTACTTGGAGGACACGGCAATGTATGGAAACATCATAAGAGGATGGGATAGATACCTAACAAATAAGTAAGTGGCACTGGTGTAGAACTGAATGTAAGTTCCTGTGTTGTGTAGATGAAGTATGAAATGAGCTTTCTAATTAAATGGAAAAAAAAAAAAAGACTGAAGAGATTGATTAAAAAGTAAAATGGAATGATTCTTTCGATGTTACCGACACAATGAAAGTCAGGATTCTGTCAGGATAAATCGGAATAAGTTCTGAATTCAAAACAAGAGTGGAATGTGACACTTCACCGATCAGTTCCCAAAAATGAAATGAATTGAATGTTTACATTTTCTCGTGAATGTTAACAAAAGTGTGTTGAGAAGCATGGTAATGCCTGTGATGAAAGTGAGTAATTCCATTAAAAAGGGTCCCACTAGTTAAATGCCCCTTCTATTTGCTTCATATTGTCATTACCCTAAATCAATTTTACTTCTGAATACTCTTATTCAGGTAAGTATCTTCCTTTTCAAAGTAAAATATAGAAATTTCTTCTTCAAAGTTCCACATGAATTTTGACAAAAAGTGCAAAATCACAATGTTTTTGGGCAAAATTGTGTGATATTTTACTGTAACACCAGTTAGACAGATTTACAGCTTGTTTGTGGATTAAACTCTATTTTAAGGGGTCAAAAATGATAAAAGATGAGCAAATTTTGAACACTATGAATATAATTCATGCATCAATTGATACACATTTGCGCACGTAAATCCCAAGAAAGACGTTTTACGTGTAAGTTTTGGTGTCCCCATAATTGCTTACACGAGAAACCTTAATTTATGAGTGTGGAATCCATATTAAGGACTAGTGTTAAAGGTAGGGGATACCTTTTACAGACCTCCCAAAATGCAGCAAAACATTAAATATGAACCTCAGGGGACTTGTTTAGGCCACTGCTGAGAAATTTGGAAGTCAACAGTTATCTACAATTTGAATAATGTACAAAACTCAACTACTCAGTAGTTCTGTGTGTCAGCCACACTTAAGCCTTTTTGTTGCAGTCTTCTGTATTTTTTTTTACCTATAAACACAAATCTAAAAGTATAAGAGCTGATGTAATAACATATAGAGTGTGTGGCAAGAATAGAAATGTTTGTAAGTTTTGATGAACTTTCTTCAAAAAATATACATGATGGACACACATGCAGTGCATGGGTCTGCAAAGGTAGCCTAGTAATGTACTGGAATTTACGGTGAGCCCCGAAAAAAATTCAATTCAAAATCTAACGGTCAATAAAAATGTACTAAATGTTACCTTCCACTTTCAATACTTCATGGGAGTTTCTAAAATGATACTCTCTTCAACATACCACTGTATTTATACAACTCTTCATTTGAGGCATGCAAATGGGATTCCCTACCTTTAAACTGTTTGTTGTTATTTTGGTAGCAATCACATAGTTTACAAGATTTCAAGAGAAAATTGGGGTAAAATAAATTAATTTGAAAAAAATACCAAATTGTAATTTCACACACTTGGCTTTGGTGTCCCCCTAAATATTACGTCGGGGCACAGTGATAGCTATTTTTTTTTGTGTCTTATCACAACAATAATTGCTCCTCATTGGCATATTTTACAATGTAGCTGTGGTTTCTTCGTAACAGGTATCAAAAATTGGCCACTCTATTAGTTTGAAAAAAAAATGCAAAAATAATATTTGGTGTCCCCCTTACACGAGAAACATTGAAGAATCTTTTTCCTGGCCAAAAATAGGGGTTGTGTCATTTTTTCAATAGTATAGTTGATTTCTTACTTCAAAATAATCACTTCTATTGAAACAAACAGAACTAGTTTGAAATATGTGGTAAGATGGCAAAATGGATGGTTCACCGTGTAAGGGGGACACCAATGGTGTCCCCTTTACATGGTGAACCAGTTTTCCCCATATACTGCAATTTGGTATGCTGACTTCCTTCAATTTCAGTTAAAGAATGTTAATTTTCAGTCAGTTTTCAAGGGACTTACTCAATATGAATGTTTTTTAAAGTTATGTTGAACAAAAATCTGATTTTCTGATTTTATTGGCAAAATAGGCATGTCACAAAATGGGTCCCTATTTTATGGAATTACCCACAAAGCATGCTTTCCGACAAACTGTGCTGCTTGCGGGTCATAGATTAAAGGTCCTGTTTACCATTGGAAGCAGTGATTTAAAAAATTTTCAAGATATCACATTTGATGCATATGACTCTATGTGTAGGTCTGTTGTATCTCAAAACATCCTACCATATAAAATTTTTGCAGTAAAACCTAAAATATATTAAAGGAGATGTCAACATTTTTCTCATTAAACTTTAACTGTAGACGGTTAAGTCTGGAAACATTTTTAATAATACTATTGTTCATATTTTGTGTATTTAACAATATTTCACATTGATTATAGAAATTCAAATTTTTACAGTGGTTGTTTTTATCCCTAACTCACATTTTAGAAAAAATTTAAAGCACTAATGCTGGGTTTTTGTTTCTTCTACAAATGGTAAATTATGACTTTAAGCTTTGCATGTAAACTTGTTTCCCTGTACAGGAATACAAACAGCAAAACAGACAAGAGAAATCGAAAATTCAAAGAGGCTGACAGACTCTTCTCCAAGTCCAGTATCACTTCTCAGGTATTGTGATTTCAAATTGACTTTTATAAATTACTCTGTAATAGTTGTGCAGAAATCCCACAGTGCTATTGCACTACTTTCCAGGTGTTCAACTGTGATTTCCAAATGTCGCACATATCGAGGGTAGTCAGTCAAACTTAAGGTTAATATACCGGTAATTGGCTGATGCTATAACGTGGCACAAGAGGCATTTGTGTCCAAAATTCCTACTTATCTTCTCCCATCCATCCATACCTGAGAAAGTTGGAAAGTATGATAGTAAACTTGCCACATGTATGACCATTTGAAATATATAGATTGGTGTAACGTTGTTCATTGTTAGTAAGAAGATTTATAATTCAAGAAATGATTCTTGCATTTCATTAATTTGGGTACAGTGGACTCCTGTTACAACGAAGTCCTCGGGACCAGCATTTTTCTTTTGTTATATCGAACTTTCGTTATAACCGAAGAAATAAACAATGAAAATACATAGAGCGGATAATGTTTTGGCCTAAATTTTTACTTCGTTGTAACCGGAATTTCGTTATAACCGTGTTCATTATAACGGGAGTGCACTGTATATGTACTGTGATACACCAGTAATAAAGCAAATTCACCTACACAGGTGGACTTTTCTGTAGATCTAACAAGGATGAAGGCCAGAATTTGAAAGTGTTTAATTTTGCTGTGAATCTCAAAATATTGTTATTTTGAAACAATGTTAGGCACTGTGAGTATAGAATATGATAAAACAATATGTGACCCGCGACAACGGTTTCAGGCAAAAGTCGCAAGAGCAAATTCCCTCCTAGTCGGCGTACAAAGATTTTGACCATTATTTTTGTCGATTTAGGTTTTTTGCAGAAATCGAATCTTTGATATGTTTTCTACATCAACACTAAATTTCATAGCATAAGACTAAGTTTTTCCTATCGAAAATGGAATTTTAAGCACCCTATGTTAGATCGCACTCGTCAGTTTCGAGTTTCTTTCGAACGCCGCGCCAATATCCCAAGGCGTTGCTACGGCGCAGGGTCTCGCATGCGATTGGCTGGTGCGTCGCATACATTTACATAATTCGGCTTTCGGAGACACCAGTTGCAGCGTTTGGGGAATGCGTGCACGATTACATGCTCCATTGTTCTTGCTATAGTGGTTTATATACGCTTGCTCTGTAGTGCGTGCAATGTTCGACAACGGAAGTGAAACAAAACTCATGTAGCGTGACATAACCGTGTGAACAGAAAACTAGATATTCTCAAATTTGTCTACTTGTTCATGTAGTAAAAATTATGACAGCAGACTGACTCAATGGAAGGGAGATGAGAGGAAAGGAGCGGTCACATGCGACTAATTATATTCAAATACTACACGTCAAGATCGCACCAAACTAACGAGTCGTGTTTGTTTGTTTTGGTTTAATTAGCACCACCGAACAAAGCAACATTATGCATGTTTTGTAAAAGCAAAACAAACAGGAAGCGTGACCCTTGCCAGCACTGGCAATTTTCTGCCTTCAAAAGGGTCGCCAATGATATAGACAAATCAACCACAATAAAAACGCGATTTGTAAATGTGTGGATTCGCCACCGCTCCTGTTAAATGCACACGGTCATGGCGTGTGGATGCCATTGCATAATGCGTGCACCAAATACACATGTACATGTACACCATACAGCTGTACGTGCAATTATCGTATTCGCCATCTTGAAAGACGTACTGTAAACAAACCCGAGCGAAACGCATTTTTTTTTTCGGCTAAATACGCTGAGCTCCGAGGAAGGTGCCCGGGAAATTTGACTCTCTCAGTGAGCCAATCAGAAGGCGATGTGGTTGCTAGAGGCGGAGTTTAACATCGATTGGCACCATCGTACGGATGGGTGATTCTCCCCTCGCATCGCCGCTCCGACATTGTTTTTGAGAAAGAGGTGAATCTTCAAAGCCTGTTTTCTCGCAATTTTGTCAGGCTAACATCTTAAAAAGTGCATCTTATTTCTCTTTCCAGCCCACTTATGGTGCCGAAGAATACAAGTGTTTTATATCAATGCAAAGCTTAGGAAACGGGCAGTGTGATTCAGTGAAAAAATGAATTTTCAAAATTTCCGACTTTTGCCTGAAACCGTTGTCGCCGGTCACATATAGTCCGTAATAGAGGTTTATTATACCTTCTGAAAAAAGCAAACCGAGTGCCTTACAATATTGCCAAGAGATGGGGTATATGATTCATAAGACTGATGCTTTGACATAATTCATTTGTGACACAATGTTGATGTTCACCTCTCCGTCAAGTATGTGTAGTGACTGGGATATTATTTGACCTCTGCCTATTTTTGTTTTGTTCTCTCCTGCTTCACAGGCATCACTTGGCCTTACGGATTCAAATGACAAAAGTAAGTGCATTTGTAGCGTGTAGTTATGTATTAACGTTGGAGTATGTTAATTGAAAATTATGCCGGAAAAATGGGGGCAAATTTCAGTATAGTTATGATAAGATAAATATATGAAGACTTTTATCAGAAAAATGAGTTAAATTCATTCTTGTTAATCCAGCTATTTGCAGTTGAAGTTGTTGAAAAACATAGGAAGTGATAAGTAAATATGAAATACTTTTAATCATAACTTCAGAATGTTCCAGATCATGTAACAAGTGAGGTATCACTGGAGAGGTTTTATTTTGTTATATCTAATGATGGACTTCATTTAACAAATGTTTACAAATTTCACTTGACCAATTTTTCGATCACATTCTTCACTGTCTCTCACTCCCTACCTGTCATTTAAGAAGCATTTTGTATCATCAAGATGATAAATGCAAATGTCTGCTGGAATGCCATTCTAATCCCTAGATTAGTTACTATTTTCTTATTTCCTCTCTGCTTTGTCTGACTGTTTCTTGCCCACTCTCCCTCCCACCTTCCCCTTACCTCCCCCCTCAAATATATTTGCCACTGATTAATTTCTATGTATGCTTAGAATCAGAGGCCAAGGATGTGTCCAACAACCAAGACGGGCTGGTGACAAAGTTGGAGAAGGACTCCGCGGACGGACACAGCAACGGAGAGGCTGTGGACTCCAAGGAGAACCCGCAGGCCGGCAGCAGCAGTAGCAGCAGCAACCACACCGGCAAGGTCCACAAGAGCTCACATGGCCACAAGAAGAGGAAAAACAAGAGCAGACACCGGTGTGTGCCCATACCCTTCTCATCATGTTTCAGCATTTCTTTTCTTTTGTTTTGTTTTTATTATAGACATTCTGACATTTGGCATTTGTCTGTTTGTTTGATATTGTTGTTGTTGTTGTTTCTTCTTTTTTTTGGGGGGGGGGGGGGGCGGGGAAGGGAGGGTAGGGTGGGGAGAAAGGCACAAGTATAGAATCCTGCTGTAGTACACCAGTTTGCAGTACCACTTTGCATGTGAGCAGAAAAAGGTCATGCATCTGTGATATAATAATGGTTATTCATGTGATCCTTATAAATGGTGCTTGCCCAGCACAGTCACCTGACAGCAAACCTGGTATGTGGCATTATTTAAAAAACAGAGGTTAATACAATGCTGCACACTGGCACTGATCCGCAGTCCCTGACCAGTAAAAATCACTGTCGGACCAGTAACTTTTTCAGGAATGGACCACTTAAAAAAGTGAAAACCAGGTACCTACTGATCTGACAGACAGGTCGGACCAGTAGAAAAAAAAAAAATGGGCTGGTGTGCAGCCCTGGTTAAAGCATTCAATGCAAAACAATAAAATAAATTCATTATGCTTCTCCAAATGCCAATTGACAGACCATTCTGGCCACCTGTTGTATGCAAGTTCATTCTTTGTTTGAACATGAATTCCATAAATTGTTACATTGGGCAAGCTTATGCATAATGCCCCTTTGACATTGAGTAAAGTGTCTACTTAACTGAAAAAAGAAAAAGAAAAGAGAGGTCACTTGTTCCAATGCGCACATTCCACAGATTATTACGAACTGGCTTTAAAGAGGTACAAACAAACCCTTGTGTTCAAATATATGGACATGCGTACACATTCCAACAAATCCCCTATTCATGCAGTTTTTGCAAAATTGATAGGATTAAACTACTTTTGATGGAGACTAAGAACAGAATCACAAAGACAAATTGTACAATATGAATGTTTTGTTTCAGATACAGCCTCCTTGAAATAGCCTTTGATGAATTTCACCTTACATGTGCATGCAGCCAACCAGCTGATTGCTTGGAGTGTCTCATTTGTTGTACTAATTAATGTGATTTCTAGAATTGTTTTACACATTTGTCTCATTAATATTCTGATGATTGCTGACATTAAAGTATTGTGTATTGTACATTTTGTTAATGATATTCAAGATATACCAAGATGCAACCATAACATGTCTCACTCTCTCTGTTCATTCTCCTCTCCTCCCTCAGGATTGAAGGCAGAATGAAAAAGAGTAGGCATTCAAATGAAGACTACTGAACTGTTCATTCCAAGCAATATCAGAGAGACAAGGCATCCTTTGCTGTTCCGTAGTGAGCAGACCACACGCCCTGAAAGCAAAGCAGTGAGGTGATGCCTGTAGAACGTGCTCTGTGACCAATGAGACTTGACAAAAGGGATGGAACAATCTCTGTGAGCTCCCAACACCTGACCCCGGCTCCTGAATATGGCATATGTGAGGTTATCATAGGTGTGAAGTGGTCCCCTTTTGGAGACAGGAATCCTTTCCTTTGCTGTTTGAAGTTGATAGTCGATAGTCGATGTAGAGAATGCCACGCTCTTCTCCTTCATAGAGTGCATCGAGATATCCTCCTCGTAGTTGATGCTACCTCCGATGACTGGACAGCACCCATGACGCTGCCCATGACAAATTTTGTGTTGTCTTTACCCCCAGCTCCTATTATTGAATTGCTCCCATGGAGTGTCTCCAGCCTCGAATCTGTAGCAATTTGAGTCCTTTAAACTGGAAAAAATGCAAAGATTTGACATCAGTGCACACATTTTTAAAATGTATCTTGTAAAGTATTCAAATTTCCTAAATCTTTGCGGCTGCTGTCAAGTTTTTGTGTCTTTTTCTAGTTTCCTGTATCCTCTCGACACATTAACAGAGATTTTTAAATTTTCACTGTTAGCACAGGAGTTGTGTGACCGATGATTCTAGTGAATTCAATATGTCATTCTTGTTCCTTTAGGCCAGTGAATATTTACTTCCTTGTCTTTAGTTACTGTAGATGCTAACATCTGCAATTACAAACATTTAAGAAGATGAAGGTCTCTGCAGCCATAATCGTCGGGTTTTCTGTCTCCACACATAGTCAGTGTGATGCACCCATGAGTGAGACGCCCTACCTGTCCCGTGTCTTATCTGAATGTATGGTACTTTATTTATGAGTTTGGACAGCTTATATCTGCTTATCAAAATAATGGTACTGTTGATGATTACGCTATCTAAATGTAACTCTTTCTTGGATAAACATCCATGAGGCTGCGCTGAAGTGTTAGCATTGCCTTGCAGTTGCATGTAGACTTGTAGGCCTGCCATAGGCGTGAAAGATCATGATGATGCATGACAACATACAGATGTGTGCTCTTTTTTTTTTTTTTTTTTCATGTACACTTGAATTGTTTTAAAACCATCACATCGTTTTCTTCCAGATGTTGGTAGTCAGATGCACAGATTTTTTGACCTGATACAGTTTTTTTTTTTTTTTTTTTTTTTTTTTTTTAATGTATAAATGATTAGAATGGTTTGCATGAGCGTGATATGCATCTCAACTTTTTCCATGAATGAATAGTTCAAACTATTGTCCAACATGAGGGAAAAAGAGAGGGCCCATAGCTCTCCCTTGTTTGCAATTATTACCCCTATGGAAAATGTGCGATTAGCAGGTAAGCTTCATCAAAAAGATTCAGAATTGAATCTGCACATTCCGCATGGGACTAGTAAGTGGATAGTGCATAGTAACCAATGAGTAGTAGCTCTGCAAAGCATCTAAAAGGAACACCTTGTGAGAAAAGTTACTGTAAAACTTGTTCAATTAATTTTTGTTAATATTTGCTTAGGAATGTGAAAATGTACGAAGCTAGATATGAAATCAAATTTCAAGTCTAGAATAATTGCAGTGAACAGAGAGACACACAGCAGTTACCAATCTGGCTTAATTCTAGGCTGGAGTTTTGCTCTCACAAAATGTCATGCTCGGTCAGTGTTTATTTAAAAAAAAAATATTATGGACAAAATGTTGCCTGTAAGGATTCCCTTGTGTAGAGATCCACTCGGGAATTTAGTTTGAAATTGTCGTTGTATGGCAAATCTCTGCTGATATATACTTTGTTTCTAACTCTGTGGAAGACAAGTAGTAGGAATGATTGAATGAGCATTAGTTTCTGTCATAGTGATGGGCATAAAATCTGTTGTCTTACTGCACTTTCACATGCCAAGAGCCTGTTCTTTCATATCAGGCATTTTTACATTGTACAAATCTTTTCTTAGAAAATCATTTAGGATCAGTGGAAGGAGTCTCATACTGACCAGATAGAGCAGAAAATAGGATGTCTCTATATTCTCATGGACTATGTCAAATAGTTCGCATCAAAGACAAAAAAGACCCATTGTGAATACTAGTGTTTCCATGTGCAGGCTGTAGAGAGATAATGTAATTATGTTGAAAGATTAAAGCGCACCGTGCACTTTGCGTTGTTCATTCCCGTGCATGTGAGCCAAAGAAGTCTGTAGATGTTGAACTGGATATTGCAAAGAAATTTGCTTTATTTTTATTTAAAAAGATGAGCTTATGTACCTTGTACACAGTCATGAAAATAAAGAGTCAATGTGCATGAACATATTTTTAAAGAAAGTGTGATGAACATTTATTGCTTTTTATGGAGTTAACTCTTTTCACACATATGGGGTGGGGTACAGTGCACTCCCACTATAACGAACACGGTTTTTACGAAATTCTTGTTACAACAAAATAAAAATTAAGGACTCTCTACACACTACTCTGTTCTGTTATAACAAAATTTTGTTATAACAAAAGAAAACCTCTGGTCCAGAGGATTTCGGTATAACAGCAGTGCACTGTAGTGACATACACATGTACTTTGCAAGTAGCCTTTGCAAGTAGCCTTTGCCTCTAAAAGTGTTATCATCCTATTTAAAAGAAAGACATTTTGAACAGATACAGTTGAACAAAATTGAAAATTTATCATAAAAAGTTAGACTCAAGATTTAAAAAAAGGTGCCCAATGGGCACTGAATAATGATCATCTTCTTTACATTAGTGTGATGTATTGGATAAATCTTGAAGGTGAAATACAGTACATGTAAATGTTGACAAATTGAGTGCCATCAAACAGTGTAAAATTTGCTTTGAAATAAATAAGAGCATTAAGTTATGGAAGTTTTTAATTTTCAGTGATACATGTACATGTATTACTATCATACATTTTACATCTCAATTAGATGAGATGGTACTGTATATGCACCATACATTTTGCAGCATTATAATTTTCAGGAATTTTTTGTGATACAATGTATTTGCTAAAGTAATGACTCGCAAAGTATTGCCTTCTGTTACATAAATGCATTGTATGTATATCCAAGGTGGGAAAATCTAATGTTTCACTTCAAAAATTATACACATATGTAATACATGAACTAATTTCGTCAGAGGTTCAAGATCCCAAAGTCAATCACCCACAAAATTTGCAATGTTATATTTACTCCAAAATAGATCCGTACACATCATCTCCTCTATACAATCTGCAAGTATTTCCTCTTGTTTTCTTCTTTTTTTTTTTCAAGAAGTAAACAAATAGCATCCATCATGTCAATACACTGTAAGATTTGTAATAAATTCTTTTGATGGTTTTTAAGGTTAAGATTACAGTTTCTATTTCATCAACCAAAAAATTGACATTGTTTTGTCTTCTGTGCATGTGCAGTTACTGAAGATACATCTATTACACTTTTTCTGAAAACATGCTAAAGCTTGCAATTCCAAAACTTTGTTATTACCACATATAGTATCCAAGTGTTGAACTGCTAGCATATCGCTGTGGTAAGAAAACATGAAACATATAAATTCCACAACTGTCTTTATTTTATGTTGGATTTAAATAGAACTGGTACTGTTCCTGTTTGATTTTACTTGCATTCATATTTCAGTAAAATTATAGAAGTGACATTTCACCTAGCTAGATATACAGTGTACCAAAGATTCTGAACAGCTCCCCCAGTCTTTGATGATGTAAAGGGGCATTTTATATCCAAGATATTGTCAACAGTCTTTACAGAATGTGCTTAAATGAGTGAATTTCCTGTCCTAGGCAGGTGGCAATCAGTACATAGTAAACAATAAAGCTGTGTGATCTTCGATCACTGTAAGGAGATGATAAAAATTACTACTGCAGACGGGATGGGAAATTCCCCTTTTGATGACAAGTACAATTTTGTATGTATCATCTTGGGCTCCATCATGTTTCTTTATGCCAGCATGCTGACCATCTGTTCCACTCAGATCACCATGGGGCATTCTTCAACATGCATCAGAATCAACAGATTTCTGCTCATTTTGATTTCAATATAATACAATGTAGTACAAATACAGCAGTACAAACTATCTTTCCCCAGAGTAGTACAACGTACAAATTACAATTACATGCATCAATTACAAAATATACAATTCTGTTGTAAATACAGAATTTATTCTATTTGCACTGTAACAAGCATTAAGTCAAAATGTACAGGACACTTTGCAATGCCTTACTTGTAATTGCTCGATTTCATTTTTTTTTTTTTTTTTTATTTTGTCCCCTCCAAATTATAATGCTATCACTCCAGATATAGACAGAATTCTCTCACACAAATAAAAAAAAAAAGTTCCTTGTTTATTGTGAAAGCTCTGAATTGGAAGCACTATGATATGACAGATGTCAAGACAAACCTGAAGCTTCACTGACATTTATTATACTCACTGACTGAAACTGCTTGTTACATGTTCAAAATGACAGAGATCTAATTATGTGGCAAATGTCCAACATGTCACGGAGGGGGTGGGGCTACATACACTGAGGTGATTATCTCAATATTTAGAGGTCCTGTAAACTTACACTGATTACCCATTTTTGAAAAAAAAAAAGAGAGATTTTATGCATGTATCGCAGTGGTGGCAAAACAGAACAATTTGTCAAGTTTAATTTTGTCTGTTTTTGGGGTACACAGAAACACATGTGTGGGCTGTGAAATACACATGAAATGAATTAGGACGTTCATGGTATTGGTGTTCATGTTTCCACAATGCTTCACTGCAAATTCTTCTTAGCATTTAGTGTTTCCAATAGAGGCCATGTTTAGCAGATCTTAATTCAATTCAATTCAGATCAGCCAACTTTTAATCTGTATCTGTCTTTTTTTTTTTTTAATGGGGGAGGGGGGTGGTGGGAAGAATGGGCACAATATATTCAAGTGGACTTTACCTCAGAATTTACCTCGGCAAAGACAATGAAAACAAGCTACAAATTTTTATCAAAGACAACGAAATCAAAGCTATGGAACAGTGACAAGTTTTATCAGCACTGAAGAAATTTGACAGTTTGACTGCAAGAAAAAGACTAGAAATGTCGCTATGGCGACTGGTATGCCTCCGCCATAATGCATGATTCTCCTAATAGGTCTATAGTACATGTGTACAATGTGTGATTACATTTTCACAAAATTGGCAAAATATTAAAATGACATGTTTGTCACAAATGTATCAAATGTTCACCTTCCTTGACCTATGTTTAATTGGATGAATAGGAGAGCATGTATTTGGGGATTTAAGAACTTTAACTTCGACTTTGACCCTTTCATAAGTTTACACACTTGAGTAATTTTCAAGGTATGGAGTAAAAGTGCAATTTCTGTATCGAACAGTAAATTGTTATCATTTTCATCTGGCCTTTGATTCATAAGAAAATCACTGTCAGGCAGAACATACATACTAACTTGAGCCACTTCCGAGATATGGAGAAAGAAGTAAGTTCAGCACTTTCACTTGATCTTTGACCTTTTGACCTTTGACCTTCTTGGCAAAGGTAAAAAAAAAATCCCAGAGAATATCTAGTGGGTTATACATGCATACATCAAGTTTAAAAAAAAATAATCCTGCTGGTATTGCATAAATATAAGGAAAATAGTAAAATTTTGAAGTATTGCCCTTGACCTTTGACCCCTGACCTTTGACCCCATGAACCCCAAATTCCCTAGATAACCACTGCCAGTCAGTACATGCATATATACTTTGTTCCATAAAGATACCTTGAACAATTTCCAAGATAGAGAGAAAAAAGTGAAATTTTAACATTTTACTTGACCTTTTGACCTTTGACCTTTTGACCTCATGACCCCAAACTTTTACCAGAGAATCTTAATTGGGTAATACATGTATACACTAAGTTTCAAGAAAATATCTTCAGGCATTGCATAGCTATGGGGGAAATAGTGAAATTTTAAGCATTTGACCTTGACCTTTTGACCTTTGACCTTGAGCATGTGCACCCAAAAGTTGATAGGCACAACTTCACCCCCTAATACACATACATGCCAAGTTTCATTAGGATACCTCAAAAGGTTTTGATAGTTACCCTGTCCACAAAATTCATTACGGACGGACGGAAGGACGGACGGAAGGACGGACGGACGGAAGGACGGACGGAAGGACGGACGGACGGAAGGACGGACGGACGGACAACCCGAAAACATAATGCCTCCGGCACCACTTCGTGGCGGAGGCATAAAAATACAGTCATAGCATAATAACCACGTACAGAGGAACATTGATGGAGGAATTGCATTTCAGTATACTCTCATATTTGTTACTTTTTCTCCATCTTACATACAATGTATCTTACCCTCTCTCGCTCTCAGTGTCATGTATTATTAATATATGACACTGAGCTGTGTAAAGAGGTGGACATATTACATTGTGGAGTTTGTGCGATAATGACAGACAGTGCCCCACACAAACCGAATCTTCAAATAGGTACCCTTGACGCGCATCATATAGGCAGAGTCTGGCATTTGAAGGTACATACTACAGGGAACCATTACAACGGGCTCACTTAATAGAGGTACATGTACCGCTTTTAACCAGGTGGATTTGGCTGTCCCAATTTTCCATTACTCTATGTAGCTGGTCACTTTTTTAGTATGTTTACGAGGAGGGACTGGTTACAAGCAGGCAAGATTGGTGACCTCCTTACAATGAAGTTTTCCTGTTTATGTTTACCCTCCACTGGCTGTACTTGGTGCCCCGATGAAGCAATGTCAACTTGGGAATGAACGCTTCAGCTTCAGCGCAAAGAATCCGTTGTCCCTGCGAATAATCTGTCTGACGCTGTCAAACCTCTTCTTTGCCGTCTGCTTTCTGCAATGTGGATAAGGAGATATAAATTGCAGATTGCAATCATCTCAGTAAATGTTAGGATGAAATAAAAATCGTCAACAATAAGTGACTTGGCAGCATGAAGTTTTCCCGAACTGGAGCCAACGGCCTTTTCAAGGCATAAAATTTGTGCAAATTGCCACTGGTATCCAATGCATTGTAGACAAGAATATATGTGTGCACTTGATTTTAATTTTTGCAAATCTTGGCTCTAGTGAAGAATCCAAACATGTCTAGTTTTACAGTACTTTTATAATTGGTAATATGGGTTTACATCAATTTGATTTTCTTTTTTTTTCTTTTTAATACTGCATCAAAATGTTCTGACTTCTCATGTTCCATCTCATGCTTCTGAGTTATGGGAACCAAGTCTTTTTGAAACTCCACTGGTTTTCTGTCACTTCTGCGTGCTTTGCAACATTCATGCACATATGTCCTACATGAAATCTCGCAAATCATTCAAGTACAATCTCTTTTTGAAAAGAAAAACTGTCAGGTTAAGCTCGAATACAGTATAATTCAACTTTTTCGGAGGTCTGATTTCACTGCTATGAACCTAATTGAGTCAAAACTATTTATAAATTGATATCTCCGAAATACACGCAGACTCAAAGATCGTCTAGCTCCTTTCAACTCACTTTTAAGATATGACGTTAGATAAATAGCACACTATGAATTCTAAGACCTTTCCTGGAAATGTATATTTGGAAAGGAAAGGGAAAAATGAGAGTGAATTAACTCACCTTTGACCAGCTTCTGCTCTTTCTTGGTGCCATGAATCTTGGCCGTGAGATAGAAGAAGAGCGGCAGGATGCAGATGAAGACACTGAAGGCCATCACGAAGACGAAATTTCTCGTTATTGGGGTGCAGCCACTGCTCTTCCACTGCATACGCGTCCGATTCATCTGGACAAACCACACACAAACGCACACAGAAAGTAAAATAATAAACCCAATTCAAATCAAAATGCAGCGCCAGTTGACGTCAGGGTTGGTCTCTATTGATGGAGTACAATTGAAGGTATACACAATGGGCAGTTTCATCAATATCTGACATAGACTTATAAATTCATGGATTGCTGATGATTTCATGACCTCTTTATGTGCCATATTCGCACGCCCGACTCAGTCGGCAGTGTGCCAAGTTTGCATATTCTGCTCAAAGGCACAAACTTACTAAAACCGATCAATAATGCCAAAGTACAATGAAAGCGTTTCTTGCTATATTCCATTCCTGTCACATGTAGCTTGCATTTTATGCGAAGATTGACCATCGAGTGGTGTTTTCTATACTCTGGTGATTAAATTATAAATTTCTGTCACTGTTTTGCATGCAAAAGTCATCGCTAGCTCTACAATAATTTAGGTACTGGTCATTTGAAAGCAAAACAATCATAGATTATTCATACAATTTATATCAAAGCAAAGCTTGGCATTTTTCTCTATAACTTTGCTCTTTATGTGTCCAGGGTAACAAAAAATCTATAAAAGTTAGGCAGATTTAAAAAACAGAATGTTTTCCTAAATGTAAAGCAAGACTGCATTGCTGTCTCAGAATAATGTGGCACACAGGGAGTTTACACCATGGCACATAGATAGTTAAGAATGGCAATAACGACAGTAGAAAGAGAATTAATATCGGTTTTCCCTCCCAATTTCATCAGATTTGCATTCGAATTAATAAAAAGGCGTTCAAATTCAAGTAATTTTGGTCACTGCTCTCCTTTCATGGTTCATTTTAATTCTTTGAGTATTCAGTTTCATTTTATGTCATTCTTTTTAGATTTTATTTCATTCAATTTAGAGAGAAACTCATTCAATTTAACAACTCAGAGTTGGCATTCAATTTCGCACTAGCTGGATCGTGCCAAATACCAGTTTCTCTTTCATTTATAGGAACACAACTTTGCACGTTCGATTTTAATCAACACACACAACTTCCACAGGCCTTTTTTCACTGTCATGCCATTGGATGATACAATTTCATTTTCATTTCAAAGTCTCATTTAATTATCTTTATTGTATTGGATGTATTTCTTTCCTGTCTACCTTTCTGTCACTTTCAATTCATCCCTAACAGTATGGATGTAACATTTAGGAAATAGGCATATCCCAGAATATATCTCAGGGGTCCTATAAGTCTAAATCCATATTGATCCATTTTGATTCCATTCCTTACTTCCCCATGTCCATATCATAAGTTGCCACAATCGGATCATCTGTAGATAGACCTATTTCACCAAAGAGTTATATCGCCAGTTTTGCTGGTTGTCAAGGTCATGCTTTATCCACTAATTCTGTCCATATTCGAGATGTTCACGCATACTTTGTAATGTAGCAGCCGCTAAAATCGTGCTTGAATAAAGTGTAAATGTATGCGTTTGAAAGTGAGGTTATCACGAGTTACTAGCTAGTATGAGTAAAAAATCAAATTTCAAGGTACCGGTATATTAAGTTTGCCTATATTCAAACAGCCGAGTAACTACAAAGAATAAAAGCAACGACGTAAAAGACTGCCCATACTCTGTAATTGTTTGCCTCATCGTGAATTTGAATTCCTAAACACTCTCTACCTCGGTGCTGATGCAAATTTGAATGTGTTGCACTTGCATTTTTAATTTGAATGCCCTTTTTACACCCTTGAGTGAGAAACTCATGGAATCGCTTGCTGATGAAATGAAATTAAATGAACTAGTTGCCTTTTTTAATGTCAATCTCGGTGATCATTCAAATTTCTCAAACTTGAATGACCGCATCGTTAAATCGAATGCAAATCTGATGAAATATGACGGGAAAACCTACAGTAGCAGTGTTGTAACTGCCATATAATAACAATAATGATAACAATTTCCATTGTGCATGTGTAAGATTGTACTCTTAGAAGCAACACGTCATGATTCTTGCATATTTATGACATTGTTCAGGGCATGAATCCTATGTCATATTACAGATTTTACATGAGACTAAGATGAAATGCATTTGAAGGAGAATATGTAAAGAGAAAGGGAGTACATAGATTCTTGGTCCGATGAATATGAAACCTTTTTTTAAAATGAGAGAGAAGTTAAATCTTACCAAGTCAATAATGTCCATGCACAGCCCATTTTCAGGAATGTTATTGTACACATGATTCAGAGCCTTGTATTGGTCACTACAGTTTTTGCATATACTTGTAGAGTTGTTATCCTCAGGACCAGGTGCATGCTGTGGAAGATCAGATAGTTAACTGTGAATGCATTTACAAGGGAAAAAAAGTATCATCTGCAATTCAACACAAACTGCACACTATTCTTTACCATTTATCCCAAATATAATCTTCCAGAATCTGAAAACCAAAAATAAATCTGTGATCATGCAACAAGCTTCATGAACATGCTGCCATAGTGACTAATACAATTATAGTGAAATGGCTAAAAAAACGCTAGTTTGTTTGTTCCACAATTCCAACGAACTTGCATTTTGGCCCGGCAAATATCTTTGATAACATCATGGAAAAAAAAACAAACAAAAAAAAACCCACAACATATTTCAACCGACAAATCCTGGAAATATGTATTCGCCAGACATAATTATCATATCATTATTGAATTGGGCACCTCTGAATTAGACGGAACTATTTTAATACCATCAAATCTATACAATTTAAAAAAACATAAATGTGTAAATTTGACAGGAATTTTAATGTTCTTAAATGCGTTGCCAATCTGAGAATCAGTAAAATAAACTCAGCAATCAGGAGGCTTTGAACATTCTTAAATCAAAACAGACAATGAAATAAGATGACTGAATATGAATAAGATGACACAGAGTACTAGTATGCAAAAAAATATAATTTTTCACTCTACCTTATTGAACACTAGCAAGTAATAGTAACAATGATAACAAGTGGATACAGCATGACATCACAGAATACATATATATATATATATATATATATATATATATATATATATATATATATATATATATTTATATATATATATATAATGTATACACATATATATACATATATATATATATATATATATATATTATTTTTCTTCATTTTTTTTTTTTTTTGGGGGGGGGGTTGGTGGTGAAAGCAAGATATACATTGTATTTTGAAATCAGCCAATGAAATTATCATTCCATGCCTATCTGGCAATTCCTTTCAAGATTGTTGTTTCATGTTTCCATGACGACTCACCCCGCCAAATGCAATGAAGCAGTCAATGGTCTCATTGTACTGTCTGAGGAACTGCACCGTGCTATTGCTCGCCTCGAAATTTGAAGATGCGCTGTAACAATCTGCAATGTTCAATACAAAATACGGAGGCACTGTGTTACCCATTGTCCCACATCTCAAGTAATAAAATAATCATTGCATACACAATATGAATAGCAACTTCTCATACATATACAACAGAACTTGGTATTTGCAAGCACATTCCTAAAGCCCTTTCTAACCATAAACAGCTGCTGAGTATTCAGACAAAGAAGTGAGTTTTCTGGCTCACAGTAAAAGACATTTACAACAGCCATGCAATAAGCACCATGCATGTCAAATACACTGAATATCTTAATTAATATGCTTGTTGGTATGTGAAAGGGTACTTTACAAACCTCAAGCTGCTTAGACCCCGTTTACAGTGCGGGGCTGGGCTCGGCCGCGGCTCGGCCGCAGCCGAGCCCGGCCTCAATTGCGCGGCCGAGCCTCGCAATTTTGTCCGTTTACACTGCTGGGCTCGGCCGTGCTTTTAATTCAAACCTTTCAATATTTTGTTGTAGTGGCGCTCTGCTTGTAAACAAACGCAATTTGGTATAGTCTGGTTTTCAGACCCTTTGCCAACTGGATTCCGTGGCGACAAAGTCGCTGTTCGGGCAAAGGCCTTTGCCGAAGGAAAAATCCTTTGCAGGACAAAACCACCTTAAACTATACTAGTTTTCGACGTTGAGGGGGTTAATATCCTGAATAGCGAAATAGTACGGGCAGAGGGTTTGGAAGCCAGACTAAAATTGGCCGCGCATTTGGCCCAGTTTGCGTTTACACTGAGAAAAAGCGGGGCTCGGTCGCGGCCGAGACCACCTCCAGAGCGAGGCCAAATGCGCGGCCAATTTTGGCCCCGCATTTGGCCTTTTGCGCGTTTACACCGAAATGAAGGCGGGCTCGGCCGTGGCCGAGCCTCGCACTGTAAACGGGGTCTTAGTTTAACTTAGTTTAGCTTAGTAAAAAGGAAAGCTCATTGCACTCCTGTTCCATCCACCTTCTCTACTAAAAAGAAAAAAAAAAAGAGGAAAAAGTTGCAGAATGTAATGGAAATGCTCAGACTTAGAGTTTTCTGATATGAAACGATGGGCAAGAGGACAGACTATTCTTCAACCTGAACACACAGGCATCCTAGAACTTGCATTACAATATTAGTATGCTAGTCAACTGGTAGAAACCATGCTATGTGTAATCTCAGGAAGTTTTCCATATATTATATCTGGTAGCTAGTATCTTTAACCCTAATCAGGTTGGGCTTTTTTGGCTATATATTTATGCTATATCCGGGGGTTCCCCTCCCCCCTGAAATCCATTAATTTCCAAATATATGCATAAAATCATACTTGGTCTATAATATACTCATGAATGAAAGCCATGGGAAATAATTTTTTTTGGTGGAAAAACTTACTACAACAATTAAGGTTTAACATTGCAGATTTCACCCCAGCCTTTGTCGGTTGAATTTGTGCAACATTGCTATCTTAATCTACCCAATACACGGCTAGTGCAGCATCCTGATGTATCAGATCTACCAGTCTGCATCGCTGATTGAGATGCAATCATTATTGTAATCATACCAATATCATACCAGCTAGTATACTTACTCTCACATAGACCAACATCCCACAGTGACTGCAAGAATGAGTGTGTCTGTGTAACAATTTGGAGGGTGTCTGACACAAGGATGTCATCCTTGCACTCTTCATCCTAATAAAAGACAAATTGGTAAAAGATAAGGTCAGAAATAATTAAAGAAATAGAATAAGAATAAACGGAGAACATATGGATACTCACAACTGCAACCTTCCTTTCAGGACAAATATTCAAAGGAATAATTCACAGAGCAGAACACGTGTATCGGTACAAGCAGAAACTCAAGCAGACATTGTGACCAGTTTTATTTCCTAAATTACATTGATTTAAAAGAAAAAGGGAAGTTAGCAATTGACCTAGCATTATGCTTCATGTGGTTATAATTGTAAGTCGTACACAAATACTCTAACCAGATTGAACGAAGCCATAGTGTGCGATTCCTAGGCGTTATAGTTGATGAATATTTATCATGGAAAGACCACGTCAGTTACGTCTGTACTAAAGTTTCTCGTAGTGTTGGTATCTTATCCAAGTTACGTCTCTACATGTATTTACCAAAAGAAACCTTAATTACTCTGTATAATGCCATAGTTATGCCTCATTTAATGTACTGTAAAATAGCTTGGGGAAATACTTATAAGACTCATATAGATAAGTTGATTATTCTTCAGAAAAAGCTGTAAGGTATATTACAAATTCAAACTATAGAAGTCCAAGTTTGCCATTATTTATTCAACTTCATATTTTGCCATTTGAAAAATTAGTTATCTTGAGTTGCTTGATTTTTATGTTTAAGACACAAGGTGATCCGAAATCTTTCATGAAGGATGCGTTTGTGTTAAATTCTACCGTTCATGCTTATAATACGCATAAAAGCAATCTCATTCATCAACCCTTTGTAAGAACTCAAACTGTCCAAAATTCATTCGTATATGTTTGTATTAGAGAATGGAATAATTTGCCATTGAGAATTAGGTCAGCCTCAACACCATCCAACTTTAAACGTATGTGTACATGTCGCATCTATCTTGAGGGAAATTTGTAAAACAAGAATTGATCAGGGAAGCTGAATTTAAAAGTACAGTAAAATAGAAAGTATCTTTCTGCAATTTCATGTGAACTACATGTATGTGCATGAGCGTTTTTGTGACACGTGTTTGTGTGATTGAATGTGTGTGTGTGTGTGCGTGTGAATGTGTGCTTGTGTTGCATCTGTCCTATGTAAATATGTTACTATTATACTTCTTGTTAATATGCTTAAATTTTAGTATGTTTTGTTTTATAATAATGTTTATCCAGGACCACTTTTTAACAAGCTCTGCTTCTTTTGGGGTCCCAAACCATTCATTATTCTTAATGCTGTATCCTTTTGTAAAATGTCAAATGTTTAATGAATTGGTTAAATAAAACTTGAACTTGAACTTGAACTTGAACTTTGCCTACATATTGACTGAAATGGAGAAACTAGCCCTATATAGAAACATGTACTGTGACATTCTATATTTTTAGCAATGGTGACATATGACCATCCAGATGTCTCATGAAAATGTACACCATAGATACCGTAACTAGAATGTATGATCTTGTAAGTTGTATGGGGATATTGTACGGCACATTAAAAACTGGTCAAAGACAATTTCAATTTGACCAAAACATTTCTTTCATTCACTTCAATGACTGGGTATGATCAACAAACTTCTTTGCATTTAATGCTAAACAGCATGTAGAATGTTACAAAAATACTACACATTAGTAGATACCAAGTTGTATAAGTGTGCCACAGTACAGTATTTTGTAGCAATCACCACATTGTACGCAGCTTTATCATAGCTGTTGTAATGCATATTCTGTATCTTGCATATTATAAGAAATACCAGGTATCTATTCAGTGATATAAAACAACCCCTAATGATTTCAATGACACAGCAATTGACACATATCCAGTATGGATTGGTTACCTTGTTAATCATGTCCCACGCGTAGTGCACATTTTTGAACTCTCTCACGCACTTCTCGCAGATGCGAACTGGTTTAGCGCTTTTAACAGCACACTCTAGGAATTCTGACGATGCTTCGCTGTAGTTTTTGAGGAGGGTATTTCTGTGGTGACATTTGGAAAAGGCGTCGTCCCCTTCACCCTCGCCACTGTATGATTCAGAAAAGCTATGCTGGAGTGCCACATGCCCTTGTAGATTGTAAGTAAGTTCTCTTCCATTCAAGTCAGCACTATTAGCTTTCCCCACTTCTGTCATTAAGTCAGCATTGGCCAGAAGAGACATCAAGCACAGGACACTCTTGAACAAAAGTTCCCTGAAAAGTATGTGTTGAAGCGCCGCCATTTCCATGAGCTTGTAGATCCAGTAAATCTAGATCTATGTCTCGGCGAGCTTTTTTGTCAGTCAAGAGTCACACGGATGACATCAACCCTCAGCACAGCAGTCCCTTGTTGCCTTGAATGCTTCGAGTGTGACTGGACCTGGGAATGACTACAAAATGGCATAACAGTAACAAATCGTAATAACATATTAATTATATAGATATTTAACTATATATACACAGCCCAGTCACTGTAATAGCTGTATTCGCACAGCGTACTAACAGCGTCTGGTCGGGCTAATAGATATTATGATATCAATTATTACATATATCACAAACAAAAATGTGTTAATGTCTCTAGAAACCCTATGCACATTGAAAGAAAAAGAATACAGAAATAAAGGTAAGTAGATCTAGACAAAAAAAATAGAGAAAATGGGGCCTTATGAAAAGTGACGAAACTTCAAACTATAAAAATGTACAGTGCAGTTCCTTATTCATTGTCAAGTTAAAGAAATATGATTTCCAAAGACTAAGTCATTTGCTGACAAATATTTGTCAGTATTGCTTGTGCGGGTAGCGAAATTATGACTGACAATGAAATTTTCTTGCCGGACGATCTTGTTTGATGAACAGGGCCTACTTTGAAACAAGCACCTAAACATCAGCGTTAAAATCCTGAAGTTAATTTCTGCTTAATTGGCAGCCTATGCTATTTCTAATGACTGGATTTAATCACATACCCACGTTTAGTCGAGCGCAAATAGACTAACCAAACTAGCCACAATTTTGCATTTGAAAATAGTGATCGAAAAAGAAACTGGGCCAAAAACTGATCCTTATTGCGGGGTATTCTGACTTTACGTCTTTTTAGTTATGCCCAGAGCCATCTGAACCCAAGGACAACTTAGCTTAATTTTATAATTCTAACAAGTATTAATAAGCAACATCTGAATTGTCGAGTTGTCCAACTCCCTCACCTAGCCCCCCCCCTCTCTCTCTCCCTCTCTCTCCAATTCTCTCTGACTCTGTACTCTGTCTCTGCTGCTCTGATTTCATCTATATAATGAGTAATATTTTATTTGTTGTTACAGTATGAAAGAATTCAGAATCAATCTTACGTCAAACTTCCGACGGATTCGAAAGTTTCTGTGGCCGATAAGAAGAGATATTATGGTCAAAATCATGTGAATAGACGAAACAATATAACACGGATCGCCGAGTCCAAGCAAGCGAAGCTGAGACCTATGTCGACTCGTCGTATCCGGTTGTTTGTAATTTCATGATGTTTTGAGTGGATCGCGATAACGTGACCCGCAAAATGTCATGTGACAATATTTAGCCTAGTTAAAGTCGTTTTATTATAAGAATACTCTCAAGCGACAAGAGAATTATCATATGTGTACGTAACAACAATAATTTCATCTAATCAAACTTAACAATAATCAATAAAAATAAAAAATTATGCAAACTTATGAAAAGAGTTATTGTTTTATTGAAGTTATATGATCATAAACAAAAACAGCTTTGGGGAGAGGCAAGCATTGTAAATGCTCTAACCTTTCAACCCATATGACTGCACAGCACAACACGTGGGAAGTGAAGTGCAGTGACCGTAGTGTGCTTGTTTAGCTTCCGCTGGTTCAATCGAAAAGAAGGCCTGTACTCCGAAAGAAATTTCCCACCACTGACAAGAAGATGCAGCGAATAGTGTCAGTAAATTTATTAACATTTTGAAAATCGTGTTATAAGTGTGCTTCATTCTTGTACATTGGCGATTTGTATGAACTGTTGATGTTGATGCTGCATGCATGCTGTTGATGTGCACACACAGTATACTAATACGTAGTAAATTACAGTCCCACATACTCTCTGCTCTGCTGTAGATGTAGTAGGCTAGCGAGCGCTACTGCACCACCAGCGACCCCAAAACGTAAAGTTTACGTGTTTAATTCTGGCTAGCGCCCCGGGATTAGCGCTAGTAGAGCTAGAGTATGTTCAGTCAACCCAGTCCAGCTTTACTCCAGTCTAGCTTTAGCTTTTTTTTAGCGAGGACTGGATGCGGATGGGGAGGGATCGAGAATCAGGGAGGGAGTGAGGCTGATCAATGCTGATGGGATGAGCTGAGGCCATGGCCATGAGGGGCCCGGCGGGCGCGGGGCTTATACATTTGACAATAACATTTTGTTAGATTATGGACTTTTCAGGATTATTTGTTTGTTGTTTGTTTATTTGCGAGAGAGCGAAGCGAGTGAATTGGGCAGTAAATTTACTTTTAATCTTTTAAACACTTGAAGGTGAGACAGGTGGCTGAGCCTTTTGTCGTGTTTGTTGTTCTAACATTTAAACAATGAGTAACAAGAAAATAACATGTTAACTTCAGGCTCAGCTCAGCCAGGCCTGTACTAGTAATAAAGGGTCAGGTTACCAGTATTCATATTCGGTCACCTACC
Organism: Diadema setosum; assembly: GCA_033980235.1. Classification (NCBI taxonomy): domain Eukaryota; kingdom Metazoa; phylum Echinodermata; class Echinoidea; order Diadematoida; family Diadematidae; genus Diadema; species Diadema setosum. Next base: position 22,889,884 of record CM067076.1, read on the forward strand.
GATACAGGAATTACTTTGTTAAAATGTAGGTCACCTATCACTTATCAAAAGCTAGCTCTCTAACAAGTCTAAGTACATCGTAAGTACAAGTCACATGCAACGCACTCAAATCACATTTCACATACCAACAGGCACTGTTGTTCACAACAGGAAAGTCCCCTGGCGCTGCACACGCCCTGTTCCCCTCCAAAAATCCATCCGAAATCCCCAATTTTACCATCACAAATTCAGAATCAGCGCAACTTTTCCAAAGCACGCACAAATTTAACCTAGTGTTAACTGTTAAGAGTATGGGTAGCTGAAAAAGCAATAAAAATCGAGAAATTATATACCATTCTCTTTCGGGATATTTTGCTTATCGCCAGCTCAGAGTGTCATGGACTATGGTATCCGCAAAAATGCAAAAGAAAAACAAAATCTCCATACCACCTGTACGTGCTGTTGCAGTGACTAAATGTAAATGCAATTGCCAAATTCGGTCACCAACGGGTGCTGCAACGTCCCCGTTGCAATTTTGCACTAAAGGGGTATATGGCACAGTGCATTTTTCAGCAGCCTTGAATGCGCATATTGCCTGCCCAAATTCTCATCGTGGTGACTGTACTCTGGGGGATTTTAGGGTGATATATTTTGGGATTTCGTGAAATACTCAAAATACAAATTGAGATTAAAGAAATTTGATATATTTAACATATATTGCTGTAGATATGATTTATGTATGTATCATTTTGGTTTTAAAAAATATTGCAGAAAAGCTTAAACCGAATATTTGGGGTGTGATACTTTACTACTATTTGTGTGGTGCTTCTCGTCATTCTTATCCTTTAATGGGCAGTTTAAGTCCAAGTTTCTGTATTGGCTTTATATAAGGGATATAATGATAAACATGAAAATAAATATTTGAGTAATTACATAAATAAACTAAATGGATTTTTCTATACGTGAATAATATTTTTACGATTTTGTGTATACAATGTACCTTTGACATCAATAGCTGACTGACATTTTCAATGCTGACATTTTTCCTCTGACTTCAAAACCTCTGACATTTTTACCTCTGATATTTTAGGCCAAGTACCGGTAAAAAAGAAATAGTTTCTCAGATCTGGATTTTTTGAGAGATATGATAAGGGAGGCCCTCCTTACTATTTGATATATTACAATTTTTTATTCAAACCGCAGTACAGCATAAGTCACTAGTGCACCGTCTTGTATAATGATTTTTAACCATGTACATTCACAAGCTAAACTACTTGCATCTGAGTTTCCATAGTCAGATAAAAGTTGAATATACCATTAATATTAACGCTTTCTAAACATTTTGGAATGACTTTGCAACACTGCTGTGTGCAACCTGAACATATAAAAATTGACTAAAATTGACTGATTGAGTTCAGCACATGCAGCAGGGCTTCTGTTCAAGTGATCGAGGTCATTCCTTAAAGGGAACATAAACCCTAAGACAAATGTGGATTGAGTGAAAGCAGCAACATTAGTAGAACATATCAGTGAAAGTTTGAGGAAAATCGGACAATCGATGCAAAAGTTATGAATTTTTAAAGTTTTGGTGTTGGAACCACTGGATGAGGAGTCTACGAGAGGTTATGACGTATGAGTGGACAATAATATAAAGAAAGTATAAAGGGAATTCCACAAAAATTCACTTTTCTAGCAAAATGAAAGAGTACTTGACTAACCGCTTTCAGAAAGTCGGGGAATAATTGCTACCCCTAACATATGTCAATATCAAGTTGATGGAATGTGTAATTTTCATGAAAAATGAATTTTTATTGAATTGCCTTTATATTTTCTTTATATTGTTGTCCTCTCATACGTCATAACCACTAGTAGTCTCCTTACCCAGCAGTTCCAACACCAAAACTTTAAAAATTCATAACTTTTGCATCGAGTGTCCGATTTTCCTCAAACTTTCACTCCTGTGTTCGACTGATGTTACTGCTTTCACTCGATCCACATTGCTTTTTGGGTTTGTGTTCCATTTAATGCGTAAAAGTGTCTTTTACCCGACTTTGTTGGAGACTCAAATGCAAGTGTGTTTAGGTTATGAAATATTTAGGGTGAGATTAACGGGAGAAAAATTGTCTCAGGCCCCTCCTGATTATTTGTAAGCAGTGACCACTGTACATGAATGACAATGATTCTCCTTTGAAATATGGGGTCAAAGGTCAGGTTTTGAAGCTAAGATTACAGTATTTCTGAAATCGTTTAAAGGTCTTTAAGAATTGATATGATGACACAATTACTGTTTGTATTAATTGTAATTGTTATTGTGCAATAGTTTGATATTCATAATGTTTGTAAATGTGTTTAAAAAATCCTGCTATTTAGCCTTCTTGGCAGTAAATATATGTGTTTTGCAATATCATTAATCATCTAGTGCTACTGTATATTAGAAATGGATAACCTGTTTGAAATTCAAGTTACATGTAATTATATTTTCGCAGCACTGAATAAATTAATAATTGTTGCTGTTCATTTTTATACCTTGAATGTTTGGTTTTTGTTTTTGTTTTTTTGTCCTTTGAAATATCAGAAAGCCAAAGAATCAGCGCGTGAAGAGGGCGCTTGAGAAGCGGGAGCCGAAGCTGATCGAGAACAACAAGACGTCGCTCTTCATTCGGGGCGGACACACCAGCGAGAGGATTACCGCTGTCCTCACCGAGCTCCACATGCTGAGGAAGCCTCACAGCCAGATATTCAGGAGGTGTGTAGACACTACTGTAACCTTGTGGCAAAGTATTGTTGCTGCATGGAGAGAATCTATGTGAATATCATGAAAAAATAACATTAAGGGAGATGATAGGAGTATGTGGAAATCTTCTCTCATTCATCATTTCATAGTCAAGTAAAGTCCACAGCTTTGATTGGCTGAGCAGGACAAGTTAGAAGTGTGAATGTTTCGAATTTTGCGTTAGTCAGGAATAGCTTTCACTTTAAATAGGCCTGGGAAAGCCGTTGTTTGTTGCAAGGTGATAGAGTTTGAGTTTGTTGTCAGTTATACTATGAAATTAATTTATTTTCTTTATTTTGTATTTATTTTTTCATGAGAACAGGTACAGCCCTTGCTGGCAAACCCATCTCATATCCTCCAAATTCTACCCAGAATGTGTCAAAATGCTATGTTTTGGGCATTGATACTAAACAATCACAGATCTGATGTTGAGAAATGACATAAAAGACAACCTTTGAAAAGCCTTGATACAATGCAATTGCAACATGTGGGTTCACCTGGCGATCTAAATGAAATAAAATTTTCTGATTCTAGAGTTTGTGGTACATGGTACATGTTGTACTTCCTTTGGCAGTTAATGTCAGTCTCTGATGTGTCAGGGTTATTCTGTAAATGAAGTTAAAGTGGTGAGCACTGCAAATTTGTCTTTCTTGGTATTGTATCTTCACAGAAAAAACATCATGCGCCCATTTGATGACCAAACGTCACTGGAATTTATGGCCCAGAAGAATGACGCTTCACTGTTTGCGTTCGGATCTCACTCCAAGAAGAGACCAAATAACCTTGTCCTAGGTAAATGCTTGATGGAATAAATACATTGTAGATGTAAAAATGGGTAATGTGAAAGCAGTGATTTCAAAGCAACGTGACCATGATACACTACGAGTAATAACAAAATTAATATGACTCTTCAAGGTGCCATGTCATCTGGAGTTAAGAAAGCATTTCTTGCAGTGATCACTGAATTTGGTTTCCTATTGCCATGAACATTGAAATGCCAGGAAAGTTCTTTTGCAGAACACTCAGCAAACCGATATTGTGTACACATGATGTAGGTGCATGACATAAACTTGCTTGTAGATTTTACTTGTCTACATTGCTGTGGTGTAGTGAATTTTGCTGTTTATAGTCATGAGGAGCACACTGATTTTCCCAGCTATTGTTTGTGTATTCATAACCCTGACTGGGTTACGAGCTCAAAAGTCAGTGTACAGTGTAGAAACATGGGAACAAATAAGCACCGGACACTCTGCCTTATTTGTCATACTATCAGTACCAAGAATTTCCTTGTCATAACAAAACAAGTTGAATATGTCAAAGCTCATTACTGGCAAAGACCAACCAATCACATTTACACTATACATTCTTTTTTTTTAATATTTACCCATGAGTGAGTTGGTAGGTTTAACAATCATATCGCAGAATTATTTTACCTCCTCAAAATTGATTTGCAAATTCAGCCGAGTGATCAACATTTCAAGTGGAATTGTGTATACTTCTACAGAAAATTTGCTACACAAATGATCTTTTGTATAGCAGTAATATAAAAAATGCATAATTAATTGCTATGTGATACCAGGAAATTTATTCCCTGCATATGCATTTGATTAGATGTTGTTTTTGCTTATCTTCACCTTGGAAACTGTGATTAAGTTACATGTACTTTTTGTTATCAGCCCCAGTGTGCATGTATGTCCTGTTATTTTAATGCAGAATCTCATGAAAATAAGTTTTGCCACCAAACTTACACTTGCTCTTAAGTGGCTCTCCCATTTTCTCACACTCTCACTTTCAGGTCGCATGTTTGACTACCATACGTTGGATATGGTGGAGTTTGGAGTGGAAAACTTCAAATCGATGCATGAATTCAAGGTGAGTCTATGCATCGTGTGTTTGCATTGGCCCAAGGTTTGGTTATTATTCAACTTTATAGGCTGTATTGTTCTTGTAATTGTAATGTCACAAAAGTAGTTTTTCTTTTCAAACTTTGTAATTTATAGATTGCCGCACTGCATGTTATCTCTTCTTTTGCAAATTATATTTGTAATACATGTATAGCTTTATGTGAAGAAAAGGCTTTCAAGAAATATTTAATAGAAGTGAGTCAGGCGATTGAGTTCATTAATGTGTCAGATGTTCCAACTGTCTGCTTTGTTATAAACTTCTTGAAATGATCTATATTTATATATACATATCCGGGGTTCCACGTGGAGCCAAGTAAACTGTTTATAAATACCAGATCTTTCTCCTTTTTCTTGTTTTCCAGACACCAAAATGCACAACAGGGACTAAGCCATGCTTGATATTTACAGGAGAAGCATTTGAAAATGATCCTGACTTACAAAGAGTCAAGAGCCTGCTAATAGGTATGTAGTACTGATGAATTATGTAATAATGAATAGTATATTTCCCCTTTCTTTAAATAAATAAATAAATTTGTAAACACGCAGAAAAGAAGATCATGAACTTGATATTGTGCATTCTTGCAAATCACATTTGGCTGTGAAAGAGCAAATGAATTAATATTTACAGCAATTGAATGTGCAGTTGCATTCCTGGCACTGTTGATGTTATTTCTTCACTCTCCTTCATTACATTTTAATGCATGTGGTTGTTGTAATGTCTAAAATAGTTCATGGAAACAGAAACCAAAATATAAAATGTGGATTGAGTGAATACAGCAATATTAGAAGAATGCATCAGTTAAAGTTTGAGGAAAATTTGACAATCAATTAAAAAAAAAATGATTTTTTGAAGTTTCAGTGCCATCAGTGGATACTTTTGTATCAAGTATTAATATAAAATGTGACATTTATGATTTTTTTTCCTTTTTTTTTTGTTGGTCATAAACAGCATTGTAGAAGCTATGTAAGAAACCAAACTGTGATATACCTTGTATGTAACATTCTTTATACAGCAAGCAAACATCTCCGGATGAAATATTGGGGATCTGTGGATGAATTGCTCAAAGAATTGCAGCTATTATTTTTCCTCATTTAGCGCACTTTTTATGAGACGAGGGGGTAGGGGGTGGACAGATGATAAGTAATAGCAAACATTTGTGTGATTATTTTCATTCTGATTCAGATTTCTTCCGGGGCCCCGTTGTGGAGGCGGTGCGGCTGGCTGGTTTGGAGCATGTTCTCAGCTTCACAGCAATTGATGGCAAAATTCTGATCCGCAGCTACAAGTGAGTTACTTTTCCGTTGCCAGGCACCCAAAATTATTTGTTTTGGAAATAAATTTGTGCAACGTGATGCAAAAATTATTTATTCCTGTGTGTGGACAAGTTTGATAGCTAATGTGAAACACATTTTGATGCAAAATGGGTCAAGCTTTATATGTTTTCTTAAACTCTTGCAATAATTTGCCCTATGTGGCATGCATGAACGGCACGCAAGAAGCCATGTATGTATATTTTTTTAACCGGCCATACAAGATCTGCCCAGGATCACACTCATGGTTGTCATTCAGGCTTGTGCAGTTCAGAGATTCAGAGCACTTATATTTGCAGCTGAATGACAGTCACAAATATAGTTGATTTAAAAAAAAAAATGTTTGCATCACGATACAAATCCAGTAACTCCTGTGTGTGAATATGGCTATTGTGCATGGGGCAACAGAGGAAGAGACATCACTTTTTTTTTTCTTGCTGTACTTACCTTTTGGTATCATCTCCATACACTCATTTGCAACAATTAAGTATGCAGGAATGTACAAATACAGGAAAAACAGAACAAATTATGCTTGATATATCACTTAGGTAATGAGGTATTTATAAACTGATATGGCATGTTCTCAATTTCAGTCAATTAATTGATTTGTAGAGCATGGAACAAAAACGAAAATCTACCTGTCTGACTTTGTGTGGAATAAGTGTCAAACCACATTTTAAGAAAACCAGAGTAGAGAAGGATCTTTGTATCTGTAACTCTTGGAAACTACAAAAAATAAATCAGTTGCTGAGAATTCACTTTTAAAAATTGTTGCTATGAGTCACTCCTGTCTTTATTGCTGTCATCAGAGTCCTCTTGAAGAAGTCCGGAACGAGAACGCCCAGGGTGGAGCTGGCGGAAATCGGTCCGTCGCTGGATCTGGTCAAGAGGAGGACCCGACTTGCCACACATGACCTCTTCAAGAGGGCATGCAAGAAGCCCAAAGCCCTCAAGGTACATCTGGTTCTCTCTTATATATTTGATATGATTACCATTAATTTTTATGCATCTTGTGCTAAAGGTAGTCAACTGTAGATGCAAAGTCATGCAGAAATACTCACTGTTACTTGTTTTTGCAGTATTTTTGTATTGCATTTTGCCAAGAATACTCCAGGTTTCATGGAAAATATTGTTTTTCCCCTCCCAAATTGTATCATTACACGTCTATTTGAAGAAATGTAAAAATATTGTTTTTGCAACAAAAACATGCCTTTTCAACCCTCAGAATACTGCAGTGTTGTTTACAATGTTGACATCCCTGATCATGCCATCATCAAATATCCATTGAAAAATTCATAACTGTACTCCAGGATCGTGAACTGGCAAAATTTTCACAAAATCAGGATATGCAAAAAAACAAACCCCAAAACCAAAAAAAAAACAAAAAAAAAACACGCTAAATATATGGCATATAGAATATCTTGTATTTAGATATGCTTTGGGTCTTCTTTGCCAAAACTATTTTTTTCAGCCCAAGAAGAAGAAGAACATAAGCCAAGACGTTTTCAAGACCATGCACGGACGTGTGCACATGGAGAAACAGGACCTAGGGAAGCTGCAGATCAGAAAGATGAAGGCGCTGAAGCGGAGGAAAGGGGAGGAGAGCCAGACGACAGAAGGGGGTGGAGTCGGAGCGGGAGAGGACGGAGCCGGTGGAAAGAGGGCACGAACTGCCAAATTGGTCTGAACCTGGCAAGCATGTGCTTAGAGAACAATCATGCTGTGGATGTACAATTTTGCGCATTGTGACGAGAAAAGAGGACAGGATGTTCTGGCTGAAGCGTGAATTGTGCGGTGGACTCGCAGTCAAATATAAAGATTTTTGTGGCATTGCTGGCAGGCAAAGTTTGTTGTTCGACGGACACATCTACCTGCCTTCCTAGAACTTTGCAGATTGTACTGTCTCTTATCGACAAACTGGGCGTAATGTAGAACATGTGCCACGGTGTTTATTAGAAATATATTCTGGCTGTTTTTTCCTTCTTCCAAAGCTTTATTTACAGCTAAATCAGTCTCTCTTTGCTGCAGTACCCATATTTAGCGCTGTAATGCTTAGGACTGCTTTTAAAAATCTGGTTGATGTGACCAAGACTGTACTCTTAGAAGCCATATCTCGATGGTAATGACAGAGGCATACATGTATGTGGACACATGGGACTACACATTCTGTGTGTTATAACTTTGATATCTCCCTGAAAAGTAATGACTGCATCAATAAATAAGAGGACTTCAAATATGCTTCAATGATTAATTTAGTGGGGCAGATATGTGACGGCAGCCATATTGGAATTTGAAATGACAGCTGACCCCATGGTCAGATCTCTTGGATCCGACAATTTCTGAATTCAGCGGCCCAAAATACCCCTATATGCAAAATTTCATACTTTCCGCCAGATGTGAGCATCTCGACCAATTTTTGCTACATATCTGCCCCACTATTTTAGACGCCCTCAGTCCAGGGAGACATGGCAGTACATGTACAGGTACATGTATATGCAAACCTTGAAATAGCCACTCTCAGTTTAGTTAAAGGTCCAGTTTACCTTTGTGAGCAGTGATTTCAAAAATTTTCAAGATATCATATTTGATGCATATGTGTAGGTCTGTTGTATCATAAAACATCCTACCATATGAAATATTTGCAATAAAACCTAAAATATAAGGAGATATCAGGGTTTTTCTCAATAAACCGTAACTGTATACGGTTTAGTCTGGAAATTTTTTTATTATAACTATTGTTCACATTTTGTGTATTTAACAACACTTAACATCGATTATACGGATTCAAATTTTGACAGTGGTTGTTTCTATCCCTAACTCACATTTTAGAACTATTTCATAGCACTATTACTTTCATCTGCAAATGGTAAATTATGCCTTTAAATGTCCACTTGAGTATTGGAGTAAAGACTCTGTGGACTTACCAGTGCCTTCCCAACATTGGTGTACAAAATATGTGTTTCAGTTCCTGCAATGTTGAGAAGCAAAGAATGGCACTCTGAAAGCAAGTAGTCAATAGACACAAGCAGCTACAAAAGGCGCCTTTGTTCTGTTTTGGTGTCCCTGAGGAGTGGTTTTTATAGGGGCTCTTGTCATAACAAAATCATCGAGTTAAATCCTTAGTATATCCGCATTTTGTTACATCGCGGTTTGAAAGAAAGTACTCCTTTGTTACACAGGTGAACTTCGTTGTAATGAATACAGATACAACTTTTTGTTGGCATGAAAGAATTTTGCCTGTGAAATTGTAGTTTTTGTTTTCTTGCTTTGTCTGTGTTAATGAGATTTGGCTATAATGAGAATATTCTTGCGTTTCCAACTATCTCATTTTAAAAGGGTTCAACTGTAGTTGGAGTCTATGACTTTTCTGTATGGATTGTCCTCTATATTTACTGACAGCAGAATATAGGATGAAGGGGAAAGTTTGGTTGCCAGAAAGATCATATATTTTATGAAGTAAAAGTTTGTGTGCTTACTCTGAGGCATGTATATGATTTGAAGTAAAAAATGACATCCCTCATGGACTGAACACGACACACAATTAAAAAGGACCACGTGTGTTCAAAGTTGTAATTTTTGTCTCTGTATTCTTTCAGCAGCACAATGCATGCTCATTTATGTAGAACACAATATTGTTTGTATGCATTGAATCGAGTTGTAACGGAAGTAGCAGCACAATGCATGCTCATTTATATAGAACACAATATTGTAATATGCATTAAATTGAGTTGTAACGGAAGTTCTCACATGAAAAATTGCCTTTGAATTTTCAGTGGCAGGAGCTGCAGAACTGGGGGTTGGGGAGCTGCAGGCTATGGGGGGGGGGGGGGGGATAATTATACCATTAACCTTGACACTCCCCCATTTGCCGCAGTTCCCATCCCACCCCCGTTCAAATTCAAATGTTTGTTTCAATCTCTAGATTGCTTTTGCATTCAAACTTAAAATTCCTCCACTGCTGCTCTCAAGAGGGCACTGATAGCAAAGCTCACTGCATCCAACAAGACCATCCCACTTTCCAACACTTTTACAGCATTAAAGATTTAGAGCTAAACACACTGCCATCGAGGCAGCCAGATTTTAGCAGTCGGCAATAATGATTCCAATGCCAGTCCACCCATGTTATGACATTTACCACAATTTACAACGGGTAAAATGTTTTTAAAACAGTTTTTTTTTCTTTTTTTTTTTGGTTACTAGTACTAAAATTTTGAACAGTACTTCAGAATTAGATACCTGGTAATTTTAATCTACAAACTTGTCCCATGATTACTCATTTTACATCTTCCTGGGCCCCTTGCTAGAAACTTTGCGTTTAAACGCAACTTGCAACTGATTGTCACTGGCCAATCAAAATCATTGTTGCATGCATGTCTTCTTAATAGGGCAGACCCTGAGCCAATCAGAATGATTGTTTCAAAATTAGCAATTATTTGCAATTGATTGCAACTTTCTTGCAACGGGGCCCTGGACTGGTAACGCAGTGTGGTGCTGCTGTATGTGTGTGTGGTGCTGCTGTATGTGTGTGTGACACTGAGATCACTGGTGTAGTGTGTGTGTTATGAGCGCTGATGTTATGATGCTACTGCACTGCTGAGCTCATTGTTGCAACAAATTTTTCTTCCCTAGAGCCCTAAAAGGTATGTTCACCTAGATTGTGTTTTCTTTTTATAACATAGGGGACCGCATTGAAGAACAAATAAATCAACAAAATGGTGGATTTCTATTTGGTACCCCAGGGTACAAAAATCTGCACCATTTATCGCTGAAGTCACTCACAGGTTTCTTTCAGTCTCGGCCTCTGTTTTGTAAAAATATGTGTCTTTCTATCCAGGGGCGGATCCAGGAATTTTGTAAAGGGGGGGGGGGGGGGGGGGTGCAAAGAATATTTTTGGTGCTACTTTCAGGTTTCATCTCATTTTTATGCCTCCGCCACGAAGTGGTGCCGGAGGCATTATGTTTTCGGGTTGTCCGTCCGTCCGTCCGTCCGTCCTTCCGTCCGTCCTTCCGTCCGTCCGTCCGTAATGAATTTTGTGGACAAGGTAACTATCGAAACCTGTTGAGGTATCCTAATGAAACTTGGCATGTATGTGTATTAGGGGGTGAAGTTGTGCCTATCAACTTTTGGGTGCACATGCTCAAGGTCAAAGGTCAAGGTCAAATACATAAAATTTCACTATTTCCACCATATCTATTGAATGCCTGAAGATATTTTCTTGAAACTTAGTGTATACATGTTTTACCCAATTAAGATTCTCTGGTGAAAGTTTGGGTCATGAGGTCAAAAGGTCAGGGTCAAATACATAAAATTTCACTATTTCCAACATATCTATTGAATGCCTGAAGAGATTTTCTTGAAACTTAGTGTATACATGTATTACCCAATTAAGATTCTCTGGTGAAAGTTTGGGTCATGAGGTCAAAGGTCAAAGGTCAAAAGGTCAAGTAGAAATATTAAAACTTCTTTTTTTTCTCCGTACCTTGGAAAATTGTTCAAGGTATCTTCATAGTATATACATGTACTGACTGGAAGTGATTATCTAGAGAATGTAGGGTTCATGGGGTCAAAGGTCAGGGGTCAAAGGTCAAGTGCAAGACTTCAAAATTTTACTATTACCCTTACGTTTATGCATGCCAGCAGGGTTTTTTTTTACACTTGGTGTATGCGTGTGTAACCTAATAGAAATTCTCTGGAAAGTTTTTTTTTCTCTTTTTGCCTCAAAGGTCAAAAGGTCAAAGATCAAGTGAAAGTGCTGAACTAACTTTTTCCTCCATATCTCGGAAGTGGCTCAAGTTACCTTGAAACTAAGTACATATTATGCATGTTCTACCTGAAAGTAATTATCTTATGAATTTTAGGGTCAAGGGCCAGATGAAAATGGTAACAATTTACTATTCAATTCAGAAATTGCACTTTTTCTCCACACCTGTACCTTGAAAAACACTCAATGCCTAAATGTATGAATGGGTCAAAGTCAAGTTAAAGTCCTTAAATCCCTAGATACATGCTCTCCTATTCATCCAATTAAATCTATGTCAAGGAAGGTGAACATTCAACACATTTGTAACAAACTTGTCATTTCAATATTTTGCCAATTTTTTGAAAATGTAATCACACAGTGTCCACATGTACTATCTAGACCTATTGGGAAAATCATGCATTATGGCGGAGGCATACCAGTCACCAAAGCGACATTTCTAGTTTTCTCTTTATTTCTTATGTTAAAAAAAAAAAATAAAGAGGGGGCGCGCGCTCAGTGCGCCCCCCCCCCCCCCCTGGATCTGCCACTGCTATCCATTGTCAGCCAGCCATCAGAAACACTTCATTGTACAGTATACTGTAAAAGTGGATATTTTTGCTTGAGTAATTTTTCGCACAAAGCCAGGTAATGTGATTTTTGTGTTTTTTTAATTCCGCAGAATCAAGGCATTAACTATTGGAAAGTTTGGCAAGCAAAAATATTTGCGTGCTTTTATTTTCGCCTAGTTTCTGGTTGCGCAAAATTTTCCACTCCGCAAAAATTTCCACTTTTACAGCATGTAACTACACCGTATTTGGCAACATACACATTGGACACCACACATTCTGTTTTGATTATGTTATTTATTAGATAGTTGAGTCTTTACACAAGAATTCAAATAAAGGAAAGAAGGAGAGAGAAAAAAGACCAACCCTACTCCACTGTGACTTCTCCACTGTCATCTAGACCAATTTTGCCGGCAAGTCTCCTAACCATGTCCTGCCGTTCACAAACATACAGGTATTCTGCATTATAATATTCACCTCTCTCTCCCTCTCTCTCTCTCTTTAGCTCCCTATTCCTCTCACATCTTGTTACCAACAAAATATTCTTTTCTTACTATCGCTTCTCCATTATCAATAACACAATACCAGCGTATGTGCATTTTGGTCTGTACAATGTGTTGTTATCAAAAACAAGAAGGGGAAAAAAGAAAAATGAAAGAGGGCATTCATACACTTTCTTTCTGTCCAAGAGCTCTGCTGCTTGAAATTGAACATTAATAAGAATTCAGCAAGTTTCTTGTTTCTTTCTGTCTTTCACAGAGCTTAAATGGAACAAGTTATTTGCTCCAAAAGTATCCTCTTCTGTACATACCTATCTGCACCACAAATCTTGACAGAAGGCCTTACTTTTTTCCCCTCTCTCTCTGTTGAAGTGGGGTTGGGTGATGGCACAACGGGACACTTATACTCCATAGATTCAAATGCAGTACAACAGAGTGCTTTCATGGTTCTAGTGCCACAACAGAAGGTGCAGCTAGTCTTTCATCTACTACACAGCTACTGTTTTTGTCTATGTCATCGGGTGGAACCTTTTTTTTTTTTTTTCCTACGCACAATCTCTTTCCGGAATACTGCTCTCCACATATTCTATATCAATACAATAGGTAAAAACTACAAGTGTCTTGACTACTTTTCGAAAACATGTACAGTAGCAAATCTAAATACAGAATATCTGTACTTGGATAGAGGTAATCCACACATCTCATCTTTTTTTTTTTAATACCCAAGCAATATTTACAAATGAGATTGGCTATTGGCAATGAACAAAGAAACTGAACATTTTTGGTTTTCGTGTGAAATGAGATATAAATTGGTTGTGGCATTTTATATCCATCTCCTACGCTACAGATGACAGGCATACAGTTACCAAGCAATTTTCATGAAACACACTGATATTCCAGCACAGAATCATACATACCATACCACTGGAGGTGAGTTTCTGCTACGGATATCACATACATACACTTTTCCAACATCATTGGATGGACACATAAACATGCTTTATCTTCATGCAGGTGGGAATTCACTGAAACAATATTAGGTACAGCAGAAATAAGCATGACAAAAATGAAGAAAGAAAGGCTAGTCTTCAATGCCTTATAGCAAAACTCAATCTCGCAATAAGACCAATCCCTGAAGGTAAACACTTGGATAAAAAAAACTTCCACACGTGCATATGTAACAATGGTGGTGGTGGGTGCAATATTACAAGCATCAACCCCTTCCCATTCTTTCAAAGCCACAATACTATGACTTCATTTGCAGCTGTACTCGTATTGAACAGCCAAACTGTCCAAAATCTCAGAACACTGCACATCACATTTTCACACACAGAAAAGTAGTTTGTGCCATACAACTCTGCAGACCATGGTTTCTGTGTGGGGGGATACTGCACGGCAATTCCACAGCCCATGCAAAGGGCTGCATGTCTCTGCATAAGTCCCATTGCATGTGTGACATAGTTGGGTACCGTACATCTTCATCCAGAAGTATTCTTGTAGTGACAGAAAGATCCGTCTGTCCAGAGGAGTCTTTTATTTTTTTGACGTTATCGCTCTCCTCCGTTAGCAATAGGAGGGGATTCCGTGAAGCCAGACGCAGTCTCAGCGGAACATATCCCAGACGACCAGATACAGACTGATCTTTAGGTCAAACTTTTAGTAATCTACATTCTGTAAAATCAACATTTCTGAAATTCAATCTTCCTATGTGTTGTAGCTGGTATATTTCTCTGTGTGCACACCATCAATGAGAACTCTGAGCACAATAAAAATAGCCATTTACATTTTTCAAGATTTGGATGTGATACAGACCTTACGGTGCTTCTTCTTTTCTTTTTTCTTTTTTTTTTTTGGTGAAGAGCTGTTCAATCTTTAACCCATGATGTGCAAGATTCCTTCCAACTCATGCTTCTCTTATTTCAAAGTGACAGAAAAATGGCTACGTCATTACCATCTCTAACTTATTCCAACACAATGTCAATGGTATTTAGAGATTGTGGGCCTTGAGGTTTCTGTTTCACTGTTTGTGAGCCAGGAGGGATACCCAGTACACAAACCACAGGGATTCTGCCTGCTAAATGATCTACCACAGTACCACAGGCAAGATAACAACTCTGTGAAGATAGCACATGCTGGTTTAAGAGCACATGGCACTCCAGGTAACACTATGTAAGTGGCATTATGCCAGCATATCATATCATGTTGGGGGGGGGGGGGGGGGGGGGGGGGGGGGCTTGGCACCCTGAAGAAATGTACGAACGACTTACGAGCGACTGGTGATCAGTTCTTATGCTAAATTATGGAAATTCTGATAAGTATAGCACATTAGAACTGATCATCAGTTGCTCGTAAGTTGTTTGTAACTTTACAAACAGCTTTATATATGAAACAGGGCCCTGAAGCAATGATGGAAAGCCGTAGTAAAAACACAGTAACATGAATTTTTTCCCCTCCTCTTGATGTACCGATTCCACATGTAAGACTGATGTCAGACAGACATTGAATACTGTATATAAGCCTTTAGTATCATGACTTACTGTAAATGCTGTTATTTTCGCATACAGATATTTTCTGTGAATGAGGTCACAGACTCTTTTGCAAGATGTTTTCGTGATTTGACACTGAGGATATCATAAGTTCACTAATGCCTGTCTGTTCACTCTGGTAGTGCATCTGGGGGGAATATTTTTGCATATTGTAGAACTTGCGAAAATTAAACCCTCACAAAAAATAAGTTTTTACAGTACAATGAAAAAAAAAAAATCAGCAAAATACAAACAAACAAAACACTGAATGTCCCTGGATGGAATTATCTCAACAGTCACAGGCAGATCGATTAGTAAAATGCATGTATAATGACCCTATGCATCGAAAGCACAGTCTACAGGCTTTTATCATTCCACACAAATGCATTTTCAATCATGTGGTGGTTCAATGTGACCCGACAGTCCACACAAATAGCATTCCTTCCTCCGGCTTGAAAAGCCTTGCCAATCTTCAACCTGCCTTTTGGGTTTCTATTCCTTTCCATACAAAAAAAAAAGAGAAAAAAAGTAAATGAAGACAAGTTAAGCCCGCCACATGCTACACAACCTGAAGTCGTACGACCGTCCAACCATGAGACCAAGTCATATGACCTGGCAATGCACACTATTGCATGTGATCTGACCTTGGGACCTGCAACCTACGTACCTCCCACACGCTTTAGCACACAATGCGTGCGCAGCTAGCTACACAATTGTAGCTAGCTATGAATGCATGAACACTTGAACAAATTCAACATGGCAAAACCTTCCAATCAGGTCATGCGACCTAGTCCTACGACCCAACACTTGGGTGTTTGGTGACATCAAATTGACAGTCGGAATGTTGTATGACCTCAGGTTGTGTAGTGTGCGGCGGGCTTTACATACCCTGACAAATACAAGCACAGATTATGCACAAAACAGATGCTTCTCAGTCTTGCACGCAAATTTATGAAATCTTCCATCTGTTTCTGTTAATGCAGCAATTCAGAAGCGTAATATAAATTCTTTGTACTAGAATATTGCTGTAGGTTATGGCCGCAAATTTATGCATAAAATAATCACAGCTGTACAAATCAACAGAAAATATAACATGGGGAACAGACAAGCTTATGTTAGAATAAATGATAGAATAAATACTGTAGATCTAGTGCCTCTTCTTCTGAGACTTACATTTTAGTCAACACGCTTTTGCATCACAGAAAACTCAACAGCAGTCTCCCTCTTAGCTTATCACATGAAGAGTACTACTAACTGCACAACTCTAGACCGAGGGGTACAAAAATGCCCCTATCACATCCCCCCCCCCCCCCCCAATCTCACGACACATCTTTGAATACAGTCAATCCACCATCAGGAGCTATCATCATCTCCTCTTTCTCCTCATGGCATATTGTGATGAACTTGTAAGATGTTGCCGTGACAATGCAAACATAAAGTTTGTGTTACACCAGCTCCTTTGATGAACACTGCTGCCAATGGCCACTGGTAACACATAGTTTAGGCAGGGCTTGACACCAACGGTGGCCCGGTGCCACCAAAAATGCATGTCGGGCCACCAAAATTTCAGAAATGAAGAATTTGGTGGCCTGATCAGGCCACCAATAAAGGTCAGATGTTTGCCTTTGGGCCACCAAAAATAAACGTTAGTGTGGAGCCCTGGTTTAGGTAATATTGTGAGGCTATGTTGTGAAACAGGGTTTAAACACCAAAACTACCTTGACCACTTGAAAGTTGGCAAATCAACCAAAGAGGTTTGTCAGCATCCAACAATGGGGAAGAGCCTATGACTTCCAATACTGCTGGTGTGAAACTTATTTTTGTGCATGTATGTGAGTGTGTACACAAAACAAAACCAATGCCTGTTTTGGGTTTTGTACCCAATACAAATTTTTCTAAATTTTTCTGCAAAAGATACTTCTGGGATGTCACATTCTTGTACATACTGCAAGACAGGAGGGGTCACACAGAAGAAAAATCAGCTTTTTATCATTTTATACGCTCCCCAAATGAGAAGTACTTTGTCAAATACTGCAGTCACAAGACCAAAGTGACTATATTGGGAGCGTCCTCCAAGAATGTTAAATGACATGCCAACATTCAAATGGTCAGAGTACCAAAGTGTGACGTCACATCCATTCATTGCCATGGAAACTGGTCCCAAACAACCCAACGTAGCCCAAACTTGAGAGAACTTAACGTAGCCCAAATTTGTGAGAACAGAACAGTTGCCAAGCATGCTCATACCCAGTTCCAATTTACTGCTCGAAGCCTTGTATAAGGACATCTTGTTTGGAATGAGCACTCTGCTAAAACAAGACTGCAACATCATCACTTTAGAATTTTTTAGTCTGTTCCTTATTGAATAAGATTCACATTCATCATAGGCTTCAATGAAATTTCCTTTTTTTTTTTTTAATTTCCTTTATTGTAGTACCTGTACATCCTTTAGATGTGTGTAATATTGTAATGTTTGTGTAATCATGGACATTATACACAATATGCACCACACAAGAGAACACGGTGAAGATCTGTTATAAATCATTATCGCATCATTTATGACAGCTAGCCCTGTAATAACATACCCATACTTCACGTCTTTTGACACGCATGGGAGCTTTTGCAACGATCCTATGCTCCCAGCAAACCGAGCAAACACAAAAACCTCTCAAAACAAACTCTCACTCCTCCTACTGAACACTGATATCAACACTACTAAAAAGGGGGTGGGGGGGGCAAAAAAAACATTATTTACAGTCTTAACATATGCTACAAAAGGATTCTTAACGGATGGGGAAACTAATCCGTGAAACTATCTGAACACACTGCTGAGGTTAACGCCCTCAATCATCAACATCAGAAAATTTGTGAAAACACAACTGTGAGCAGAACTCAACACGAGCAACTACCATTTTTGCAAAGGTGGTCTAACACTGGCCAAAAGATATAAATGATGCAAAAAAAAAACAACAAAAAAAAAAAAGAAAAAATATATTCATATATATGTAAATGTGATTTGATGATCAAAGTAAGAAAAGCAGAGACATAGTATATTACAATTATTGATCATATACATATTTTTCCTCTTCATATTAATGACTTAGCTCATCAGTCTCATTGTACATGGAGACTGCATATTTTATATTTACACAAAGATGAGATGTAATACATCACAGTACATATAACGTCTACCTGAATTAAACCTGCATCTTCCTTTATCTAGAATGGCACAAAAACACAAATATAAAAGTGTGAAAATAGCTACATGAATGCACTCACAATAGAAGAGATTAAAAATAGACTAAAAAAAAAAGAAAGAAACTCTTCTGATCTTCTATGGAAGTGGAGGGTAAGCCGGGATTTTGATGAAATCACAGCTTCCAAATTATGAGAAACTCTGCAGCTTGTCCAGTGAACTGAACAATCGGTAAACAATGCTGTGCAGATTGCAGGCACTGCAGTGCCTACATAGAATGAATGAGATCTCCATGCGAACCAGACTGCACATATACAAACTCTACTTCCTTTAAGCTCAGAGCTCACAATGATATCACAGAACAGTCAATCAGGGGAGGCAATGACATCACTGTAACCTTGAGCGAAGGTGAGCCTTTACCTTAAATTATGTTACCCGATAGATTAAAAATGTAAAATGCACCAAACAGAAATATGTCCTCTTATACACTGTATGTACATGTTCCACCACTACACTTTGTAGGAACGGCAAATTCAGGGTCAGCTTCTTGTCCGCAAGCAGCTGCTGGAGAGAGGGGATGCCATGTACTGGCATTAGCGTGGCTGCCTTCTCTGGCTGGCAGAGCCCGAAGTGCGCCCTCAGTTCTGTTGTTGTCAGTGGTTCGTTGGAAGAGAAGCGAGTCGAACGAGGTTCTCAAAAACTCCCTCAAGATTGCACATTGGGGTAGATCTATGATACATCTGTTTGAAGAAGCATATTGGAAGTAGGAGGGGGGGAAAAAAAGATGAGATAAATCCTGTGGAAAACTGTCCACTTATCAAGACAAAAATCAAGTCAAAAATAGATACTGTAAAACCAGAAACATTTGCGGCATGAAACTTTGGTGGATTGGAGCCGACAGTCTTTTTCGAGTGTGAAACTTTGGCAAATTGTCACAGGTATTCAATGCATTTTGTACACAGGACTTTTCGCATGTATTTTACTTTTTGCGAATCTGGGTTCCTCTCAAGTTTCATGCTCGCAAAAATTTCTAGTTTTACAATATACATGTACATGAAAGACTCGTGGGATGATTATTCAGTTGTAAACCAATATTAGTAGGTTAGAATAAAGCATACCATCATAATGGTCTTCCAGCAATTTCCTTGTCATTTTTTAACTTGTACCTGTAACATATTGAATGAATTTTTTTATTTCTTATTTTTTTAAATGACTGTGGAGAACCCCTCTGGTGCTCGCACTTACCCCATTGTGATTTTCAAAACCGAAACTTGGAAGTTAAAGATACAATGTAGTAGTTGCAGCTCTTCGAGGTCATTCATTGCCCATTACTTCCCCATTTTTTTAAAAATCATTTCTTCACATGATTTCCACTGAAACATTGTCAGAAGACTGAGCTTTGCCTAACAACCCATCACTACTGACCATTTCAGCAATTAAGTTTGGACTGCTGATGTGGGGAGAATTAGTATAATTATGACAACAAACATCTCTCTGACAGAATGCCTAATAGACAATTACTTTTTTCATCATGTCCCTCCTTGTTTTTATATTTTGTTTTTTATATTGATATATAATAAATCAATAAAAAATGCACATGTACAACATGATAAACACAGTGTACCTGGCCTACAATCAAAGTTGGAATTTTTAATTCTTTTTTTTTTTTTTTTAGCATTAAACTGCTCATTTATAGAGGTTATAAAGTGTTCTGTTTTGTATTTCAAATGAAGGAAAGAAATGAGGTAATCAGAGGCTTCACATGTTAAAATTTGCATCTACTGACACAGAAAACAAGTGCACAAGATAGTAATTTTTTTGCCCTCTGCCAATTAAGATGAGTTCCGTATGTTTTCAATTTCGTGGAATCAAAACTTTGCGTAGTGGTATGTGGATGTAACAAGCAAAAAATATTCGGCTAGTTTCTGATACCACGAAATGTGCAAACAATTTACACAACATGAAAATTTCCACTTTTACAGAAGCTGCTTCGCAAAGTTTATTACATTGACTCTGCATACATGTACATGACTAGACTTTAGCAAACTATTCAACCACAATTGGGGAGGGGGGGAGTTCAGCCGTCTCTGCGTATTCTGAGAAGTGGTAGGCTTGGTCTTTTTTACCTCCATCAAGGAAGGAGGAGGTTAAAGGTGCATGGTTCCGGTGTTTTAGTCAAATGCGTACGCTGGCGCACGGCGCAAGTTTCCTATAGAGACCTATGCTATTGACTCCTCTTTAGCGCTTACGCTTTGGCCCACTTTCCCCGAGTCCGAAGAAGTCCGATTCACTGTAGTCAGTAGTCGGATCACAGTTCGGCTGATGATTCGGCTGAGGGGGATGACGGCTTTAGCAAACTTCTTTTGTGATGTCATAATAACAAGCACATGCACGCACCCTGGCATTACTACAGACTGCGCGATGCGCAGAGAAGACAACAAAGGCAACGTTACACCTACGCACTTTACTCTTGATGACAGCTAAACTTCGGTAATCTTCGTATCAATGCTAACGGTGATCGGCAGTATCATCAACAGCGCCCTCTACACTACCGGGACTATCTACCTTTAAGTGATCATCGGCAATGGTTTGTCTGTTTGCAAAATAACTAAAAAAGTTGTGAACAGATTTGGATGAAACTTACAGGAAAGGTTGAGAATGACACAAGTAACAGATGATTAAATTCTGGTAGTGATCCGGGAATTGTTGTGGATTTTATGACGGATTTTCAATATTTTGGCAGGTTGAGTCAATGAACTTGGGAGTTCAAGCTGCATATTTTTGTGGTTTTCATACGCGCACTAAAGTCTGCTATGATGAGGCGCACCGTGTAGCTGGAAGTTGATGACGTAACAAAAGGCTTCTATATTGGAAAATCCGGCAACTTTCAGCATGCATAATGGGTGGAAATCACTGATCTCTATGGAAGAACAAGATCAGTGGTGGAATTGAGCTGCTTGGCAGAGGTCTGTGCTCTCAAGAGTGTTTCTCTAGTTTCTAATTGTGAGAGTTCAATGAAGAGGCACAGGAAACATTACAGACAGCCTTCACACTTTGCCAGACCCCTCCAGTGTAGTGGGGATCGCCGGCTCACCACATCCTTGCAGTAATCTCAGAGAGGGAATCTCTCCCTTTAAAATTTGAAAGGATGAACACCACCTCTTATATGCAATTGGTGAACTTAAAGGGGCATTGTAACACACATGAGAAAAAGAAATCAATGCAATGAACTCTGCCCAGATAAATGTGTCTAGCATGCAGAGTTAGATACTCTGTGAATCCCATCTTGATATCATGTTGCTTGTATGGAAACAAAAAAATTAGAAGAGTAGATCAGTAAAAAATGTTGGAAAAAATGAGACACACACACACACAAATAGATCTATGGAGCAACACAAACTCGCAACTCTGACTGACAAAGATGTTGAGCAGTTTTCTATTCCATTTAAAAACAAAAGTCACAAATTTGCATTTTGGTATATGATAAGAGTAATATGTTTTTGAATGTTCTCCTCACTGAACAAGCTCTGTCTTTGCCAAAATATTTGAGAAAAATGAATATATATTTGTGAAATGTTGTGTAAAAGACAAAACAAAAGGAGAGCTATTAACACCTATGGCACACACAGTTGCAAATTTGCTTTTCTTTTTAGACTTTACCAGGTCATAATCTTTAAAGGACAAGTTCACCTTCATAGACATGTGGGTTGAGTGAATGCAGCAATATTAGTAGAACACATCGATAAGAGTTTGAGGAAAATCGGACAATCCATTCAAAAGTTATGAATTTTTTAAGTTTCTGCTTAGTCACGGCTGGATGAGAAGACTACTAGAGCTTGTGGTGTCATATGTGTACAACGATATAAAGAAAGTATAAAGAAAATTTAAGATATTCTCACTTTTCTCACATAACAAAAGAACACTTGACTTCTAGCCTAACATACGTCAGTAACAAGTCAGAGAAATGTGAACTTTATTCAAAAAGTCAAGTTTTGTGAAATTCTCTTTATATCTTCCTTATATCGTTGTACGCATGTGACATCATACACTGTACTAGTCTTTTCCTCCAGCAAAGATTGCACAGATACTTTAAAAATTCATAACTTTTGAACAGATTGTCGGATTTTCCCCAAACTTTCATTGATGTGTTCTACTAATAATGTTGCCTTCACTCAATCCACATGTATATGAAGGTAAACTTGTCCTTCAATGTGTGTGCCTGATTTTTTTCCCAAAAATTTTCACTGATCTCCTCTGATTTTTTTTTTTTTTTTTAATTCAAAGCAACATATCAGGATGGACTTTATCTTTAATGGTCTTGCTTTCTTAAACAATTTCATGATGTGTACATACCTTTGTACATGCCACAAAGCAGTTACCAGGTGTGCATTCTGATCAAACCACAATGTCAAATTCGCCCACCTAACAAAAGTCCACTGATTTAGATATAATGTGCTGCAAGAACCCTCTTCACAGGAGAGCAAAGGGAGAGACAAGAGGATTAAAGAGAGAAAGGAGGGGATCACTACTCACAGCTCATACTGGAGGCGCTGAAGCGACGCTGAATCTGGTCCTGGTTGAACTTCACAAAAGCGTCATATTGCTCTGCAAATGAGGAAACAAAATTTGGCATGTATCAACAACTTGTAGGAGTGCCATCAAAACCATTTTTTTTTTCCACCTCACCATGCAGTTGTGTGACAATTCAACCACACAGTACAATTTCAATCGATGTCTGAATAGCAGTTTTGCACTTGAACTAGAATGAAACTTGGTAAGATGGGTGCAAGTGGCATCAACAGAGGGTGCATGTCGAACAAGACAAGTACCATATTAAATAGAAATCTAAAAAGAGTACTTATGTCAAAGAAGGGGACAACTATGAGAAATTTTGTTTATTCTCAAGCTCAATTTTAATTTTCACGTTTACAAGATGTCCTCTAATAGCTCTGGTATATCGAGCAAGACCAATCAAAGAAACTATGAGAAAAAAATTGAGAATTGCGCTTTCCCCAACTACAGTATGAAAGGAACAAGTCCACAGATATACAATTGTAGATTAAAAGATCAGACATAGAATGACGAATAATTTTGATGCATGCTAGGAAATGCGGGGAAATTAGACTATCACTATGGCAAGAGATAGGGACGAAAGCTTACGATTACTGCCTCATAGAAGCACAGCAAGTTTGGCACTCCATACCAATTAAAGCACAGTGGCACTGCACTTTGTGGTGAGCTCACGGGAGAAGGCCCAACTTGCACACCTACCTGCTAATTTGCAAGTTAGAACTCTGTCGTACTCCTCTCGTATCCTAGTTTCCTGCTCCTTCAGCATCCGCTCACATATCAGAATCACCTGTGAACAACAACACGTGTGAGTTAAAGGAAAAACAAAATATGATTCATGAAGAAAACCAGGGAAACTCTTCGGGCAACTGGACATAGTCCTCTGCATATTAATCAGACAAGCTCATCATCAAAATCTTGCTAAAAGAGAACTGGTTAGCACAGACCAAAAATCTTGTGTAAAACACTTACTGATATCTTTTTTGGTAACCAAACTTCCCTTACTGCACCGTTTTGCAATTAGGGCATGTCACAGGGAATAATTTTCCTGGCATTGCATTGCATTGCAATTTGCTATGCATATTTATATCGCTGCTACAACAAAATATAGTTTGCGTAGCAGCAGTTCTCCCACAGAAGTGTACAGAACACCACTTGAAATATTAGTCATTAGCTGAAATTGCCAATCAAATTCTAATTGGAAAATTATTCCCCACGTCATACAATAGAATTGAACAATGACAACAAAACTACCAAGGTAGTGACAAGTACATGTGTAGTTTTTCCTCAAAACTAAAATACGATTTCCTTGTTTGATTGGGAAGGAATCAACATCTTTTTGGGTCAAAGGATGAGTAATAATATAATATCCTGTATATATATATCTGAACATGATAGAATGAGACATGAAACTGTGACTGTGCTAGTAGGAAACACTGGTCCATGCTTACAATATATCCTGTACTTACGATAAATATTTACTGCATGTCAGATATAGCAAAATAGACAAAACTAAATTGATGTTTTATGACAACTTCACATGTATGTGTGTGTTTATGTGCATGTGGAGGATGGACAACAGAAAGCTCCCAATAACTGTTCTAACATTAATCACCTGCTTCAAAGTGAACATTGGCTGATCTTTGGTTTGCGGTGACAGCGACCCAACCGACAAGCCAGGCGAGGCGCTGGAGGTGGACGGTGCTGAGCTGCCCACACCGGGGAAGGTGGCCCTCAGCCCAAGCCCCGCTGCAGCCGAGGCAAAGCTCGCAGGAGAGGCATGCATGGCGGCCTGGTGGACCACTTGTGACGTTATGTGGCTGTGTTCCTCGGACTGGGAAGCGTCAGACGTGTAAGAGTCTTCTAGCCGCCTCCTCCTCTTTATCCGCCGCCATTCTTGACTTATGTGAGCTGCTAGCTGGCCTGTGAAGCATCAAAGTGAGACAGAGGGAATGCGAAACTCAATCATATGTAAATTACGCCACATATTTCACAGAATAGCCACCTTCCTTTTCCATTCACACTTACGGATCCTCCCCATATATGTACACATGTAATACCCCCCCAATTTTGAGCCAAATATTGCCTGCTGTAAAATGAGGAATGTTCGCATGCATTTTAATTTCGCGAATTTCACAAGAGCCAAGATTTGCGAAATTAAAATGCACATGAAAGTTCTTGTCTACACTATATGCATTAAATGTTAGAGGCAACTCACGAAAATTTCATGTTGTGAAGAAGGCCATTGGCTCCATCGGCTTCGCGAAAATATTGTGTTTTACAGTATATTGCATTTTCCAGGTCTAGCTGCGAGTGAATCCTACCAAATTTGGTATCATATGAAAGAACTAGTTCATCTATCTTATGAGAGCGCTGGTATGAGTCTGACAACAGATTGATGTAAACATTGTTAGAATCACACTTAATCCCATATCTCAGCATCTGCTTCCGTACATGAACCAGTGTGAGGCATGCAGGTAGTTTTGGATATGCTGAATTCGACGGTGTAGTTATTTCTTGCTGGCTCTACAATGTCGTATGTCTTCAAGTGGGTGTAATACCTTCAGGACACCTCTTACCATCATTCTTGTGATGCAGCCAACATTTTAGGCATGACTATAAATACGTATGCAAGGCCCCATGGTAACATCCGTGCACACGTTTATAACACACATTGCTATTACATGGTATTTGTGGCCCAAAGCTGGATTGTGTGTGCATGCATGCAGCTGTATGGTGTGTGTACAATACATGCGGACTTGTTGCCTACAGCAATGCCATTCACTCCTGTTATGATACATGTATGATCCTGATTCGTAATGTGCATGTACATGTATACACACAGACACAATCACAGTCCTGTTGTATTAAGGAATATGGATTTGTAATTAACAACATGAAAAGAGTAAACCTACCAGTATTCGGACGCTTTAGCTTTTCTGCAATATTTTTACATCTACATTACATCTACAACAATGTACATGTAAAATATATCAAACTTATGAACTTTAATCTCAATTTTGAGGAATTTCAGAATATCAAAATTATCGCTAGATGATAACCAGAATACATGTACAACAGCCCCCCGCCAGAATTCGGTCAGGTGGCATGCACGTTCAAGCCACTGAAAAATGTGCCGCGCCATGCCTTGTTGGCGCAAGGTCGAACAAAGGACAATGCGGCGCCCATTAGGCGTTGGTGTCCGAGTTTTGACTTGTACTCAACCCCTGTACGTACATTTAGTCATTACATTGACACATAAGGAGATTTTTGTTTTTCTTTTGCGTTTTTGCAGATACCGTCACACTCTGAGCTTGCAATAATTGAAAAATCTTGTAACAGAGCAGTGTATTTCTTGATTTTTAGCACTTTTTGGTGACCCTAATTCTTAATGCTGGACTGAATTCCCACAGATTTTGGAAAAGTTGCACTGATTTTGCATAGTCTGGGGGGAAACTTTGGGATTTTGGATGGATTGTTGGCGGTGACTCAAAAGGGACTTTCCTGTTGTGAAATGCAGTGCCAATATGTGAAATGATGTGATATGCGTGTGTTGTGACAATAGAATTTGCTGGCTTGTAATTGTTGGTAGGTGATCGAATTCTAGCCAGTGGTTGAATACTGGTTGGCTTACACTTGATAAATACGTAGAGCCGTAGCTGTTTAATGTGTAAAAAAAGCACTCACAATGCATCAGAAAGCCAGAGAAGAACAAACCCCATAAAGTGTACATGCTGATGCAGTTACTACCTGGTAAATGTACCACAAGCCGCCCATAATTCGAACAAAACGCCATCCAAAATTTGACCGCCTGCTATACATGTACACGTATATATATATGTAAAAACCCTAATACCTTTTGCGCCAATCAAACCTTGGCACGGGAGGTCGAACCTTGGTGCGGGTGCCAATACAGATCTAAGGGTTGAATACAAGTGCCAACTTGCCAGAATTTGGCCACAAATGGGTGCCGCAAAGTCTCTGATGAACACTTTGTGCCAACAAGGTATGGTTAGGTGTCTAAAACATCGACACCCTAACGTTTTCCTATCAATAGAAACTTACAAATCTGTAGAATAGAAATCTACATGGGTTTACAATTTGCTTGAAATTTTACTCACATGTAAAGAAAATACTCCGAATTCACAAGTGTGCATTAAAAATATGATTTGCAGTACACGCTCTAGGATAAGTGCTTCGAGCACATGGGGTTTTATTTTGACGCACTTACAAAAGTACAATGTACATTTAAGTGAGAAAATTTCACTTTTGTTGGAGATTTTTTCCATGTTATCGGTTGGTTTTTGTAGAATGATAGTGTGTTAGTGAATGTGTGGTATACATGTATAAAGTGTGTGGCTGTGTTCAGCGTTATATAACCAAATAATTATGCTGTAGTGGCCGCAAACCGCCGGACGGCCACTAACTGCAACACTTACTCTATACCCAGTCATTGGGTGTCCGGACAGGTTGTGGGACCGGACGCGTACTGTAAAGTGCGTCTGGTTTGACAATTGACGCGCCTACATCAACAGTTGTTTGTCAGTGAGGAGCTGTGCGTAAATGCGTATTTAAAGTAAAATAAGCAAGTCAGTATAGTAAGGGTACTAGGTCATGCGCAGGGACTTAATGGTCGCGCATAGCGTAACTGCGTATAGCAAGCAATATTACGCGTAGGACTTAGCGCAAAATTTGCTGATACGCCCATGGAATAAACATACATGTACCTGACAACCGCTAAACATGAGAAGGAAGCAGGTAAGAAATTTTGATTTCGAACAAATTTTTCACTAAATTTCAAATGTTTTCCAAACAAATTTCCAATTTTTTGCCTTGTAATTTACCTACCATAGCTTAAAGGGATCGTATAGTTTTGGTTGAGACCTAATTTCAAGTTTCTAACATTTTTGGTGAGATAATGAGAAACCTCTTATGAAATATGAAAGAGCATGTAATTCTATGACGAATTCAACGTTTATTTGATGAAAATTGGTTTTGAAATGGCTGAGATATCCAAAAAAGAGCAATTCTAATAAGTGTGGGACCCACACTTTATTACGATCGCTTTGTTTTACTTTGTTTTTGGATGTTTCAGTCATTCCAAACCCGATTTTCATCAAATAAACTTTGAATTCCTCTTAAAATGGTATGCTCTGTACTATATTATAAGTGTTTTCTTGGTATCTCGCAAAAATGTAAAAGCCAAATTTTCATCTCCACCAATACTGTACCATCCCTTTAAAATCTTTTTTAAGGATGTTGTAGCCTAGACGTGTCGTCTCTGCCGTCTCGCTTGTCTCGTTCGTATGATCGTAGCTGATAGAATTCGTAATTTGTTCGATCGATCGTTTATAATATTCTACGAAAGCAGAAGCACGTTACAGCCACAGAGAGGGGCAGACACTTTCACACATGAAACTACATAGGGCAGCTGCGCAACCTTTACATACCCCGACAAATTGAATGCATAAAATTAAGTCCAACATACAAACGGCGACAGCGCACTACTCCGTCATCATATCATCAGGAGATTCTGGGAGGTGATTTTTCTGCATTTTTGTGATATTTATTGAGAAATTCAGGTACGATTGTGGAATAATTTCTATTATAATGCACTTGTCAATGTAATGACACACCCTACTACCCCCGGACATGGGTGCGTCATGGTCATTTTTTGACTGACAACACAGGGTTTTTGACGGACACGACAGTCACTTTTTTGACGGACAAAACGCTGCAAGTGACGAACACCGCAGTCACTTTTTTGACGGACAACACGTTGAAAGTGACGCACACCTCGGTCACTTTTTTGACGGACATCCTCGGTACATTTGACGCACCCCCGAAAATACTGAAAGGATTTTTGCATACGTTTTATTCAAGCAATTTCATTTTCTTTTGGTTCGTGAACATAATTTGTAAAAGTTTTGGAAAGTTTCCCTTACTTACCCTGGCCCTGTAAGCACCGTACCGTCATTCACTGTACATCACGCTGCTGCATGCTCCGATACTATTCTGTACGTACATTTATAGTGTGTATTCTGTGCATGCGATCCATACACGACAATCACATGTGTGCAGATGCGCTGTGTGTGCGCTGCCATTGCTAGTCCGGTGGATGCATACTGCAGCGCAGGTACACACCACGCCACGGCATTCCCGCGACTGTGGGCGCGAGTACACACAGCCCAGTCGTCGCTGTACGTAGAGATTCGCACTATACAGCGTCGCGCGTCTCGTCGGGCTAATCCCGCGAGCAGAAAATGGCATGCGGCAGGCAGTTTCGTCTGCTGCCGCTTCTTTTACTGTCAAAAATTCGCCTTTGTCACCACAGAACATTATTTAGAAAATGTGAGGAGAAAGGGTGGCTTTTAAATTATTTGCTTGCCAGATTCTGGCAAGCAAATAATTTAAAAGCCAGATTCTGGCAAGCATTTTCCCCTCTTATTCCAAAACGCTTCCCGACTTTGATTTTCACTTGCCGCGGGAAAACGCTCACTGTAATTTCACTTGCGGTACGTGTATACGGTACTGGTATACTTAGCGTGCAAAAATGCGTGCAGTTTTCCATAGTAAGTGACGCACCCCTCGGTTCAGAATAATGCGTGTTATTTTCCATAGCCAAGTGACGTACCATGACGCACCCCTCGGTCAAAAATGTGACCGACAATGATGGGACTTTGACGCACCCCTCGGTCAAAAATTTGACGGACAAAGCTGGTAAAATGACGAACACCTGGGTCACAAATTTGACGGACCAAACGAGGAAATGACGCACCCATGTCCGGGGGTATACGGGTAGTGGGGTGAGTCATTACATTGACAAGTGCATAGGGCCATAAGAGCATCACAAATTATCGTGTGCAATATCTAACCAACCTCAACCATACACGAAGAGTCTTAAGTGTCCGGACACCCAACCCCCCATCCTAACATTAAAGCAAGCCGCCCATCGGCCATAATTCACCAGTAACACCGCCAAAAATTTGACTGCCCGCTACATGTAAAACCTATAGCCTTTTGCGTGTGGTCGAATTTTGGCATGGGAGGTCACTTGGGACAGTTTGCTTTAATTTAGGTTCAGCCATTTCTAGGACACCATTTCACCTAACTATACACAGCCCAGTCGCTGTGTACATGGTACGTCGCGACAGGGCTGTACTCGCACGACCACCAACCACTAGGAGAGCGACGTAATCGTATCACGATAGCTTTGACTTTTGATACTTACGATCATTTTTGTCACCTCAAACTCATCGAGTATACTCTTCAATATTTACTCTACATCTGATGGTATTAGTATTCAAATGTACGCAATGAAACTTACCGAAATTGATCATCATATCCAGCATGTCCACACGGTACACAATCTTTCACGCCAGGCCAAGTTTAGATATCGGGTGGTCACGTGATGTGAATGCCCTTTCAAAAGGTCGCGCTGTAGACCGTGCTGCTACACTCAAGCAGCGTACGCACGGTTACTAGTATACAGTTATAAACTGTACTGGGCTTGGCGGCGGCAGGCGTCTGGTCGGGCGAGTAACATTGAGCTCCATACCACGGTTTTTGTGTAGCAGACGCCAAGGTTTGTTCGACACTTTCAACGCACACGCGCTCGCTCTGGAGCACATCCGGTCACGCATGCGCATAAGTCAAGGCGCCATTTTGAATTCTGCAACGACGAAGCCCGACGGTCAGGAATTGCGCCAGAAAGTGTCATTTATTTGTTCCACGGACTTATCGCAAGTGGTCTCCATGGACCCAGTGTGGCGAACTATTCTTCTATAATAGAAACATGCATTTAACGTGAGTAAAGTATTCTGTTTAAAGGAGAAAAGTATACATGTTCCTAAGTTTTGTAGCTGTGTTGAGGTTCCTCACTTCGAGGCTGCATGCCGTGCTCGTCAGACGCTGTTTTCGCATAGCGTAACAGTGTCTGGTCGGGCTACATTTCACCAAACCATATCACATTCACAACTTACACAATGACAAAAGTCAAGATTAAGGAAACAAGGATGGCCTGAACCTAAAATGTATCATCCTCCCACCCCCTCCCCCCCCCAAAAAAAAAAGGAGAAAATGCTTTTCGTCTTCCCAATTAAAAGCGAAAAAGTCTTGACCCCGGAAGTAGATCATCGACTGTGTTTCCTCTTCGTCCCAAATCAACTCCACCCCCCCCCCCCTTTATTCAAATAAAACATCCCGTTCCAGAACTCTATGTCGAATTCTCACCTGGTGAAATTCGTGGAGTAACTGGTGAAAACGGTGATTGCTGAAGACTAGGTTTTGATGAAGGGGTTGACGGTGTAATGATTGGTGAACATCGCCTTCGTTTAGGTGATGTGCCAGGACTGTGAAGTGGGTCAAAATCTAGAGTCCGTTTGAGTGTTGCACAGGCCATCGTCTATCCAAAGAAAGCCGCACTTCGGGGCTTAAATTCTCACCGACGCGATGGCCAATTCTTCTCAAAGGGAGGTTAACAAGTGGATTGGATTCCACTTCAGCTGAAAAGCACGAATCTTCCTCCCAATTTGCGTGAAATATGGCGATGATCGACGATTGAAAAATATGATACAGCTTTCCCGATCCACGGTTTCTGTACGTCGGTCAACTGTCAACCACTCGTCGTCGTCGTTGTACACTTTGCCTAAGCAGCAATTTGCATAGCTGTAACGTACCGGTACATGTATGCGGTGTGTGTATAAACGCTCTGCGTATTGCTAACTGCTGTGTGTGAAATATTCTAAAGAACAAAACAAATGGCAGATTGTACTCAACAGATGGCGCTGTATTGCCTCTTGTGTCTTGGACCAGCATAGAGAATGTAGCAGAATAACTTCTTCTTCTTCTTCTGATTAAGTCTGCCTCCTTAGGTTGCGTCTTTGCAGGTCAAGACTAAAAAGAAAACAAAAATAAAGCAACGGGTTACTAAACTAATATTATTATAAGAAATGATTTTTTTTTAGGTAAGACATACCATGAAATACAATGTGATGTCAATATGTATGTAATTTTATCGCAAATATCCAAGGTTAATTCACTCCAATGCAAGTTAATAGATGCCATAAACTCAAATAAAGCTGATACAAGGTATAATAATAAATTATGCTTTATTGTGTTTACGATCATCTAATCTGAATAGAATTTTCATTGAAATGGTAAGAAAAGAAGAAAAATATGCATGGTGGTGTAATTGCTTACCACACGCTTTTCTTGAGAAAATGAAAATTGGCACCACCCCATTACCTGCATATTAAATAGATACTGATGCCATCACCATAGTGTCAAAAATCTCCACTTTAATGTCACGCCTCTCTCTGTCTTTTTTTTT
The DNA here is from genome assembly GCA_033980235.1 of Diadema setosum. Classification (NCBI taxonomy): domain Eukaryota; kingdom Metazoa; phylum Echinodermata; class Echinoidea; order Diadematoida; family Diadematidae; genus Diadema; species Diadema setosum. Next base: position 22,922,279 of record CM067076.1, read on the forward strand.
TTTTTTTTTTTTAAAGAGGATAGTGTATTTGAAGAGTTTGTTTGCAAAAACCGATAAGTCCATTTTTGAAGAATTTGAAGTACGGTCGCTGTCATAAAGTACAAAATAATACCTTTAAAATGATATATTGGTCATTACATAATAAGGGTACATTTTTGAAGTTATGGTAAAAAGAAGTAAAAATTTTCTTATTATTCTCCTTATTTTTCTTGACCTTTTATCGCAAATATCTCCATTTAGCAAATATGGACTTATCGGTTTTTGCAAACAAACTCTTCATTTTTTTAAAGGAATCTTTTTCCCTTCGCATCAGGAACATTAGTAACTAGGCAGGTTTGCCATTGTTAAAGTTTACTCCTTGGACTACCCAACTCCAATATTTCACCATTATTAATGATTATTAGATAAGAAAATGACAAGAGTTGTTTCAAAAAGGTGCTAAATCTTTTTTTTTTTCACTGAATTGAACTTTTTTAATTAACATCTATTGTGTCAATTTTCAATAGTCTCGTAAAGTAAACTCTTCAAAGTATTGAAAGTGTTGTGAGAAAATTGTTAAATCAAGCAATGGAATATAAATTTTGTTCAAAGGTGTTAGATCAATTTCTGTTTTGTAAAATAAAGGGCTAAATCCAGCAGGATCCAATCACAAACAATTTGTGCACGCTTGACCCCACTTTGACCTCAGAGTGCTTGTTATAAGGCCATGCAGGCTTGTCAGCGCTCCTAAATATCTTTGTTGATTTATATGCAGATTTATATATCTCATGATTATTATGTGAAATGTTCCACTGCTATATGCCCACTCTCTAAAAAATCGAGAGAACATATTCACTCTTGAAGGAGTGGATACCAAAAAGAGTGAATTTAGAGTGAAATAAGGAGTGAATTTTGAGTGAAAATATTCATTTTCACTCTTTTCAGAGTGACCTCAGTGCAGGGATCCACTCAAAATCTTCGAATGATCCCTGAGGTCACTCCAAAATTAGTGAAAATGAAAATTTTCACTCAAAATTCATTCCAATTTCACTCTAAATTCACTTTTTTTTAATTCACTCCTTCAGAAGAGTGAATATTTTCACTCGATTTTTTTTTTTTTTAGAGAGCATGATTAATTCGTCAGAGAGATGGAGGAAGCAGGCGGGAGAATGTAGGGAGATAACAAATCATCACATAAAAATACACAAGATCAGAAAAACTATTATATAGTAACTATATATCATGTACGCTTTGTTAAAGCTAAAATTTCCGCTGCAAAAGGTGCTAAATCCACAATATCTGAAAATCGTTAATTCTTCAAAATTAGTGTAGTCACGTAAATTTTTCGGAGGCATGTGTAAATTTTCTTAATCCCTTTTCGGGCCCATGGTAAGGCCTAATAAAATCAGTGACGGGACATAATAAAATCACTGCATGCATAAAAACGTAGAAAAATATAAAATGATAGTAAATGAATTCCTCTCCTTAACATCAAAAGTGGATTTTGGAAAGGAACTCCACAGAAACTCATCAAAAATACAGAACACTCCTCAATCAGACTTGCAATATAGGCGAATACTTAACTCAGAAATCTAACCACGCTTTAGTCCATTCACTGGCAGTCCAGTAGGCAGATCCGATTTAAGTTTGTTGGTGATTTTTTTTTTCTCCCACTCAGACCTTCGGGATCAATAATAATTCACACACACAAAAAACTCTCTCCTATCTCCATGAACAGCTGAAGTCGCAAGATGCACCAGTCATCTTTCAAGGGAATGGTATATTTTTGAGGTGAGATGTGGCTTCAGGTTTCAAACTGTTTGTGTGTGTGAGAGGGATAATGAGAAACCGTTACAAGTTTGTTTGTTTGTTTATTTGTGGTTTTTTTTTAACTTCTATAGAGATGTGCCCCAAGCATTTCAAATTGATCGCATGTTACTTTTACTTATAATACTTATATTTTTTGTAGAAAATAGAGTCAATGAACCTGATTCTGAACCCCCGGATCTTGAATTATGAGAGCATATACGATTCTAAGAGGAATTAAAAATTTATTTGATGACAATGGATTTTGAAATCGCTCAGAAATCCAAACACAAAGTTCTAATAAAAGGTGGGACCTACTTTTTATAGGGACCTTTTTTTGTTTTACTTTGCTTTTTTTGATAACTCGACCATTTCAAAACCGACTTTAATTTGAATAGAATGATTTTGACTCCCCTTAGCATTCCATATAACTCTTCCATATTTCATAGGGGCCTATCCTAGTGTTTTCTAATATGTATACATCACAAAAAGTTAAAATCTGAATCTGATGATAGGACTAATTATGTAATTCATTATCATCAGTTTTTTCAAGTTACTGTTATCATCGTTTCTATAGCTTCTACTCCTGCGACTATATGATCAGACCTATCTATTACTAAGAAAGGGTTGGACTAAATCTTATTGTTTGGATAAAAAAAAAAAAATCTATCAAGAGACGGAAAGTTGTGATTTATGCACATATGAAAAGACACACATGTATGATAATTATATCGACGGTGGATATAAGGGCGCTGAACATGGAAAAGCACATCACAAACTGATAATTCATTAGGGGTATACCTATTACATTATTGATATTGGTACTGAATTGCAATTTTGTTGAGATTGAACTATGAAGTCTTTTCAACTTCACATCGCCATACTGATAATAACAACATGTTGGTTCAAATGGTTGTTTCCAAGCTGCCGTAAAACTGGGTAGGGGTAGAAGTGCTACATCATGTCAAACTGATTCCAGGTGTTGTCATTTTACATAAGAGCTAGAATAAAGAAATTGCCAAGGCAGTTCCTTCTAAAGAGCTTGGATAATGAATAGGGTGACTAGACTCGTGAATTTGGTAGCATTGTGCAAGTTGAAAGTAGAGCTCCTTGTTTTATATACTAGTCTATGGCATCCAGTTTTTTTCATACATTTTGCCTTTGCTTGATATTGCTTGATGTGCATGCTGAAACCTAAACGACCACTCGATCTTCCTAAAAGACGTATGGTAAACTAGACTAATGCAATCAAGAAGTCAACATGGTTCACCTTGATAGTGAAAATTCTTCCTCTCCTACAAGTAAAGGCGAGAAAAGATCTCGTCTCTTAACCTACAGCTTATACGCCTTCGGGTTTTTAGTAAGTATAAGGCAGCATAGCAATATTTGTGAACTTTACGCAATCTGAATGTGACTTTATAATAGATTCATAATTCAACGTGTTGACTTCTTCACCGGCCGGCCGGTAGTGCATGGTGCCACGTACCGGCCAGCACATCCGTCACTGACTCGCCACGGTACACCCGGGCGGCCGCCCGGCCACTGACGATCATCTCCCCCGGACTTTCCGGCTAAATTATGCTCGTTGTACGCTACTACGTAACTACTAACCGGCGTGATCATGATTCATGAAAACATGATGCTATGTTGTTTGACCTAGGTTTCTAATCGTATTAAGTGCATAATTCGTATAACTTTCCCGAATAACACAAAACTCGCTATTTAAGTGTGTAAAATGATCTAAGTCTAAATGTCAATGTCATGACTAAAACTAAATTTACTTATTATGAGTTGAAAGCTGATGTTCAACTAGCTACACGACAGCGGCTGCACCTCTATTCCTTCGCAGACGTTGTCATTTTTCAGTGTGGTTCTGCGACTCCTTCATGAATATCTTTATTAATCGTGGAAAACTAAAATACCAGGAATTATCGTAATCTATGATAATCATTCAATAATCGTTATGCGATTTTTTGTTTAATTACGTCAAAAACTCACCGAAATCTGTGGCTGAAATCAGGTCTGTAAACGTCCTTATTGCTTCACTCCTCATCTGCGTGTGATTTGAATGGCATTCACTCAGAGTCTCGTATACTACAACGACAACGTACAACGTAGGTAGTCAGAGAGGCGCCCTCTAGCTCTCCGACTACCTACGTTGTACGTTGTAGTATATGAGAGTGAATGCCATTAAAATAACACGCAGATGAGGAGTGAAGCAATAAGGACGTTTACAGACCTGATTTCAGCCACAGATTTCGGTGAGTTTTTGACGTAATTAAACAAAAATTCGCATACCAATTATTGAATGATTATCATAGATTATGATAATTCCCTGTACTTTAGTTTTCCACGATTAATAAAGATATTCATGAAGGAGTCGCACAACCACACTGAAAAATGACAACGTCTGCGAAGGAATAGAGGTGCAGCCGCATCGCTTCGCGTCAGCGGCTGTGTGTAGTTAATGTTCAACAAAAAAATTTACAATTCTGAATTAAAAAGTAGCACGAAATGCACAAAATTTATGTATCGCACGAAATGCACAAAATTTATGTATCGCACAAAATTCATCCACAAACTGTATCCAACAGCTCAGATGTCAACAGATGTGGTCCACACAGATTCTTGAATTTAGTACAGAAATAGCAACCATTTTTTTTTTTTGAAAGGCAAATGAGAAAACAGAGTAAATTACAGTCAATTTTAAGTTGTACATGGAACTGATTGGTTACCGGTTGTTTACAGTAAAATGACTCACAGAATATATGTGCTTGTAACTGTTGAGTGCATGTGAAGGGTGTTCATTGTGATGTCAGAGCCTTGCACTAGAATAAAAACTATGAGTCGATCATGAGTTTAACTGGGAGTCAAAGGAAATTGGTATTAAAACGTCATTTGGGCCATATCTGTTTTTGCTCGAACAAAATTGCATGGCTGACAGGGACAGCATGCAATGGTACTTTCAACTACATGTCATGTGATGTGCAATCGTCCAATCAGATATATGTACATTCTTTTTAGGGGTTCTATAAATGATGATGATGATGTCCAGCTTGGCTTTGATGAAACTTGATGATATGTATTTTATTTATGTATTTATAACTTGAATTACAGTAGTAACAGTATTTACTTAATATGTTCATTCTACAAGTAATTGTCTAATTGTTTTCCTCATTGTTATCTTAAACAGGACTTGTTTGCTGTTGCACTGCTTGTTCCTAACATTACAAGACATGCCACACAGTTGGGTGGGTCACCAACATACGTGGGTTTATCAGGTAAGTTTTTAAGTCCGGAGAGGTCAAACGTGCTGTCTAACAGCAGCATGTGCAGAATAAAAAAGAATGTTAAAGGGGAAATCTAGTCCAAATATAAGTAGTCTGAAAAGAAAGAGTAAAATATTACCAGTTCAACGGTGTAAATTTGATCGAAATCGGATGAAAAATAGGGAAGTTATGACATTTTGAAATTTCGCTATTTTGGGGGGAACCGTTCTTCAACAGTCAGTATGATATGCAAATGACAAAGTGAGCATGTCATACCCTCACAACTTACCATATAGTTTGTACATACTATTTTTTACATTTCCAGGTTTTCATTCAAATGCAATTATGCTCGAGCCTCAAATCCTCATATATCTAAATGATCACTATTCTGAAGTTATTCAACCAGGAATAGCGTCATGTTTCCGACTTTAAGGACAGAAACGTTGAATTTTCGTCATTATTATTTTTTTTTTGTACATGATCAATTGAAAAATTGTGAGGGTATGACATGGTTATCTCTCTTATTTGCATATTCATACCCACTGTACAAGAACTGTTTTGGAGAAATTATCAAACCGTAAAAATTTCATAACTTCCTTATTTTTCATCCGATTTCAGTCAAATTTTTACTGCTAAACATAAAATTTTACTCTTTTTTATCAGACTAACTTATATTTATACCCCCGCCAAACGAAGTTTGAAGGGGGTATATAGGAATCAGTGGACGGTCGGGCGGTCGGTCGGGCGGTTGGTCGGGCGGTCGGTCCGTTGCAAATCTTGCGTCGCGAACTACTTCCTCAGTTTTCAACCGATTCCCATAAAACTTGGCACAGATGTGTGCCTTGGGTTGTAGATGTGCAAGACGTATTTTTTGACAGTACCCAAAAGTACGTTGCCGTGGTAACGGCATATTATGGGCAAAAATGGGTACAAATCTTGCGTCGCGAACTTCTCCCACAGTTTTTGATCAATTTTTATGAAATTAGGTACAGATGTTCATCTGAATATGTTAATGTGCAAGACACATATTTCCGCAGTGGTAAAAAGTGCGTTGCCATGGTAACGGCATGTTATTGGTAAAATATAGGGCAAAATGCTTCATGGCAAAACTGCTTCATCAGTGTTCTTCCAATTCTCATGGAATTCATATTGAATGTTTGTTTAGGATATAGGTCAGCATGACACATTTCTTGACAGTTACAAAAAATACGTTGCCATGGTAACATGCTCACATATTATGAGCCAAAATGATGGAAAATTTTGTGTTGCAAACTACTTCCTCAGTTTTTGCCCAATTTCCATGAAACTTGGTACAGATGTGTGCATTTGGTTGTAGATGTGCAAGACGCATTTTTCGACAGTACCCGAAAGTACGTTGCCATGGTAACGGCATATTAATGGCAGAAGATCAAGGAAAGATCTTGCGGATTTAACTACTTCCTCAGTTTTATGACCAAAGCTTATGAAATGTTGTTTTGACCAAAGCTTATGAAATGTTGTTTGGCGGGGGTATAACCAGTCGCTGTAGCGACATTTCTAGTTGGACTGGATTTCCTCTTTCACCTCAGAGTATATGAGTTTTCAGTTTCATTAAATGTAGATTATTTTAATATGTTGCATCAACCATTGTATCACATGAACTCGTAAATGAGATCCTACAATTTTCAAATTGCTTCCCCCTGTAAACTTTGATACAGAACATTAAGCATTGCTCTTGCAGTGAAATGACACTACATGTCAGATCAGAGATGACTGTAATAATATGACCCCGTTTACAGTGCGAGGCTCGGCCGCGGCTTGGCCGCGGCCGAGTCCAGCCCCGCTTCAGTGTAAACGCGCAAAAGGCCAAATGCGAGGCCAAAATTGGCCTTACATTTGGCCTCGCTCTGGAGGTGGTCTCGGCCGCGGCCAAGCCCGGCATTTTCTTGGTGTAAACGCAAACTGGGCCAAATGCGCGGCCAATTGCGCGGCCAGTTTTAGTCTGGCTTCCAAACCCTGTGCTTGTATCTTTCGCTGTTCAGGACATTAACCCCCTCAACGTCGAAAACTAGTATAGTTTAAGGTGGTTTTGTCCTGCAAAGGATTTTTTCCTTCGGCAAAGGCCTTTGCCCGAACGGCGACTTTGTCGCCACGGAATTCAGTTGGCAAAGGGTCTGAAAACCAGACAAAACCAAATTGCGTTTTATAGTTTACAAGCAGAGCGCCACTACGACCAAATAATGAAAGGTTTGAATCGAAAGCGCGGCCGAGCCCAGCAGTGTAAACGGACAAAATTGCGAGGCTCAGCCGCGCAATTGAGGCCGGGCTCGGCCGCGGCCAAGCCCGGCCCCGCACTGTAAACGGGGTCTAAGAGTAAGATCAGATCAAGAAAATGATGGAAATATCATCAAAATTGGACATATATAAAAGCAAAAAAGCTGGAATTAAAAAAAAAAAAAGTTTTCACCATGGTTTCACATAGCTGTGACATTAGTTACAACCCCACTTAGAATTATTCATATTAACTTAGTCATAAACACACTCGCTGAGTACTCTCCTATTTCGTACTAAAGAAAAAAAAAATGAAAAGAATTATGTTTTATTTATGATTTAGTGACTGCAGTTTTATTCTCCCTGAAGGTCATAATTGCTGGATAATTGAAATGCAGCTAATATTTGATAGGAAGGACAAGGCTTTTGTTTTTGATTCCACATTAAGAAGGGACAAATTGTGAAGTTTTGTGTGTCATAGGTCACTGGGGAAGCTTGTGAAACCATGTACCTCATAGCCTTATCTGATTTACATATATGGTCGCTGCTAACTAGTATCACTTCCCTGAAAATTTTGTAACATGGTAAGTTTGAAAATTTAAGTTTAATTTCAAGTTTGAAAGCTCTGTCAGTTCAGGTCAAGGTGTGATGAAACCTCTTTAGGACTTTCTATTCAATTGATCGTACACTGTTTCAAAGCCAAGTTGAGCATGGGTGAAACTGCATTCTCAATTCCTATCAGAATTTGAGTTTGTGTTGATGCAGGGAGAATACTTGGAAGCAAGAGGAGAATTGAGAAGAACAATTGAATGATAAAGAGAAAGGGACAGAAGAGAAGGGAAGAAGGGAAGAATTTGATTGCAAAAACGGGTTAACCGCCATTTTTGTCGAGCCCACCGGAGGTGCGGGGAGACTAAGGGATCGCCTGCGGCGTCTGTCCGTCCGTCGTCCATCTGTAACGCTACAAAAACTTGAATAACTTTCTACTGAGGACTTCAAGTTCAATCAAACTTGGAGGGAAGAGTGTTTATACAAAGTTACACATTTCGCTAAACATGAAGTTCACCTCAAGGTCAAAAGTCATAGGCAGGGGTCAATGAACTTTAGGGCCCAATGTGAAGTTGATACTGCACGTTTCGACTATGGCGCATAACTTTTGATGTATGTGTCCGTTTGTAACCAAACTTGAATGCAGAGCTACCAAGTCTCACGCATTCTGCGTGAGACTCAAGCATTTAGGGGCCGTCTCACGATCTCACGCATGGCACCCATTTTTCTCACGCATCGGGCGAAGTCTGCAAGTTGGGCCTATAATAATGAGCAGAACTCAAAAGATTAAAGTGATAGTTGCAATTGTATGTATATTTTCTGTTGTCTTTCAAAATAAGTAAAAAATAGTCTATTAAGTAAGCACCTGATCGCACCATTAAGAGCTAAACATTTAAAAAAGCTCCCTACCGTGGGAGGCCACAGGTGGGAAAAATAGCTCCCACGCCCTCGCTCGCGCGCACATTCGCTCGCCGAGATGCAGAGTCATGAAAATCTCACTCATAAAAATTGTTTGAACTTGGCATCCCTGTGAATGGCAGATGTCCCTTGGGGAGTTGAAGGTCACCACAAGGTCAAAGGTCACAGACAGGGGTCAACGAACTTTTAGGGCCCAATGTTCAGTTTTTACGGTGCGTTTTCATTATGGCTCAAAACTTAAGATCCATATGTCTGTTTGTGACCTAACTTGGATGGTAGATGTCCCTTGGGGAGTTGAAGTTCATCGCAAGGTCAAAGGTCACAGACAGGGGTCAACAAACTTTTAGGGCCCAATGTTAAAGGGAACGTACAGTTTTGGTTGAGACCTAATTTAAGGTTTCTAACATTTTTTGGTGAGATAATGAGAAACCTCTTACGAAATATGAAAGAGCATGTAATTCTATGTGGAATTCAACGTTTATTTGAGGAAAATTGGTTTTGAAATGGCTGAGATATCCAAAAAAAGAGCGATTCTAATAAAGTGTGGGACCCACACTTTATTAGGATCACTTTGTTTTACTTTGTTTTTGGATGTTTTAGTCATTCCAAACCCAATTTTCATCAAATAAACTTTGAATTCCTCTTAAAATGGTATGTTCTGTGCTATATCATAAGTGTTTTCTTGGTATCTCGCAAAAAGTTGAAAGCCCAATTCTCATCTCCACCAATACTGTACCATCCCTTTAAGTTTTTACGGCACGTTTTGATTATAGCTCATAACTTTTGATCCCTACAATGTATGTCCGTTTGTGATCAAACTTGGCTGGTAAATGTCCCTTGGGAGTTCAAGGTCACCACAAGGTCAACGGTCGTAGGCGGGGTCAATCAACTTCCAGGAGTTAAAAAAATATTAATTTCTTCTTTGTGAATGGATGAGGCACATTTTGGCACTTGCCTAGTTAAACATAGAGTCAAAAGGGGCATGAGCTTTCGATCCTAGCAGAATCTTTGTCAGAGGCAAAATGACAAACAGGCAGGGAAAGCAATCACATAAGGACTTCGCACAACAAGAACAGTCAGGGATGGGCTAGGGACACAAAGAAAACAAAAGGGGAGGGTAGGAGTTCATAGGCAAGGAGCCCAACAGGTAAAGGGAGGGGATTAGAGCAGGAGGGTAGACAGACAAAAGGCAGAGGAGGGACAGTGATGATCCCGAGGACCATGGGGGGGGGGGGGGGGGGCAACCTGTGAAGGATAAGGATGAATAGGGAGGCAACGTCAAACAAGATATTTAAGAGGGATAAAGAAAGGAAAAGAGTGAAAAAGCAACAGCATGGTTGCCCCCACGCTCTTAGATATTAACATATTAAAGTAACTCCATCATCAGATTGAGTGAAATTCCAGCAGTGCTGCACTTGTTACATATCAAGGAATATTCTTCAAAGTTATGATTTAAAATACCCCATGTTATTTTTTATTGGTGGAAAATTGAGCAAAGAAAATGGGATTCCATCGAGATTCGAACCAGAGACCTCCGGATTGCTAGCCCGGTGCTGTACCGACTGAGCTATAAAAAGAGCTAGTACAGTGTTCGTCCCAGAAACCCTAAATTTTCAAAGCTCGAATGGTCAGAAGCTATAGCAGTGTTTTGTTTGTGACACACACATACACACTTGAACCTGGCATAAACGTGAAGGATAATTCAACTTGGGGATAAATGTGAGGGATCACCGAAGTGATGCAGCTTTTTGAGTGTAACAAACACAAACAAACAAACAAAAAATGACCAGAAATGAATAATATTTATTAGTGGAATATTGAGCAAAGAAAATGGGATTCCATCGAGATTCGAACCCGAGACCTCTGGATTGCTAGCGCGGTGCTCTACCGACTGAGCTATAGAAAGCCCTAGTTCAGTGTTCGTCCCAGAATCCCTAAATTCTCAATACTCGAATGGTCAGAAGCTATAGCAGTGTGTTTGTGTGTGACACACACGTACATGTACACACTTGAACCTGGCATAAACCCGAAGGATAATTCAACTTGGGGATAAATGCGAGGGATCATTGACAGCTTTAATCACAAATATCTCAAATGAGCACAAATGGAATTGACATGTTTTGTAATCAAACTCTAAGTTTAGTTGTAATAGTGCTACCTGTAAGAGCGCCACCTTGTGTCCAATGAAGGACTGATCGATATGATAAAATACCTTTGATGAGCCTACAACCAGACATGTTTGTATGCTGTATCATTATGCAAGTCCATGCAAAGGTATCACACCTTTTTTTCTATTCTTTCTAGCAAGAGGGGGGGGGGGGGGATGGGGGAGGAGAAAAAATAAGGAATATTCATGACATAATATACTATTTCATTTTATGCTGATTTTAACAAATGAATTCTGTCTGCTGGTTTTGTCTCTTTGAAAATGGGGGATAGTCATCCTTTGCTGCAGATCAATGTCAAATGGGAACATTGTAAAACTCAAGTATTTGGTCAAGAAGGCTGCAAAGACATTGTACTGGACCACATGAAATCAAGCGGGATGGCTAGTAACTGATCAGTGTGAATCAGTGGGAATGCTTGAGGATGATTGTTCCCATCCTTGTGGGATTCATTTAAGAGTACATTATATATCTATTGTTGTGTGTACAGCGACAAGGCGATCATTAAAGATAATAAAAAGTTTTGGTACTTCAAAAGTTTCCCTGAATTTCCGTGTTTCAGGTTAAAGTACCTTTCAAATAACTAACACTGTGAGACTTACTCGCCCCAAAGTGCTCTCATTTCTTAGTAATCATGCAATTAACTGCGACCAGCAGCCCCATACGCATAGCGTAATGGGGCTTCGCATTGTAGCATTCAGGATCATGACAGATTTAGTATCGCGGGTAAATATCAACTTAAAATCCAAAAATTCTTCAATTTGAAGACTTACCAATTAAGTTGAAGTCTTGAAAACAGGCTTCGGGCAACATTTGGTTCCGCCAATAGTCCCTTTCTGTTCGAATTGATGACTGAATGTGACTCGGTCGAGAGGACCTTGGAGAGCTACATACACTGATTACTACGGCCAGTGCATACGCACACATCACATGCGAACAAATTTCAAATCCACGAACGGATAAGATGTTTGTGTGCGCATGCGCTGGCCGTCAATTCAGTGTAGCTCTCCCAAGGTCCTCTCGACCGAGTCACATTCAGTCATCAATTCGAACAGAAAGGGACTATTGGCAGAACCAAACGTTGCCCGAAGCCTGTTTTCAAGACTTCAACTTAATTGGTAAGTCTTCAAATTGAAGATTTTTTTTTGGATTTTAAGTTGACATTTACCCGCGATACTAAATCTGTCATGATCCTGTAAGCTACTATGCGAAGCCCCATTTAGCTATGCGTATGGGGCTGCTGGTTGCAGTTAGCTACTCAGTATGCGTATGGGGCTGCACGCTGCTGGTCGCAGTTATCATGCAATAATGGTTTCGTACAATACGTGTACTACCTCGCCGCCGTAGGCGGCGGCTCTGGTACGAAACCATTATTGCATGATTACTAAGACATGAGAGCACTTTGGGGCGAATAAGTCTCACAGTGTTAGTTATATGAAAGGTACTTTAACCCTGAAACACAAACTAAGACAAGGAAATTCAGGGAAACTTTTGAGGTAATACTAAAACTTTATATTATCTTTAACCGGCCGTTGACGATCACCCCGTCACTGTACAGGCATGATAACCTGGAAACATTGAACTGCACATTACTTGAATATATGTGATCAGATGGTTATTCATAAAATTCTGTTAATCTGTGTCTTGCACTACTAAGACACTATAGCATTCCACTTGTCGAGAATTGAAGGCCATGTTTACCTGAGGGTTAGATGGTGCAATTTATTAAGACTACCAGTACATTCTGTTTTAAAGGATTTGTTGTTACCAAGAGGACTAACCATTTATTTGTCTGTGTGTAATTTTTTTTTTCTTGCTTTCAGGTTCCATTTACGGGACTCTTCAGCTGCTTTCGAGTCCACTTGTGGTTAGTATCAAGATGCAGATGCGTATCCGTGGAAACTCTTGATTACAATGTTCAATCTTTTCCATAAGGTGGTGATTTGGCTCAGTCAGTACTGCATCAGCCTCCCTATGCAAATGACCCAGGTTCGATTCGTAGCTGAGCAATGTTGCCTGTAATCATACTGTCCCCTCTAGTGATAGGCACGACACTCTGTCCCTCTGATAGGACATTAAATGTATGTCCTGTGTGTAAGTTACTCAGGACTTCTGCATGTAGGAGAACCCGCTTCATTCATTTATTGCAAAAAGCGGGGCACTAGCCAGGTGAAGTGGTCCACCAACCGTCCCCCATGAGAAAAATGGGAAATGATGCTGACCCCTTGTGGTTCACTCCACGGTGACTAGCAGTAGTCAGCAACCATATCAACCAGGCACATTGTGCCATACAAGAAGTAAGCTTAGAACAAAGGAAGAAGATGTGAACTTGATGGTGGGAACCCCAGGAGAACAATTCGTATAGATAGGGGAGCCCAATAACACTTAGATATTGATGTGATATACATATATACACATAAAAGAGAGAAAGAGAGAGAAAAAAATGGAGGTCCCACATAGATAAAAAGTAAGTCTTTTCCATGTAGGAAATATAGCCCTAGGCACAGCAGGATGCATTGAAGTTTATTGTCTTTTAATGAGGAAGGTGCTAACTGGCACAGTCTCAGCAGCGTATTTGAAATTATATGTAAGCTGCTGCGGAATGTAAGCAAAAGTTAGCAAGCTGCTTTGTGAGGGAGTTTGCAATGTGTGGCAAGGAGTTGACTTGTTAGAACTTGCCCTGGTGCTGCCTTAGGAGGAGATGAGAAACTGGCCTCGGTACTTTGTTCGAGGACAAGACGGCCAGACAACACCGTTTTAAGACTCGCCAAGGTAGTGAGGCACCTTTTTCTTCTATTCTTTGTTTTGTCAAGCAAGGTGCCTTGGTGCGTTGTGAGGAGTTGCCTTCTTGCCTTTTCATTCTCATCGATGTGCCATGGCGATTTTCAACAAGTTGCCTTGTCACCCAACGTACAAGTGTCTGTAGTCGATTGTATACCTGGAAAAAGAGCAGAAAATTCGGGGTCATCCCAAGAGTCATACAGTACGACATTGAAATGAGGTCCAGGAGTCGTAAAGCCCACGAGTCATGCAGCCCATGAGTTTGACACTAGGTAAAAACAGCCCACAAGTTCGACACATACAGTACATAATGGGGCTTAATGTGTCGGTCTCGTGGGCCTTGTTTGCTCAGTGTCAAACTCATGGGCTGTATGACTCATGGGCTGTATAACTCGTATGTATGATTCATGGGTGTCGGTCTCGTGATGTGCACCTGAAAATTCTTGGATTTGTATAGTGCAAACTTCAATCTGTCGTACACAGGCAGTAGAGAATGCTTCCAACAGCAATACAGGTACTCAACCTTGGGGATATGGTGAATCATAATACAAGGGGGAAAAAAAAGAGTGGATGTGTTGTGCAATTATGATGCCTATAGCCTGCTTGTCATCAATGTATCGGGTCAGCAGAGGTCATGCACAGGTGTACGGTGCTATGTGGGTGAATGATAGATAGATAGATAGAGAGAAGGGGGGGGGGGAGCAATGCTGAGAGTGAGAGAGAAATAAAAAAACTTGGGGAGGGGGCATCCTGTGAATGTGCCTTTAAGAAGAAAAAAAAAAATCCTGCTTTGTCAAACAGGGCTCCCCCTCCCCAGTGATCACAAATTATCGATATATATGTATCTTCTACAGTGCACCTTACTGCATTGTTATTATTATCATAGTTTAGAAGAGTTTCTAGTAAGTTGCATCATAATGCTGTGATGATTTAGCGCTTAAAGCTCCTATGTCTCATAACCAGAATGCGAAGCAATGACTGGGATTCCCCAAAGCTTTTGATATCTTGAGGGCACACTCTCTTTCTGTTCTACTGCTAAAGTAACATACTCCGCAAAGTAACAGAGAAAGTGAGAAAGCTATGTGCCCCTGCTTTCCCATTGCCATAACTTTCAAACCTAGTAAATGGTTCTGAATGATTAATTTACTTTCAAGTCTATGAATGAGTTTTAGAAGTGTCTTTATTGTAGTGAGCCCCTAGTTTTTAACCACATTTTCACAATTAGATGGCTTTGAGAGGGTGTGGTTTCAAGGCATGTATCAACAGAATGCCCAGTACCTAGACTGCTTTCTTTTATGGATATACAATGTACATGTATATTTGTTGAATAGTATACAAATAATGAATGTTTATGAGTGCAATGGACAGAATATTTCCTGAGGTGACAGATGAAATAATTTCATCTTTCACCGAATGAAATATTCTGTCCATTGTGCTAATGAAGAACATTTATTATTTGTTTTATATAACGCCTAAAAATACAGTTCGACCTTGATTATCCGGCCATGTCGGGACCGGCGCTCATCAGGATAAGCGAATTGGTCGGATATGGGAGACACAATGGTAATGTATATAGCTGCCGTCCAAGCTGTCGTCCCAATACACTGGTAGCTAGGCAGCTAGGCAGGTAGCGTACCCGGCAACGGTGGTGTAATATATGCTAGCCTGCGCAAAATTGTAGTCCCTTCTTCACAAAAATAAAGTATATCTTTATGTGAAAATCATACATGTTTTACCTCATTAGATATTGAGAAACCTACCATGCATATCTTATGAAATTAGTTGAATAGATCCATTAAAGTCACTGTTTTTTCTCAATTTTTGGATTTAAAAAAAAAAAGTCCTTCACTGCGTGAACGCGTCTGGATAATAGAGGAGGTCGAACTGTAGATCCTTGTCATTTGATGTTTTATGAATTTGGAAACAAAATAGAAGGTGCGAGATCATTCTGAGATCAAGAGAATGCTCACTGGGCGCTATACGCTAGCGCCCTGCATACACATTGCAAGCGCAAGCGTTCCACATACATAATGCGCCGGGCTCTTGGTGTGCAATGGAGCAAATCGTATGGATCCAACATTGCATGATAAATGGAGCCACAATAGCATGAATGATGACGGCATAGTTAAATGGGACAAATGATCAATGTCAAACAACCAATCGAATGACAAGGATCTATTAAGGTGTTATATAAAGTGCCATAATTGACAATGCACACACTCTGCCTGTAAATGCTGGACATCTGTCATGTTTAATGCTTGTCTGAAACTGTGTGGGTGTTGTGTAACTCACTACCCCTGAGATGCCATGATCTCCCTCAGGGTTATATCATAGCATACCTGGATTGAATACTTGCAGTTGATCGAAAAAAATGGAAGTCACATGGATCAAATGTTCAATAGCTGGAAGACAGCTCCACAGGATTGTTTTTCATTCATAATTAATCATTCACCTTTGACATTGGACATGTTAAACCGAGAAGTTACCCTTTTTTTTTTAATATGTGTGCACTATCCAACTCACATGCGAGTCACACATCAGAAAAAATCAAACTCTTTTCTCCAGAAACTAACAGATGAAACAGACACAACTTTGAATCTTTAGCTTTTGTGTCTTTTTATTCCATCATTTTTACGTTTACAGCTTTCTCTTGCCTCTTCTGTACACTTAATTCCAGATCAAGAATATGGCCATAGGAACTTCAGAATCCCACCTAAGTGGGCATGTATGTGTGCACTTAGTACCAGCACCCACAGAGCAAGTGCCCCCTCTATAGTCCAAACTGGTGATTAGACTATCACTGTGAAGAAGCCTGTGCTTGCAATTTATAGCATAGGATTGCAAGTACTGTAGTGCAGTGAGATATTTAAATTTATTTCATTTTGTTTAGAAGATGAAACTGAAACATTTGGGCGGCATAATAACCCTCAGGAAAGTATTGTTTGAGTTCAGTTGTGATGGGATAAGTCATTAAAGGAATGGGACTTTTCGCTGGACTATCTCCAGAATGACCATTCATACCTACTTTCATTTTGAGGGGAATACATGATTGCCTTCTAATGGCATGGTTATCTTCATTAAGATGTTAGAGTGCTTTCAAGGCATAAAGCTCCAAGTGCTCACTATGCCACAAAGAATGGGAGACTTTCTATTCCCGGTGGTCGAACTTGTAATGAATGCTGTGTTTTAAAATAGATTAATACTTGCTTTGTAGCCTTGAAATAAAAAGCCTCATTCAGGGAGCACATACGACTGCATTCTAATCATGATCTGATACTGTAAGAAATGAAGTGATACTGACATGTGTTTTAAAGATAATAAAACGTTTTGGTACCTCAAAAGTTTCCCTGAATTTCCTTGTCTTAAGTTTGTGTTTCAGGTTAAAGTACCTTTCGTATAACTAACACTGTGAGACTTACTCGCTTCAAAGTGCTCTCATGTCTTAGTAATCATGCAATTAACTGCGACCAGCAGCCCCATACGCATAGCGTAATGGGGCTTTGCATTGTAGCATGACAGATTTAGTATCGCGGGTAAATATCAACTTAAAATCCAAAAATTTCTTCAATTTGAAGACTTACCAATTAAGTTGAAGTATTGAAAACAGGCTTCAGGTAACGTTTGGTTCTGCCAATAGTCCCTTTCTGTTCGAATTGATGACTGAATTTGACTCGGTCGAGAGGACCTTGGGAGAGCTACATACACTGAATACTACAGCCAGTGCATGCGATCGTGAACACATCACATGCGCGCAAATTTCAAAGCCATGAACGGATAAGATGTTTGTGTGCGCATGCGCTGGCCGTAGTATTCAGTGTATGTAGGCCTCCCAAGGTCCTTTCGACCGAGTCACATTCAGTCATCAATTCGAACAGAAAGGGACTATTGGCAGAACCAAACGTTGTCCGAAGCCTGTTTTCAATACTTCAAATTAATTGGTAAGTCTTCAAATTGAAGAAATTTTTGGATTTTAAGTTGATAATAACCCGCGATACTAAATCTGTCATGATCCTAAATGCTACAATGTGAAGCCCCATTACGCTATGCGTATGGGGCTGCTGGTCGCAGTTAGCTATGCGTATGGGGCTGCACGCTGCTGGTCGCAGTCAGTGGTTTCGTACAATACTACCTCGCCGCCGTACGGCGGCGGCTCTGGTACGAAACCATTATTGCATGATTACTAAGACATGAGAGCACTTTAGGGCGAGTAAGTCTCACAGACAACGTACTTTAACCTGAAACACAAACTAAGACAAGGAAATTCAGGGAAACTTTTGAGGTACCAAAACTTTTTATTATCTTTAAGGCAAATGGAAGCCATTGTATTTTGCAGTACTACTCAACACCATTTTCATGTTGGCTTTCATGAGGAGTTCAATTAGTCATACAGGCCAGAAAAGGTTGCATCAAAGCCAACCCTAAGAAGTTCACTTGTATGAAGCAGTGATTGAAGAAGTCACTGCATTTCAATACTGTAAAAGTGGATATTTTTGCGTGACTAATTTTTTGCATTCGCCGGATAAGAAGAGTTTCTCATGTTTTAATTCCACAGAATCAAGACCTCAACTACTAAAAACATATGGCAAGCAATAATATTCAACAATAATAATAAAACAACAATAATATTCGCATGTTTTTGTTTTGTTTTTTTTACGCTAGTTTCTGTTTGCGTGAAATGCGCAAAAATTTTAACACTCTGAAAATGTCCACTTTTACAGTATGTAAATTACATGTGGATTCTGTGATGATGTTGTAACGCTATAAGGCCTCTGCAGACTTTCACACAAATCTTCGCTAAATTTCTTTCTTTGATGTGAGATGAAAACAGACTTTAATGCTTTGTATCAATGTGTTGTTGTGTAACAATAAGAATAACCTTGCTATGGTGACATTGTTTATGGGAGAAAGGGTTGTAGTTGCAAAATTACTGCACACACACACACACACTCACGCACACACACACGCACATAAAATTTTAATGACAGTTTACGCAGAAATCACTGAGAGCTTTATGAGTTGATTACATTATCACCTCAGCTAATTTGGCTATGCAGATAGATGATGTTTAGTGTAAACATATAAAATTTAAAAATTCCACCGTTTGTATCATTTTTATATCTAGTTTTGTTGAAACTTCCTACTATTCTATTTACATGGAAGATTTGTGATGTAGTGATAACACCTCAGCTGAG
Organism: Diadema setosum; assembly: GCA_033980235.1. Taxonomy (NCBI): domain Eukaryota; kingdom Metazoa; phylum Echinodermata; class Echinoidea; order Diadematoida; family Diadematidae; genus Diadema; species Diadema setosum. Next base: position 22,941,188 of record CM067076.1, read on the forward strand.
CTGGATATGTAATGTGACCATTATCACCTTTTTTATTTGGGGGGGGGGGGGGGGGGTGGGGGACATATGAAACACCAAAATTCCTCAAATTTTCTTTTTCACATTATGGTCAGTGTTGAATCATCAGCCATCATCAACTCAATGAACAGTGTTGAGCCTGATGACAGGTTCATCAACGAGACCTTTAACAAACTAGAAAAGCACTCTGAGAGCGCAGACCTCCGCCAAGCATGCAGCTCATTTCCACCACTGATCTTGTCCTTCCATAGAGATATCAGTGATTTCCACCCGTACGTACTTATATAGCATTGTGTGCTGAAAGTCGCCCGATTTCCCAATATAGAAGCCTTTGTTACGTCATAAACCCTCAGCTGCACAGCGCGCCTCGCCCTAGCAGAAACTAGAGCACGCACTTTAGTGCACGCATGCAAACCTCAAATACACGCAGCCTGAACTCCCAAGTTCATTGACCCTACCTGCCAAAATAGAAAAAAAATCCTTCGTAAATTCCCCCAAAATTCTCGGATCACTACCAAAAGTTAATCGTTTGTTACTTGTGTCATTCTCAACCTTTCCTGCAAGTTTCATCCCAATCCGTTAACTACTTTTTGAGTTATTTTGCACACGGACAAACAAATGAACGAACAAACAAACCAACGGTAACGAAAACATAACCTCCTCCCTTGGCGGAGGTAATAATCTTCTTAAACAGCACACTATGGAAGAGATTCTGCAAAAAATGAAAGAGCTTTGGATGTGATGACATGCCTTCTTGCTTTATCCTCCTTTCAGGGGAGATGGAGCGACGTGTCTGGGAGGAGGCGGAGCCTCCTGATCTGTCTCTTCTTCACCTCACTGGGGTACATCCTCATGGGCGTGGCCCCCTCCATCTTCTACTACCTCCTGGCTAGGATACCACTCGGTGAGTTAACTTCTTCCACTATACCTGCTTGCTAGGATACCACTATAGGTGGGTCAATTTCTAGTACGACCAGCTGGCTAAGATATCACTACATGGGTCAACTACTCACCTGCTGGCTAGGATTCTCTAGGATACTGTATAAGCTGTTATTTTCGCGAGGGTTTAATTTTTGCGAATTTCGCGAATCACAGTTGGATTGTGAATTTAACAATACGCGAAAATGACTCTGTGGGCTGTGTAAATAGAGCATTAACGTAAGCGTCAGCGGCGATTTGGGAAAACAACATCTCGCAAAAACAATGTCTCGCGAAAATGTTTATGACCTCGTCATTTGTGAAAATATCTGTACGCAAATAAAGAAGCTCGAAACTGATGAGTGCGATCCAACATAGGGTGTTAAAATTTCATTTTCGACAGGAAAAACTTAATCTTATGATATGAAATTTGGCGTAGATGTAGAAAACATATCAAAGATTCGATTTCTGCAAAAAAACAAAATCGACAAAAATAATGGTCAAAATCTTTGTACCCCGCCTAGGAGGGAATTTGCTCTTACGACTTTTGCCTGAAACCGTTGTCGCAGGTCACATATTAAGAGAATTCCACAAATTTCTTTCTTTTTTTTAATGAAAAGTACACATTCCCTGCACTTGCTCCTGATGTACATTAAGGGTAATGTTATTCCCCCTGCTTTCTGGAAGAGGTACAATTGCTCTATAATTTGCTAGAAAAGTGAAAACATCAGGTGTGGGTTTCTTCAATTTGTCTCCCTCTACAAATTAAATTTGTTAAGATTGCAACTGCTGATCTGTAAGTTAACAAACATGTCGGAAAAAATGTCATATTTGTTTTAATTTGTAGAGGGAGACAAATTGACGAAACTCGCACCTGACCTTTCACCCCTCTGAATAATGTCTTTCTTTTATTTACGTGAAAATATGTTGTTTTTTTTGCAAGTCACAAGACAAAGTACATAATGTACCCATTGTGTCAGGAAGCTGTAAAACAAAACCACTTGAGATAGACTTTTTTTTTCATTGTGATGTGTTTGCAAAGTTTGTGAAGTTTTTGCATCACATTTCAAAATCAAGTTTTAAAAGAGGTCATTTTCTGGTGTGAGTGATTGGATCTGAAGTCACATGAGAAGTTGCTGGAAACAGAACAAGAGAAATCGATAGGGAACAGGAACAGCATGTGTGTTTGAAAGGAAGTATACACAGATTAGATCTTGCGGTTCTATTGATATCAGAGTCTGCACAAAAAAGTAAAGTTGACCAGAAGTTTATGAAATACTAAAAACAGATAGAGAGATGGATTGTTGAAGAGGTCGGAAGGTGAATCCTATAGCATTTACTGTGAAAAAGTAGCAGAATTAAGATAGAAACAGCTTGATGAACTAGTTTACTCAAGGAAGCAGTCACACCATTTAAGTCAGCTGTGAGAACAAAAGACCGGACACCCCTACAGATGAATGGGTCAGCCCAGTGTCACATTCAAGGTCCCTCACACTGACTGAAATGCATCGCCTTGATTAATTGTTCTCAAGTGAGTCATCGTCTCTCCAGTTTCAGCGTGAAAGCATACCCCCTGTATCGTTTTTCTCCCCGCGAATGCCGGCAAGGCATTTACACAATTTAATTTAGGTATCGCTTTTCACCCAGGTCCCTGGACATTGCCCAGAAACTGTGCAATGTCATTATGGAGTGCTTGTAATGATGAGTATAAGAAAAGTCCAAAAAGAAAAAAAAATTGTTTAGGTCCAAATGAATTAAATGTTGTCTGGAAAAGATTTTGTTTCACCCCACACCCCATGTTGGTTTACCTCATGACTAGAAAAGCTCCTCACTCCTTAACTCTGTTTTAGGATTTTGTGTTTGCTGATTTGTTTGTTTCTTTGTGTTTTATTAGGTGATGAGGTGTGTTTCAGTCTGAATTGTGGACTGGCCTTTAATGCTGAATATCTACCGTCCGATTGGAGGTTTTGATTACTGTCCAAAAAAGAGTCTGTACAATATGGTGACCTCAAACTAAGTCATTTGATTGGTTTGAGATAATTTCCTTCCTGTTTATGAGGAATTCCACATCTAACCTTCATTTGGCTAGCGTTGTGCCAAGAATGTTATCCCACAAAAAAAGGGCCTTAGCTTTCGATCCCAGAGGAATCTTTGTCAGAGGCAAAATCATATATACAGTAAAACTTTGTACTTTATACACTGGTGCATAATATCCTTGCAATGCCATTATGATATAATATTGTGTACAGCCCAAAACACTAACACATATTTTCTGTATTGATCGTTACTATGTCATTACTAATGTTTTTGTTGTATTTTTATTGTGATTATCATTTCTGTTATTGTAACTGTTATTATTGATATAATAATGATAATAATAATAATAATGATAATGATGATGATGGTGATGATGATGATGATAATGATAATTATAATGATTATTATTATAATTATTATTGTTATTGTTATTATTATTATTATTATTATTATCATCATCATTATCATCACCATCATCATCATTATTATCATCACCATCATCATCATTATTATCATCACCATCATCATCATTATCATCATCATCTGTGCCATAATCATCATCATTCAGATGTCAAATCAACACTATCAACTTCGTAATGATTCATTTATATATATATCATTACCATCTTCATTCATCGTTGTAACATTTTACCAGTGAGTTGAAGTGCTTAAACACCTTTACGTCAGTGCAGTAGAGTCCATTTAAAAACTTCAGGGAGCTGTACAAAACAGGTAGTAGAGACTCCCAGGGTTTATCACCTGGTGACTCTGTTTGAAGTTCATGTGCAGGCGCCCAATGATTCATGGCAGTACAGTTTGACAGACCTGGAGGGTCTTAAAGTTAGGAACAACTTACGAGCGACTGGTGATCAGTTGTGATGTGCTATATACTTACCAGAATTTCAATAATTCAGCACAAGAGCTGATCACCAGTCACTCGTAAGTTGTTCCTAACTTTAAGAGCAGCTTTTATGAAACACCCCCAGGGGTGGTTCCTGGTATACTTAAATTGAGAGATAAATCATTGCTGGATTGCATTGATCATTAAACTATTAAACATCTTGATTGGATACCATTTTGGCTGTAAATACATGGTATAGGTGTGGTCAGACTGGCAATAGATCGAGAAATTTAAGATCACGAAGTCTTCGTGTGATCTTTTGTCATGCGGTCACACTGGCAGCCAAACTTCTTAATGTGTGGATCGAGAAGTTTGAGTCATTGGTGCATGCGCTCAAGAAAGAAGAAAGAGCGTGCCGTCTGATGGCTCGTGATTGTGATGTAACAATGCACACCTGTATATGACAATGGCCCTGTGCTTCAGAGACACTGCCTGCAAACAGGCAGTGGATTGGTCACTTGAAAAATACTGTGAAGTTTCAGTTGCGAGTGGTCACACTGCCAAAAGATCAAGAAGTTTGCAGGGGTGAGGGAAATATCCCTTGTTGGAGTTGGAAGTTTCGCGAGAAGTTTTGCGGGAAGTTTTCATTCACACTGGCAAAATTTTGAGATCTTAAAGATTGCAAACTTAATCTTCTTGATCTTTTGCCAGTCTGACTGCGCCTATTAAAGGAATTGTACAGTTTTGGTTGAGACCTAATTTCGGGTTTCTAACATTTTTTGGTGAAATAATGAGAAACCTCTTATGAAATATGAAAGAGCATGTAAATTCTATGAGGAATTCAACGCTTATTTGATGAAAATTGGTTTTGAAATGGCTGAGATATCCAAGAAAGAGCGATTCTAATAAAGTGTGGGGACCCACACTTGATTACAATCACTTTGTTTTACTTTGTTTTTGGTTGTCTCAGTCATTCCAATCCTGATTTTCATAAAATAAACTTTGATTTCCTCTTAAAATGGTGTGATCTGTACAATATCATTAGTGTTTTCTTGGTATCTCACAAAAAGTTAAAAGCCCAATTCTCATCTCCACCAATACTGTACCATCCCTTTAAGACTGGTCAAGGGTGAAAAGTACTTCAATATGTCGTCTGTTGAGAATTAGAAGGGTGTTAAGTTGTCTCGAACACTATGGGTTTAGTGGCAACTTAACGCCCTTATCATTCTCAACCGACGATGTATTCTGGTTTATCCATACCTATCACCCTCATATTTTGCACATGGATGTCGTCATAATGTATATTGTTCTGGTGTGATGTCACAAGCTTTTGTAGTCTTCTCTTCCAGCCGTAGCAGAACTAAAACTTTAAAAATTCATAACTTTTGAATGGATTATCCAATTTTCTGTGAATTTTCACTGATGTATTCTAGATACTAAAATAGCTGCATTCACTCAATCCACATACTATATTTGGGTAAACTTCCCCTTTAAGATTGACCAGTAACAACTTTCTTGGCAGATCTCAGTCAGATGCTGACGTCATCATCTCTCTCTTTCCACCCTCACCCATCCTCACCTATCCTCAGCTATCCTCACCAATCCTCACCTATCCTCAGCTATCCTCTCCTCACCCATCCTCACCTATCCTCACCTATCCTCACCAATCCTCACCAATCCTCACCTATCCTAACCTATCCATTTCTACGCTCACCTATCCTCTCCTGTCCTCGCCCATCGTAACCTATCCTTACCCATCCTCACCTGTCTTCACCAATCCTCACCTATCCTCTTCTATGCTCGCCTTTCCTCTCCTGTCCTTGCCTCGCCCATCATAACCTATCCTAACCTATCTTCACCCATCCTCACCTATCCTTATCGGCTATCCTCACCTATCCCAACCTATCCTGACCCTTCATAGATCCTCCCCTATCCTCTTCAATCCTCACCTATCCTTTCCTATCCTCACCCATCCCCACGTACCCTTACCCATTCTCACCCATCCCCACCCATCCCCACCTATCCTCACCAATCCTCACCCATCCTCACCTATCCTCACATATCCTCACCCATCATCATCTATCCTCAGCCATCCTCTCCCATCCTCCAAACAGAAAGCCAAAAGACATCTCATACCCCATTTACAATTGTATTATACACAAAATTTCGCCCAGGAGCGCTCCTGGAAGCGCTTGACTTTTGATATGTCCATCTGTGTCCGTTCATACAGAGAATCACTGCTTGCTGAGACTAATGTACATGCAAAGTGGCTGAGAAGGGTATAACTCGTGGTGACCTTTTAGTGTGCGGGAATTCCTCACATTCAAATTTTATGTGCAGTGTGCACTGCCCTCCACTTCTGGAGTGCTCTAAACATTGGTGACTACTGTATACGCTATATATTTCGCGTGGGTTTTATTTTCGCGAATTTTGCGAGTCAGGAGCTATTCGCGCAATTAACAACACGCGAAAATATTACCTTCCAAAATGAATCCCTTGCCTTGATGATACGCACATTTCAGTACTAGTATACCATGTCACGGCTTACCAAACAGACCATACTGGCTAAGCTTGTTTACGTTTGTACATATAGCACGTCCACGTCTAACTACTGAGTACTAGTATACACAGCCCAGTCGCTGTAAGTAGCATTCGCACAGCACAGTAGACGGCGCAATACTATTTCTGTGAGAAATTCCACTTTCTTTTGTTTTTGTTTTTTTATTGCGCCACGTTACAAACGCGCGGCATGTCACCCTTGATTACATGTACTACTACTAGCTCTTGCATTTGCATGCCGCTATGTCTTTACAAGTACTGTATGTCAACTTTAGGGGCCGGGGCTTCGTTTGCTCCAGCTGGTTGCCGCTGAATAATTTACTCGCACCCCTCGTACCACTCGTCAGAAATCTAGCGTGATGGACTTAACCACTTCAAAAATGTTGAATTCTAACTTACTAGTTCACAGAGTTTGGTAAGTGTTTTTCAAGCAGTGTATAACTAGTATCATTCTTATTTGCTAGTAAGTTGGAACTCTTATTCACACTTACTTTGCCACTTCATATTTTCTCTGGTCCCCCAATCGCAAATTTAACCACTCGCGAAAATGTGTGACAGCGGCAATTTGCGAAAATTTATGTACGCTAAAATTATAGCGTGTATACAGTATTTATACAGAGTTTAGAGCGCTTCAGGAGTGCTCCTGAGCCCAGTCTCTAGAGGGGCATAACTTTAGCATGCTCTAGGACCTGATTGTCTGTCCATGCAGAGTGAGGGGTTTAGGAGCAGTCTGGGAGCGCTCTAAATGCCCTGTATAAATGGGGTATTGGTGATGTTCTGTGACAATAGAGGAACCTTTCAGACCTGTTCATTAATGCAAATGACAAATCTTGAATGATTTTAAAGCATATTCAACAATATATTGTTGATATCAGGTGTTAGTGTACATATCCATGTGCAAATATAGTATACATGTACATGTCATTATAGATTGAAAAAAAATATATATGTTTTGTAAATCTTATAAATATTGTGAATTGTTATTATATGTGCATATAACATATGTGTATAGATGTTATATCATGTATATGTGTGTACATATATCATGTACGTGTCTGTTTATCTGTGCATAGATCTATAGATATATACATGTAAATATGGATGAATATATATATATATATATATATATATATATACATATATTTGTATATTTTTTTAAATTTTTTTTTTCAATGGCTTTCTTGGAATAAGTGTTCACTGAATGAAGCATTCAGAGAACAGGTCTTGTGTCAAGTGGCTGTAAGATGGTAGTCCATGCTGCCAGGAAATTTTCTCACGCTGATAACTGATATGGGAGCAAAACGAGAGGAGAGTGGGGAAGCAAGTGGCTATAAGGTTACCATGGAGGACCGCTGATGCAATGCAGCCACGTTTGCTATACTAGCTTGTCACGCTATACCCATGTCGGGGGTGGTGGGGGGGGGGGATGGGGGAATTGGTCTGACCCTGACAGTGCCTTTGCCTTTGATGAATGTTGTGCTGTTGTAGTTGATTGTTTGGGAAGGGGTTTACCCAAAAAAGCAGATATATTGTGTGTAAAGAGATCATTTTTTTTTTTTTATATTTGTTGATTCATGAGCTTGGATAGCAACCAACTAATACCATTTTCAGATGAAACAAAAACCCATCATTAGTGCTTCAAAATAGTTTGAACCAATTTTGTACCAGTATGATTGATGTTAAGTATTGTTAAATATACAAAATGTGAATAATATTTATGATAAGAATGTTCCCAGACTGAACCATTTTACAGTTATGGTTTAATGAGAAAAATTGAGATATCTTCTTATATTTTAGGCTTTATTGCAAAAATTTTATTTGGTAGGATGTTTTGTGATGCAACTGACCTACTCATATGCATCAAAAGAGATATCTTGAACATTTTAAAATCACTGCTCCCAAAGGTAACAGGATGCAAATCACTCATGCTTTGCATCAAGTGTAGCAAAGCATGCCGTCTGAATCATAACATGGACAGACATGTTGACCTTACGTTCATTCCCCCTTGAAGAGTTTCGTTTTGCTGCCTTACCTCTATGCGCTTTGCTTATCAATCAGTACTTTGGTTTGTTCATTTACAGTGTATCACTTGTGATTGTGGATTGGACATGCAGAGATTTGCATTCTCAAAAGAGAAAAGTGATCTTTTGACAGTGATAGAAGTAGTAACAGTCATAGTAATGAGGTTAATAATGCTGATAAAAAAGATATTGATAGCTCTACTACTTCTATTAATACTGTTACCACTGATTGTGGTTATTGTAACAGGAATTATGATAATGATGATAATTGTGAATTTAATAATAATGATAATGAAGGAAATGATGAAAATAATTGTGATGACTGCTTCTGGTATTACTGTCGTAATCTTAAAGGACAAGTTCACCTTCATTAACATAAGGATTGAGAGAATGTAGCAATATTAGTAGAACACATCATTGGAAGTTTGAGGAAAATCGGACAATTCGTTCCAAAGTTATGAATTTTTGAATTTTTTGTGCAGTCACCGCTGGATGAGAAGACTACTGCAATGTATGATGTCACATGCGTACAACAATATAAGGAAAATATAAAGAGAATTTCACAAAATTTCATCTTTTGAAAAAAGTACACATTCCCTTGACTCGTTACAGACATATGTTATGGGTAATACTATTCCCATTGCCTTTAGAAAGAGGCAAGTCAAGTGCTCTTTTATTATGCGAAAAAAGTGAAAATATGTTGAATTTTCTTTATATTTTCTTTATACTGTTGTACTCATACGATATCACGAGGCTTACTAGTCTCCTCATCCAGCGGTTCCAACACAAAAATCTTAAAAATTCATAACCTTTGCATCGATTGTCCAATTTTCCTCAAACTTTCACTGTTGTGTTCTACTAATATTGCTGCATTTTCTCAATCCTTATGTCAAACTTGTCCTTTAATATCATTACCTGGATGCTCTCGTCTTTTCTTGATACAGGCATCTTCAAGCACAGTGTGTCCATCACCAAGGCGATCCTCACCCAGTCCACACCCAAGGAGGAGAGAGCCAAAACCCTGGGCTACTTCAATGGCTTCTCCAGCATGGGCTTCATCATTGGACCCCTGGTTGGAGGCCACCTGGCCGAGCTGGAGAACGGCTTCTTCATCGTCACCATAGCAACGTCTTCCATCTTTGCATTCTGTTTCCGTGGGTAGTGCTACAATTTGCTCCCCCCCCCCCCCACCCAATATGGCGTTTGTTTCGAACAGTAATCATAACTTGGTTTTAGGGGAATAATGAGTACAAGTGTCCAATGAAACCTGATTACTCCAGGTCAAGTGCAAGTGATGAGATTTTTGGCTGGTTTAAGGTCATTGCGGTAAATTTGAATTACTTTTGTCTTGAAACATGATGCTGGCTTGTTTGCGTGCAGCCAGTGAAGTGTTGGCTGAGCATGGATTGGAAACCAGATGACACACAATCTTTTTTAATACATCGGCTGTTTTTCTATTGTTCAGATATTGCTCTATTAAACTCCTTTACTAATACAAAAAGTGAAATATGTGTGTGATAGCTTCGGAGCCCATGTCGAATGATCTGTAATGATTGTACACATCAGTAAATTGAGTAAAGCGTTACAGTTGAAATATAGCTGCCACTGAAAGGATATGCAATTTGATCTGTTCCTCCTTATAGAGAGAATGAAGACTGGATGAATGAAGAGTAGCTAATTTCTATTTTTTTTGCTGTTCTTCATTACTTCATGATATGTCCCTGTGCAGTTGTAGTGCTTCTCTTCCTGAGAGATCACCATTGCCGCGGTAACAGCCTACCCACCTCCGACTCCGTCAAGAACTTCATGCAGGATGACTTCAGCGCCGACTTCCGCAACTCGCTGCAGACCTTTCGTAACATCATCCGCTCTGGCCCCGAGCTCTTCTTCATGCGATTCCTCCAGGGGCTGTCGGCGACGCTCTTCCGCAGCAACTTCATGCTCATCCTCGAGCAAAAGTTCCAGACGACGCCCGCCGAAAATGGCCGCATCATCTCCTTCGGCTCGATCGCGAGCGCCGGCTGTGCTCTGGGCGTCGGGCATCTTGTGCGGCTCTACGGCGATGTGCCGCGGCTATACCTCCATGCGAACGTCCTCCGCGTAGTTGCACTGGTGGGGCTGGTTTTCGTGCCAAATATCTACATCTTCATGGCGTTCTACTTCTTGCTGTCCATGACGAGCGCCTCCGCCCGCGTCTGCATCACCAACCTGAGCATCGAGCGGGGGAAAGTGGAGGATACAGGGGCCATGCTGGGGCTGGCCCAGTCCCTGATGTCGGTCTGTCGAACCGTCTCACCCCTCGTGGCCGGGGTCACTCAAGAGGTCAGCGTGTCCGGGCCCATCATCCTCTCCTTCGTCGTCTCGCTGGGAAACACCGCCCTCGTGGCCATCACGGACTTGAGGCAGAAGCAACGACTGTCCGAAGACAAGAAAAATCCTTGACACCGATGTCAAGTGCTGCTTCTCAAGGCGGCAAAAACAAAATATTATATTATTCTCTATTTCACAGGGTGGCTAACATGTCAAACAGCTTGATCCCTGTATTTTTGTAATTATTTTCTAGAAAAATATATAGGTATCTTACGTTGGTAACATTTTGTCAAGGGAATTAGCTAATAGTACCGAGAATTGATACACTTATATATATATATCTCTGTGTGCCTGTCTTTCCGTCTGTCTGTTTGTCTGTCTTTATATATTGAACTTTTTGTCAAATCATGAAGATTTGTGACGTAACAGTTGAAACATTCCATCCATCATTTACTGAAATGTCGTAAAACCGTGAGTTTGTCGGTACGTGCAACTCACTGAGTAAAATCCCCTGAAAAAACCTTCAAAAACACAAACACATGTGCCTTGAGTGGTAGATAAATTGTCAGTGGGTAAGATTGTAACTTTGACAAGCCTATCAGCTCTGGTCATCTGATAGTGAATTTTGAGATTGTTAGGCAGTGTGCTTTATAACATTAAAAAAAAGAGAAAATAATTTCGTATCTTCACTATCGAATGCTGTAGTACTGTCAACCTTGTCTGGGAGATAGATAATGTTCATTTCCTATATTTACAATAAAAAAAAACCCAAGAAAACACTGGGTGAACAATGGCTAGGTGCATATGGCAGGATAAGATTTGCCTACTTGGTACTGTTTTTTTCTCATTGTTTTAGAAGATTACAAGGTATAAGAGGACAAGAAAGTAACAAACATGCATGGCAAAGAAAAAAATACATTCTTGTGTTACCCCCAAAGCATATAGATGCAAAATTTAAAAGATTATAGTCTACATGAAAAATAAGGTATCATGTATAGACATGTACATAAAACAAATCATTTTCTGTGTAAGCAAAGATGTACCTCTGTTCTTGGGTGAGATATGTCAATGGTATGATGAAAAAAAGAAGTCCAGTAATTTTGCCATTGCTTTTGGTCATGTACAATGTCAGTGGCCTTCACTCAGTGATTTTTGTTCCTGTGAGAGTTAATCTGTGAGGCCTCAAGCAAAGGTCTGTGGTCAAATCAAGGTTAAGATTAGGAGTTTTTCAAATGTTTGGTTCTGAGCACATTCTCCATTTTTGGGGAGTGTATCCTCAGCTGAGAATTCAACATTGTAAAGCTGATTTCATTGTTTGGACCGTTTTGCCAAACAGTCACAGAGATACAGGGTCTGAAATACCAACACCAATGATATCATTTTATTCCATCAAACTGGATTCTTTTGGGAAGATTAAGTTTGGCTTCAAAAAGGTTTATCTTTGACATAGTATACCTTAAATACTTCCTTTTCTTTAGAGAGTGAAACTGTCTCTATGTAACAAATTTTTATAGAAGTTGTGGATTTGATGGTACTATCAAAAAGTCTGCCTATAGTTTCAGACCTCAGAGTCACTGGAATATGTGTAGTGTCATAGAAAATTGTTGAGTCCTTTTCATTCTCCTTTTCCAAGTCACTTTTGTTGAGATTACATTATATGTGGCTGTACATGCAGTCAATATGTACATGTTTTCGATGACATTTGGATGAATTTTGATGCCCTCATTGAGCAACTTAAGAATCTTGCCCCATTTATAGTCCCGCTTGCAAAGTACATGTAGCTGCATAGTTGATGGTCTTTACAACATTAACTGGTTCCTGTATGATATGTTAACTGTACCACACTATCTGCAAGGCGTCAAGAACAATGCAATAGATTATGCATGACCTAGCTTTGTAAATCCCCAGTCACACAGTTCCTTACGTTGAGTTATGCCCACCATGGATGGAAACCTATAAGTGGTCCAGACACAGTGTGGATGCAGGCATCCACAGGGTCGAATGTCCATAACCGATCCCTTATGAAATGCAACAACGCCAAGCCTGTGAAATTTTGAAAGTTTCAAAATTTCGCAGAGAGTTGTCACGGATGCAGACCTACAAGTAGCAGTAACTAAACATAACATAACTAACGTAACTATCCGAAGCTTGTCGCAGACCATCCAGGAAAATTGATACCTCCTGTCCATTTTTTGGAGGCAATGCCAGAAACAGAGCATTACTTGAGTGGGCTTTAAGAGTCTCACTGAAGGGAGACTCCACCCCAAAGATTGAAAAGTTTTGAATTGAAATTGCCCCGTAAGAGTCACAGATCAGTGAAGAATCGAAGAAAACTTTGGGTGAAGAGTGAGGTAGTCATGATCATATCAGCGTCTCGTCTTCATTCACTTTGAACACACGATAGGCCGAGTAGCAGTCTCATAAATCAGCTTGAAGGCAACTTTTTATTTTTTTTTAAAGACTTTTTTTTTTTTCCTGAGATGTAGGTTTCACAGCTCAAGTAACTTCATATCGAAAGTGTTCCCGTCAGGATGAAAAAGTTTGCAGTGATACAATGCGTTGAAAATTATCCATAACTCAGTGCAAAACCCGCTGAAGTGGTCGGCCCAGGGCTCAGAATGATCCATACAACTGGTCTCCATTGAAGACCAGTAGCACTACAATAGTGCAGCTGAATATGGGTTAACCAGCCATGTTGCCATGGACAGATAGAAAGTGAAAACGAGAGAACAAAACATGTACTAGGCGAGAAATGTCGGGCATTTCACAGCTGGCAGCCAGGTGTTGAAGACCACTGTGCGGCCAGCACCAGCGGCATTTGACAGCAGAGTTGGAGGCAGCACAGAGCATGGCGTGCCCATGAGGCTGCGTTCACATAGAAGTATACTATTCAGGTATACGGTGCTCATTTTCGAGGGCACGCGAATAGCTTGAATCGAACGATAGGATTTCCTAACACCGGTTCACATAAGAGGGCACTATTCGAAAATACCGAATAGCATAGAATAGTATGGCATAGCGGGAATCGTGCTTGTTCGATTTTCGAACAGCGTATACCATCTCTCGTTTATGAAATGATGACAATTTTGGTCTGGATTTGCCCTTTAGCAAAAATAAGCATGTAGACTGACATTCTGATGCAGTTTAGAAATTGTTAATAAGATTGCTGGGATGGTTGTGTAGGAGGAAGAAATCCGGATGGTGCGGGTGATGGTGTACTGGGTCGACTTGACGGCGCATAGCGAATAGCGAATAACGAATAGCGAATAGCGAATACCGTATACCGAATACTTCTATGTGAACGCAGCCTGATGGCAGCACAATGGAAACCTGCAGCAGTGGCTATGCTATCCCATGGAGTTCAGCAGGAATTTTAGCTGCCAAGGCAAAAAAAAAAAAATAAAAAAAATAATAATAACAACAATTTTGTCATCATTAAATTGGCAACTCTGCAGTCCTTAACCCTAAAATGGTTGGGGGGGTTTGAATCAACCCCCCTCAACATTTTGCACGACCATTCCGCCGCGCGAATTTTTTTGACCTCGCCACTTGCTGACTTTTTACTTTCAAGTCTTGCACATCTTATGACACCCATTTCGCGAAAATCGGGCATACTGTTATACGACGCTGCATGACCTTTTATACATGCTTGTCAGGCCGAAAATGGTTAAAAAATGTGATTTTGTGTACAAAGTCTATGCAAATAGAGTTTTCTCACCTTATTCAAAAAGCTATAATTATTTTCACTTTCAATGGCTGAAATCAATTAATTTTAGCATAATTATGCTTTGAATAGGTTCTGTAATAAATTTTGTAGAAAAAAAGCGACAAACCAAAAGGTTGAAAAACAGAGAAATACATAAGAAATTCATTAAAAAAAATAGAATACATAAGAAATAAATTTTTATGCCAGATTTTTGGTCAAGTAAATTGTTAGGAATGTGACAAAGAATGATATCACCCAAAATTAGGATTCATAGCTTTATTTTCTGAGTTAGAGCAAAATCTGTGATTTCACGCATATTAATTAGTATAAAATATTAAAGAAAATTTTTTTTTTTTTTTTTTTTAATTTACATTGGTAGATTATGCAACAGGTAATGTATGTGCCAATTTTCATGGTGATTGCGTGATCAATGGTAGAGATCTTGGGGGGGGGGGGGGGGGGTTGAATCAACCCTACCCCGGCTACAGAACAGCCCAAAAAGCCCGGCCTGGTTAGGTTTTAGTTGAAGAAGGATTAGATAGAACTGCTTAATATCAGAAAGAAGTGTGCCAAAATCAGGCCATATGGGAACAAAATAGCAAGTCTGATTTTCTACAGGATGTTGCCAACTTTGTAATCACTTGAAGGCTTTTCAAGTTTCCATGATTGAACAGACAATGATTTATGATTATGAATAGTGAATGGTTCAAAAGAAAGAAAAAGTTCCATACTCTACCTTTTGAACCACTGAAAATAGATCATAAAAATGACAAGGAAAAGAAACATTATTCAGCTAGACCACGGAAATATGTAGTTTGTTGAACTTAATGGGCTAAGGCAAGTTGCTACATGATCTTTACATCAGTAATTGCCTGTGTGTTATAGGTCTCGGTGAGGTCAACCATCACCACGCGGACATGTCGTTACAAGTACAGCCTGCTTTGCAGACGCACCTGGGAAATTCTATACAAACTTCTTGCATCGATATGCAGGTGAGGTGCTTATTATGGGGGGGGGGGGAATAATTGCCATGTTCTAAAAGGCTTTCAAAACCAGTCACATGACGTGAGGCAATCACATCCACTCTACAGCTGATCGAACTCTTCAGTGGGTGAGAGAATGCTTGAGATATTGGCAAGGGTTTGAGACCCAGGTGTTAGGCTTTTGTCCTGGAAAGAAATAAGAACAACAAGAAAAAAAAAAAAGATATGAATACTGCTTATTCACTAACATGAAGATAACCACATTGTGAATTTGTCAAAGGAAGAGAGATTAATAGAGTGTGAGATTAGGTGAGAGAAAAGGGGGAAGGGAGGTGTGGGAGCCAGAGAGGGGTTCAGGACTGAATAATGGCTGCCTTATATTAACACTTTGTAGTGCACTTTATGCATTAAAGCTGAGATAGAGCGCAAGTATCAATGAGTGTACTGAATGACCCTGGAACCCTGCCAGGTGTGTTTAAAAGGCACTCCCACTTCCACGTTCCGGGCAACTGTGATAACCGGAGTGAAATCACACGAGCAGAACAACGGAAGGTTCTTCAACCTTAATATTACATCAGAAAGCTATAAAATTCACGTTTTCACCAAGTACATTTGTAGTCATATTTGTCGAAACCAGATATGCAAACAATAGCTGAAGTGATGATATCAACTCCTCACCCCCCCCCCCCCCCCCAGTATTATGTAGGGTACACAAATGCTTGTTTTTTCCCTTTGAAAACACCCCCTATCTCAGGACTTGCAAAATTTCAGAACCCCTTCTCCCCTTTTTGCAGGCTTTTTACAGGCTTTTTCTGCCTTGGAGACCACCGTAAAATCCTGAACATTGCTTCAACCCCTATTATTAAAAAAAAAAGTGTCTTAAATCTTACCATACATCTGACCACCAATTAAACAATTGTAACAAAAGATGAGCTTTCAAAACCGGCAGGAATTTCAGGAATTTGATCTCAAGATTTTATCAATTTTTCTTTGATTTTTCAATATATCATATATCCACCTTTTTCAAATTTCTCAGAATTCCAAGGAGAAAGAGAGAGAGAGAGAGAGAGGAAAAAAAACCCCAACACCATCCCTTTTGAAAAGAAATCTCAGAAAGAAAAGTCAAATGCTCACCCTTTTTTCTGCAATTCTCAGTCTGGATTTTGTCGTGCAAAAAGTATCCCTTTACCAGAGATTTAGGGAATACGTTTGTGGTTCCTCTAATCCCAGAGTGTGTATGAGTCTGCATGCATGTGTGTGTATGGATGGGGGGTGGGGCGGGTGCCCAGGTCAACTCCTGAACCCCCCCCCCCCCCCCACTGGTTTGTACATAAAAGTATAGTGAAAATTGTGTATTGGATTGATCATTTGGAAAGTACAGTGGACTCCCGTTATAACGAAGTCCTCGGGACCGGCAGTTTTCTTTCGTTTATATCGAAATTCCGTTATGACCAAACAAATAAACAATAAAAATACATAGAGCTGATAGTGTTGCAGACTGCATTTTCACTTCGCTGTAACCGGAATTTCGTTATAACTGTGTTCGTTGTAACAGGAGTGCACTGTACATCCCTTTCCCTTAATATCATCATTGTGAGGTAGCTAAAGCGAAACAAACGGTGGTCGTTTCTTTTTGACGTCATGTTGAAATTAGGAAATTTTGTCAAGATTTGCACGTAGATCAAGGAAGACTTGTGAGGCTGTAATACCGCTGCCTTGTATCACAGTTGCCAATGAGGTTGCTTCTAATAGTTCTGTTTCCCAGGACCACATGAAACTTGGTTATTTCACTGTACGCTTATTCTTTAGGTCAGATTTTTATGAAACCTCTACCTTTTGGTTTGTTCTTGTCTTGCATTGCTTCTCAAGGCCACGCCAAGTTGGAGAACTGCACTCATTATGAAATGGCATATTCAAAGGTTACCATAAGTCTGGTGCTTTTTTTTCTCTCTTTGAAGCGTCCCTTGATGTGAATGCTGACCAGTCTGTAAGTAAGGAGTGAAGCAGTTGTGCTCTGTGACTAAGAAGAACTCTTGAGTCTCAGTTCTGATGGAAAACTTGAAACTCCCACTTGTTGAAACTGGGTATTCATCCCTTCATTAAGAACCACTGACGATGTTTTGTTTCGTATTTTTCTTGTTCTTTTTTTTTTTTTAATGCTGCTGAAGTCCTCCAACTTGAGAGATTTGTGTGAGTGTGGTGTCTTCTTTCATTTTCTACTCCTGCTGCATTGCTAATGATATGAGGAAATAATTATTTCAGTAATGCTATCGAATGACGGGTCTTTATGGAGGCCAAAATCTTCATTGAAAGCCCATCTTTTCTTTTCTTTTTTGTTTTCTTTTTACTTGTGTTTACTGTTATCTCTTTTGTTTTGATCATTCATGGTGCTTTTGTTATATTGCATGTTTGTTTTGTTTTTTTAACTTGAATGGATATTCTAAATTTCAAAATGCAATAGGAAGGATGACAGTGTATTGTAGTTGAATGTTTTTGTGCTTTCTAGTTGTATACCTGCTGAAGCAAGTGTAAATGTATGAGATGACTTTATACTTGAATTGTAATTACTACTGAGGTTTGGAATTGTAGGTCGTTGACTCCATTTTTTATGCCTCCGCCACGAAGTGTCGCCGGAGGCATTATGTTTTCATCCCATAATGCATCTAAAACGCTGCTCTGTGCATGGCACCTACCCGACTTGTAGGTATTATCGATACCGAGAATTTTTTGCCAATTATGTGAAACTGTCGTCTCACGTTGTCAAGATGTACTGTAGACTGGGAGAACCATGCAATGTGGCGGAGGCATACCAGTCGCCATAGCAACATTTCTAATTTAAAAGTAACAAACTGTTTTTACAGTTTTGTCAGTCTGATTATTATATATGTCTGAGAAATTAAAGGCATGACTGGATGTTTTGTTTTCACCTAATGTGCCTGTATATATCATGCAGTACATGATTGATGTACAAATCTTACCTCAGGTTATGAGCTTCAACGCATTTACAAGCAGTCAATCTCCTCATCACCCTAAATCCATCTGCACTGTGATGGTGTGAGACATTTAAATACATCTCCTTGACCCGTACCTATCAAAAATTAGTATTTATCAAGGTGTTTGCCTTCAGCATGATATGATCCCTATCTGTACAGTATTCAGTTTGTCACCTTTTTTTCCATTTAATGTATGATACTTCGAAAAATGTGCCAAGTTTGGTGCATTGTTGCAGCAAGGTTGTCATTGAAAGGTCTGCCATATCTCTCTAATTCTGCAATAGGCTTCCTGTAATTTTAATTCATATCCGGGCAGAAGAGCATTAAAGGTAGGGGATACCCTTTGCAGACCTCCCAAAATGCAGCAAAACATTAAATATGAACCTCAGGGGACTTGTTTAGGCCACTGCTGAGAAATTTGGAAGTCAACAGTTATCTACAATTTGAATAATGCACAAAACTCAACTACTCAGTAGTTCTGTGTGTCAGCCACACTTAAGCCTTTTTGTTGTAGTCTTCTGTATTTTTATCTATAAACACAAATCTAACAGTATAAGAGCTGATGTAATAACATATAGAGTGTGTGGCAAGAATAATAGAAATGTTTGTAAGTTTTGATGAACTTTCTTCACAAAATATACATGATGGACACACATGCAGTGCATGGGTCTGCAAAGGTAGCCTAGTTATGTACTGGAATCTATGGTGAGCCCCGAAAAAAATTCAATTCAAAATCTAACAGTCAATAAAAATGTACTAAATGTTACCTTCCACTTTCAATACTTTATGGGAGTTTCTAAAATGATACTCTCTTCAACATACCACTGTATTTATACAACTCTTCATTTGAGGCATGCAAATGGGATTCCCTGCCTTTAAGGCCTCAGTGGTTTTGAGAGTCATTTTCACTTTATTAATGTGATGAAGACTAGTCCCGAGTATACTCGGGCAGGTGTCTGTGACAATTGCCTGTTGTAGAAAATCAGCCCCTCCTCAACGGTTTAAGATGCATGGCACATTGCGCAAGAGTATCTCCCCCTGATACCTCTATTGGAATCTGTCTGGCTTAGATGCATGGATAGTGGCAGCCCTGCTCATGATTAAAGGGACTGTACAGTACTGGTTGAGGTAAGGGATTCATGTTTTGAACATTTCTAAGTGAGATAATGAGAAACCTCTTATGAAATTTGAAAGAGCATGTAATTTTAAGAAAAATTCAATGTTTATTTGGTGAAAATTGGTGTTGAAATGGCTGAGATATCCAAAAAAGTGATGATAATAAAAGGCGACAGGCCACAACTTTATTAGGATCTCTTTGTTTCACCGTGTTTTTGGATATCTCAGCTACCTCAGCCAAGTTTCTCTTTATTTTGGTCCTACGTTGCATCCGTGCTCCTCATCTTTACACTCTGTTCAGATTTTGGGACCTACGCTTAACAAGCTCGCTTTTAAGTAGGTTCCATCATACAATGTATTTCTTTAGCGTTATACATAGAACCAAACGTAAGATGATTGACCGCTATGTTTTACATGCTTACATTAATTTACTGTACATCCATGCCAGATATTATGATTCAATATGTTTTTATTATATTTGATGTACATTCCTTCATTGAGAAGTAGGAAAATAAATTGAATTGAATTGAATTGAATTGAATTTTAAAACCGATTTTTATGGAATAAACTTTTTATACCCTTTAGAATTGCATGCTCTTTGACATCTCATACAGTGGTTTCTGAATATCTCGCAAAATGTTAAAAGCTAAAGCCTCACCTCGACCAGAACTGTACACACCCATTGAAGTGCCATGCGCAGTTCAAGAAAAGTGGAATTGTGACCATGGCTCTTGCCTTGGCAGGTTGTTTCATTTTCGCCCCAAACCCGAACAGAAGTTGCCTTCTCGGAATGCGTGAATGCCCGAGGTAAAGCGAGGTGACAACAGAGAATCTGTGCTTAAGTGCAATATTCATGTACACATACATAATATATTGACAATTTTGAATAGCATCAAATACAGATGTATATTTGGTATATATTTTTAAGGAGATTATCCTGTAGGTGGCAATAATTTCCTTTTCAGTCTTCTGTAGGTCAAGGTGAATCACTTTCTTTTTCTTTTTTCTTCTGTTTATTTTAGGATGGAGGGGAAGGGGGGATGGACCTTAGTGTGTCACTGTGAAATAAACCCTTTTGCAACTGAAGACTCCGCACATATTGGCAGCTCTTGTTCCCTGGAAGGTACAGCAATATTACTCTCATTTCGACAACTTTCTAAATTATGCAAAATAGATCACTGCATGTTTATTTTTGTCTGTTATAATTTATGTTTATTTGAAAGCCTATACTATTAAAGACTTTACCAAGAGACTTGTGTGTCGCAAAAATAATTCTGATGTACTTTTGTTGACTTTTGACCTCTTTCAAATTATATAATTATATATTCTATATGAAAACAATGAAAATAGAAAAGCATAAAACCAAAAAAAAAAAAGTGGACGGGTGGTTTCGGGCAGTTTAGGGAGTAATTAAAACTTTGCAGCAAACCTGGTATTTTTTTGCTGTGAATTAAATGAGTGAATTGTCCCATTATCAATATGATGTAGCATGTTTGATGAACTTGTATCTAGTATTCATTCAGTAACCATTGTAACTGTGTGTAAATCTTCAGTGGTCAAGATTTGACCAGAGATTGAGTTTAAAAGTATGATTATGATCTGTTTTACATGGCTGCAAAGGAACACCACCAAAAACTAATCACCCTGTCCTTTTTATTACAGGGGACATGTCCTGAAAATATAATAAAAATCTGTGCTTAACTTTCAAGTAATATTGTTAACAGTCACACATATTCCTGTCCCCCCAAAAACAAAACAAAACAAAACAAAACGTTACTTCTTGGACCCTGCTTTTAAAGAGATGGGTGGTGATTGTGAGTGATAGTCATTTATGACTGTCATAGCAACAACTTGAATGCTTGCATATGATTGGTTGTTGGATATCTCTTGCTAACACTGTACCTTGTGCTGATGTAATGTGTAAGCTGCCTGTAGCATTTGTAGAGAGAAAAAAAAAATGAAAAAGACAAACAAATTTTGTAATGTGAACTGCAGTGAACCATACTGCCTAGTGTTGTGGAGGAAAACCTCCAGTACCTGTAAAACCTTGTTCAAAGTGTTCTTTTTTTTTTAGTACAGTCATCAAAAGTTTGTGTGTCTGTAGAAGAATCAAGTCTAGGACTGCAATCTCTTATTCTTTTAACGTTATGTAAAAACTTTGTCTGTTAAATATAGTGTACAGAACCCTGAGAAGGGCATATGTGTGCCAACCAATGTGGTCAGCAGTGATTTTGTGCCATTTTAACTTCATGTTGATGTTCTTGAGTCCTCTTTTAGAAGAGAGCACAGCTCTGATCTAGTCTGATTGGGTCCAGGAATTCCCTCAAGAGGGCGTGCCTTTACAAAAATTAAAGGGGGGAGGCATGCACCCCCATTTTTTTTTTTTTTTTTTTAACAAAATATAAGGGGGTGCACTTCCGACGCACTCCCCCTGGATATGCCACTGCTTTCAGACAATGTGATACCCACCTGTATCTTAACAAGTCAGAAATGGGACCCTACAGCACATCAACTTCACACCCATAAATGGCGCCACTAGGATGTCAGGTGCCCTGACTGGTGTATTTTGTTATGCTACCAAGTGCAATACATATGTACCCTGAATGGTGGATCTCATTATTGTACCAAGTTAAGTACTATACCCTGAGTGGCATTTGAAATTTGTAAATGCGTGTAATACTAGTTAAAAAAGTGATAACAAATGACCACTCTCCTGAAATACAATAAGGATTTCAGTGAAACGGATGTTAGATTTAATTGTATGTAATCCACGACAACGTGCAGGAGTGAATGTCGAGAATCAGGCTCTTTGGTGAAATTCGACCTCTAAAAACCACTTGTTTTGGACATGGGTGTGTAGCATGTCCAATTGAGAGTGACCTCTCTGTGTCTTGAAAGGTTCTTCACTATCATACCGGGAATTATCATCTCTATGTCTCTAAGCTGAAATGGTGCAATGGTTAGTGTTTAAAAACCCATTAAAATGGGGAGGCTGGGAGTGTGGTGGGAAGGTTGGCCCATTGGAATTGATCGCTGCCTACCGGGTGCCTCCGATAACCACGACTACTGTAAAAGTGGATATTTTCGTGCGAGTAACTTTTCACGCTCGACCGGGTATAATGAAATTCCCATGTTTTTGCTTCCGCAGAATCAGGACATTAACTACTGGAACTTTTGGCATGCAAAAATATTAATGTGCTTTTATTTTTGCGCTAGCTTCTGGTTGCACAAAATGTATGAAAATTTCCGTTGTTACTGCAGTCCAGGCCTGATGGGACAGAATTTCCTGTCAGTGGATATGTGCAACGAAGCATATGCTCCTGGGTAACGTTCAACTCCGGTCAACATTCTTGGCCTGAATGTGAGATGCTTATAAAGCTGCACTAAATCAGGATTTATCCACGTTGGACAAACCTTTCCATCGCACAGTCTCCCCTTGCTATCTGGTTTTTAATGGAGTAAATTGTAAATAGCAAAACATGTATCCTTGTTTGTCATACATGAGAAGCAGAAGGATGCAAATCCAAATGCCATGCAATGTCAGTGGAGTTAAATTCTTTCTTGTTCTCAAAAAATGCTATACATTCATATGTGGAGGATATCATGCGTGGAAGAGTTATGATATGACATTTTATGATGATATCTTTTTAAATGTGGATCAATTCCTGCAGTGGAAACTTTAGTACATTCAACACAATGTGATTAAGAATGTGAACATCATATTCGTTTATACCACAGTTCAGCCACATGGAAGATTTACTTAAGCAAATAATATGTCAATGGTCACCAAAATCAATATTTGCATGCAAAAGTTGATCTCTCTTGTGCTATAGTCATGTAAAGTGTCCACTTTTGCAGCACAACATTTTAATTATGTTTTGTTGAAAGTATTTTTTTTTCTATCATGAAAAACAAAATTGTTATAGCAATTCAGTCTGAATATAATGTATCAATATGATAAAAACTATTTTGATACATAGTGACTTCAATATTGTAGTTTTATGAAGTGACAGAGTATTCTGGGAATAAATGATATTTTGGATCAAAACCAACTGCTGAGGTAGTGCATGATTTTTGAGTCTGATTTCCTTCTTTGTTTCCCCTATGTTTTGATTTTGTTATGTTTTGTCATCATTGTGATGGCAATGAAACTAATTTCAGGTTTAGACCATGATCATGCTCTATGTATCCAACTTTTTACCATCACCTGACTGTACCAGCAGTGATAGCCAAAATTGCATCTCCCAGCCCCTGGCCCAGAAATAGACAGCTGGAGATTATATATTTAGGCCCTCTATCCATTATGCAAGGTATCTAAATTATCTTGAGGAATTAAGGAAAAAAAAAAGGAAAGAAAATGAACTTAAAGGGCCTACCTTTTTTTCTTTTCTTTTTTTTACTCCAAACAAAAGAACAGAATCTTGTGGAGAATGAACATTTACATACAATGCCTCTATATACTTTTTTATATTTATGTTGGAATAATCCACCCTAAAATCTGTGGCAAAGGTACCAACATCAATATCTGAATCCATCCATTTTGTGATGCAAATACGAATCTTAGTTCTGTTGTAATTGTATATTCTATGGTAATATTTCTTTTTGTATTATTATTATTATTATTATTATTATTATTATTATTATTATTATTATTATTATTATTATTATTATTATAATTATGATTATGATTATGATGATGATTATTATTATTATTATTATTATTATGATTATGATTATTATTATTATTATTATTATTATTATTATTATTATTATTATTATTATTATTATTATTATTATTATTATTATAATCATCATCATCATTATTATTATCACCATCATCATCATCAATAGCAAAATTGTCTCGGTAGTGTGTCAAGTTTGACTCGTTGAATTCTTGCAGAGTCTATTTCAAACGGAATAGCGCCCTCTATGATGTGAATTGAGAAAACTGCTGCCTGCCCTTTTCCCCTTCACTTGTCGGCTTGTCACCTTGCCGTCTGACGCACTTCACGCGTAATGGAGAGAACGTGGAGAGAACGTGGCGGCGATTCGAGAGCGGACTCGATTCGCGCGAGGGCCCTAGTGTTCAATTTCCTTCATTATTATGGAAAGCAGTTGGTCTCCTTCCTTATAGGAAACCAAAGCACAAATATAGATGCTGAAAGCAACATACCTGTATTTCAAATACGTATAGGAGAACACATCCGTGGAAGTTTCAGGAAAATCTGACAATAGATTCAAAAGTGTGTGTTTTTTTTTTTTTTTTTGTTTTTTTTTTTTTTTAGTTTCGGTGCCGTCATCGCTGGTTAATGAGACCTCATGACGTCATTATATGGGCAATTACTAAAAAAGAAAATATAAAGATAATTCAACATATCACTTTTCTAGTTTCATGAAAAAGCACGTGACATACTTCTTTTCAGAATATAAATTATATTAGTTATAAGTGTAATACAATACGTTGATGGAATTTGTACTTCTCATGAAAAATGAAACTTTGTTGAATTATCCTTGTAGTTTCTTTAGAACGCTGTCCATAGTGGTTGTTTTTTTTTTCTTTGTTCTTTTGATTTCCTTTGCGTATCATTCATAGATAAATATTTTGCCAAAAATGTCATAAAGTGTAGCTATCTCCTTTTCCAGTAATGGCGGCACCGAAACTCAGAAAATTCATAACTTTTGGATGAATTGTCTGATTTTCATAAAACTTTCGCTGATGCGTTCTACTAATATTGCTGCTTGCACTCAGTCCACCTTTAAAGAATTTGGACTTTTCCTTTAAAGGTTCTCTCAGTAGTTCCAGGTCTTTGTCGTCACAGTGACCAGGGACGAGCGGAGAGGTTGATGACCTACAAGGAAGAAGCATCAAAAGGAAAGAATATTATGTACAGATAATGTAGGCCTGTATTATTAATTATAGGCGGTAATGTTTAACGACACGAGGTGAAACCACTCTATGATAATGATACCTAGATTGATGCATTTTCGATTTCAAGATATACGAGTATAGTGCTGTGTTGTACATTTTTTGTTGGATAGAGTGATTGTTATGGTCTAGAAAAGGAAAAGAGTGGGGGGGGGGAAGAAACAGCTGAAAGAGTATCGTTTCCTCCATTGAGAGCATTACTATAAATCCACATGTAATATTGTACATATATATATATATATATATATATATATATATATATATATATATATATGATCAACACATAGTATCAACACTTAAGAAAGGGCGGCGAGACGCTCGAAAATTTGTGTGCAGAAATAAACCGTTGGTGATACAGCATGAACTTTGTTCCAGTTTTGTTACTTATCTTTTTATCTTGCCAACACGTGGATTACCTAATCAACATATATATATATATATATATATATATATATATTATACACATGAATATTATATATACACGTGTATATATATATACATAATATATATATATATATATATATATATATATATGTATATATATATATATATATATATATATATATATATATATATATATATATATATATATATATATATATATGTGTGTGTGTGTGTGTGTGTGTGTGTGTGTGTGCACATATCTATACGTAGGTAATGATGATGATAATCATGATTATGATTGCATGATCCGCGATGAACTTGGTAACAAGCTGTGCTATAGTCTCTTCAGGGTTGACTATACAATTTGTACTGGACAGGTATAGATCCTACTTGTTATTATCGCAGCCCTACCAGACCTATGCATGTGATCTGCATAAATGGTAGCATTAGGTAACGTCTACACAAACATCTTTTTTTTTTCTTGTTCTGTAAAAGTGTTTGCAGCCAAATTAGTCGGGTAATCTAAGCATTTAGGTCAAAAGATTTCGGAAGAAGAATTCAATGCAAGAGGGAGTATCGAGAGTTCAGTGGGGAGGATACGGGAGGCTGAAAATGGAAAATGGGAGGGAGGATCCACGAGACCTATATATTTTATACTTCCTTCACTCAATGGCAGTACATGTATTAATTTTCAGTTAGAAGAAGGCTGCGATATGAGATATGGGTCAAAACCATGAAATGGCCCAATTTGCCGGGCTCGACCAAAGCGGAAGTGAGAGGGCGCCGGAGGAATATGGGATATCCAATAACAAGCTGGCTAGTCTCTCTCGAAGGCTGACGAGATCATTAATATCTTCTTCACTATCTTGACTGATCTGTACGGAGAATTTATTGATGCCTATAAAGCGTTTTCAAATTAGATATACTTAATGTGGCACATCGGGGAAAGAAATTTCAACGAGCCATTAAACGCCTAAAATTGTCGTCTCAGGGCAATTACCACCCCCCTCATCCGACAATACCCTCGTTAAATACTGGTTAATGATAAGGTTAGAGTAAAGATTACTAAAGGTTAGGGTTAGAATTTGGGTTTAATAGGGTTAGGATTAGGTTCAGGATTAGGATTAGGGTTAGAGTTAGGGGAAGGGTCTGGGGTAATTGCCCAGGGGGTAATTGCCCTATAGACCCTCTATTTTACCAGGAGGACCTCCATGCTCATCCGCACGCATGAACCCGACTAATTGTAGGCCTACATCCGCTAATGGTGCTTTGAAGTTCAACTGACCGCGGCTATCTCACAGAGAACAAATAAAACAGACATAGATCAATCTCATATTATTATGATATACATTGTAGTTTTAAATTCAAACTGAATGGCGGGCAGGATACAAACGTGACATTGATGTAACGAAATCAAGAGATTAGAGGCTTTTGCATAATGATGGTTGGTTGTAGTTTGTATACGAAGTATATATTCACCTTCTTCCATCAGTTTTGAACGTTGAAAGTAGAATCTTATCATTGGATACTGAATGGAAATTTTTGTCAACCGCAAATTACTGATTCCGAATTAACTGTTTATAGCAGCTCCATACAATTCTCTTCACGTGCCCGTGACGATGATGATGATGATGATGATAATGAAGATGATGATGGTGATGGTGATGAAAAAAAAAATTATAATGATATATTG
The DNA here is from genome assembly GCA_033980235.1 of Diadema setosum. Taxonomy (NCBI): domain Eukaryota; kingdom Metazoa; phylum Echinodermata; class Echinoidea; order Diadematoida; family Diadematidae; genus Diadema; species Diadema setosum. The sequence goes on from CM067076.1 coordinate 22,968,693, forward strand.
CAACTTCTAAGGAATGATGTAATGTAATTGAAATTGAAATTAAAATTATCATTATGGTTATGATTATAAATAATAATGATGATAATAATAATGATAATAACAACCATAATATATATATTATATACATATACTTATATATATTATATATATATATACATATGTGTGTGTGTGTGTGTATTATATTATCAACATCAACATCAACATTATTACAATTATTGTCATTATTATTATTATTGTTATTATTATCATAATTAGTATCATTATTATCGTTATTATTGTTATTGCTGCTACTACTACTACTATTTCTATTATCCTTATTATTAGTACAGTAGTAGTTACAACAATAATAAGTAGGCCTATACTGATGCCATGGATGCTGGTCATTCGATTCTGTTGATGAATGTCGAAAACGAAACTTTACAACAATCCAAAAAGATGCTCGTATGTGATTCATCAATATTACACTTTATATGCAGGGTCCGAAGTTTAACAGCGGTGGCCCGGTGGCACGAACAATGATGTTGGGTCACCAAACTCCAGATTAAAATGTTACCTTTTGGTGGCCCGATCGGGCAAATAAGATTCACATGGATTGTTATATTTCCTTTTATTCGGGTCACTAATATTTCAGATTTAAACCTTCTATTGGCCGAAACGGCAACCGGAAAAAAAAAAAACCAAACAGTTAGTGTTGAGCCCTGCTATGTGTTATGTATGTAAGTTCTTAAAGAGGACGAAAAATTAAATGTGTTCTTATATCAAGCGGAAAAAACACAGTATCATCGATGATGTGTTGATTGGTATTGTTCTTCAAACAAAAACGGGAAAAGACTGTGCCAAATGTATTATTGTTTTGTTTTGTTTTGTTTTGTTTTGTTTTGTTTTGTTTTGTTTTGTTTTGTTTTGTTTTGTTTTGTTTTGTTTTGTTTTGTTTTGTTTTGTTCCGGCATCTTTCTGCAGGTTACGTGTCATTCAGTCATTGCTCCTTGCATTCGAACCATCCATCCTGCGTGTATCATAATGATACTTATCCATACATACTCTCTCAAGAATTACTAGTAGGCAGTGTAGGGGGCGCTGTTATAAACAGGCCATGAAAGGGGTCTTTTACCGAGAAGCGCTTCCCATTATACAACTGTATTGCAAGTTCATGTCATGTCATAGAGCTGTACAGCTCTATGTGTAATGTATTGTTTCTGCTGTTATCAATATCACGATGTTCTCTACTCATAGCAACACGTGACATGCTGAAAAGGAAAAACTTTGAGTGCTGAGGGCGAAGGAAAAAAAATCAGGCTAATTTGTCATCCTCATGGAAGAATACATTATGTGTTGCAATCTGCTCAAGTTACATTTTCAGCTAAGGTGTTATATACATGTTAAGATTAAGATCTTGAAAAAAAAAAATCTAGGACGTGTGTGATACTCCTTGAGTACTGAGGTGTAAAAAGTTTTGATGATGATGATCATATTTTTCTTTCTTTCTCTGTCTGTCTCTATCTATCTGATCTATCTATCTATCTATCTATCTATCTATCTATCTATCTATCTATCTATCTATCTATCTATCTATCTATACTCTTTATTTATCTATCCATCTATCTCCGGGATCTATCATTTTCATTTCATTTCATTTATTTCCTAATTCTCATTAAAATACATGTAACAAAGAACAAGGCGAAGATAATAACATTACATTTGGTAACAGTATACATGTGCAAGAAAAAACAAGCACAATGGAGGGAAATAAGATTTAAAAAAGGAAATTCTAAGAGAGAAAAATGGAGGAGCCATCTATCTATCTATCTATCTATCTATCTATCTATCTATCTATCTATCTATCTATCTATCTATCTATCTATCTAAATCTATAAGTCATATACATGATATTCATTTCTATGTCACTGTATGGCCTCGTGTCATGAAGCCATAGTTTTCCCCGATAGCTATTACCATGGCAACAACAGTCCGTCTTTACTCAGCACTGATTGGCCGACTTGGAGTATAGCAACGGATGATACTCCGAGGCGATTGACTGCGTGCCTGGGTTGTATTACGCGACGGAGCTTTGACGACCCCCGAAAATAATGATGATGAGTATTAGTATCATTTCAGTCTCAAAAGGTTTTCGTATTGATTAGCTCGCATTTACGTCACCGTATGACAGCAAACTTTGGACCAGCCATTTACCAATTTTCACACTGATGAACACTTTGGCAGAAATACGCGCACACGCTGATGTGATGTGAGGAATCGACAGAGTATAAGGTCATTTTGAGAAAAATATTTTTTTGCTGATGTTCTTTAAAATGTTGTGGTGTGGCATTTGTTTTTCTACCATAGCTCCCTCTGTATGACGCTTGGGAGGTTTCGTTATGAAACTTGGTGAGCTCTAGCAACAAGAAAGTGTCGATTTCATGTCTTGCATGCTTGATAAAGCCAAAAATTGAGTGGACAAGCCGAAAACGTCTTCAAAAATGACCATAAAGTAGTTCATTAATATGATTGAAAAAAAAATGTACATTGCATCAGATCGATCACCAGCATGTGAACAAAATAATTCATCTGCATGGCCTTCAAAAATAACAATACCGTGGACTGTCAGGCAGCTGAAAATGATAGCAGTTCGTTCATTCTGCAAAATGATAACTGATATACCAGGCTTTTCCCCAAGGAGCGTGGACGTTTCAATGGGACAAACTTTCACGTGGGCGCCATTTTGCGTGATGAATGCATGCAAGTCTTGCATTGCGCAGCAAAGGAACCAGTACTGCGGGGCGGCGATACCAAGATTAGTCTGTAATCGATTGAGCTATCGTCATGTCACATGCCCGCAGCATCTCACAACCTAGATTTCGATTATCCGCCGCGGGCGCCGTGTATACCACGGGGGCCAGGCTACGAGTGTGTGTGCTCGAGTGTGTGTGTGTGTGTGTGTGTGTGACAGTGTGTCTGGTGAATGGACTGCCGAGTGCACACAACCTTTTTAGCAATGATTATTCTATGGAGAAACGAGGATCAGCTGTTCTGCAGTATCGCCCACTGGCTACTAACCCACTGGTTGCTACGTTTATTTTCTGTCCATAGGTATCTGTGTTGAAATTTGTGTATATTCGACTCATTGGAACAAAAAGGGTTAATCAAATAGACATTAGGAATAACTAGCGTTCATATCATTTAAAACATTTGTATTAAAAACATTCAAATTAAAACGACGACTATGCTGCAAGAAATTATCTGAGACACTATACGAGCTCGTACCCAGGCCATGAAATTGAAATTAAAAACCACATGGCGAGTTTGAATTTATAGACTACCCAAGATTCAGCATGGATGTCAGTGTGTCCGGAGATGCAGGTACCTATAGACCGAGACAAGAATGATGGAAATATTTTTTGAAAGCATAATTATAATTGGCACCGTACTTAAAAACAAAAACAAAAACTGAAGACAAGACAAGACAAGACAAAACAAAACAAAACAAAAGCAAAACAAACAAAAATAAAAAACAAAACCTGAAGAGAAAGTAAAAAACCTTCGGTCTTCACTGCTTGGCTTCTTTGTCATGCCTAGTATCTTCTCATTATCAAGCTGTGATATTGACGAAAGAACATTAAACTTTCACGTTCAACGACCGATAATGTTACAAAAGAATCAGTGGTGCACGGGACTAAAGGCAAAGTCGCAGCATGGGACGATGGTAGATTTCCCCCCAGTGTCTGCAAAATTACATTTGAATTAAGCGATGGGCTTTAAAACTGAGCTGAAACTATCTCGTATTTATTTTGGCCACAAAAGATGACAAATTGATGATGGCTGCATTATATATATATATATATATATATATATATATATATATATACATGTACGTGTATATATATATATATTTATAATTAATTCCATAAAATATGTATTTTTGTTCAACATTGCACGTTTTGTTTTCCTTGAATCTGTACAACAAACATGTGTTATTGGAATTAAATTTCATTTGAATTGAATTGAAATTAATATACATATCATATATAAAGTTGCTTATATATATATATATATATATATATATATATATATATATATATATATATATGTACATATATATAATTCCATAATATATCTGCATTTTTGTTGTTTTACATTGTATGTTTTGTTTTCATTGAATTTGTACAACAGACATGTGTTATTGGAAATACAATTTCATTTGAATTGAATTGAATTGAATATATATCATATATGAAGTTGTATATATATATATATATATATATATATATATATATATATACATACATGTATATACATATAGATATATATACATATATGATGTACATGCAACTGAATATGGGCTATCCAGCCATCTTCTCAGATGGAAATGAAACAAATGTAATAGGCCTACATGCATACATACACACACATAGCTGGAAAGGTACAGATAAATATCTTTTATTTATGATATTTACCAGCTGATGTTGTATGTAATTCCGTATGCAGCATCATCGTCTTGCATAGAAATATGCACTGCAAATAAATTTTATATCTGCTCGGTAATTGCTGACAATCAAACTCCGCCAAAATGCCGACGATTCGTCGTCTGCGTAATCATTACAGCACACTAGTGACCCGCGCCCCGAATTACGTCAGAACAATTTGTCAATGATCATTGCGGCGGCACGGCGCGGCGAAGGAAGGATGGGGGGGGGGGGGGGGGGGGGTTGGTGAGCTTGGAAGACCGGCGCGCGCGCGATCAAAGTGGCGTCCTCAAACGAAAAAAAAAAAAAAAAAAAGATCTTGAGTATACTAGTCGCTTTAATGCCCGGTCGATGCGGATTCATCATTTTGTATTGATATACGTTGAACGTCAGCAGCTATCTACGTAAGTCAGCACCTATATTTGGTTATTGCATGAATGCGATGCGGAATATTAGATATGAGCACACGTATCCACTACCTACCTGCTTGTCTTATTTGCCTTTTTTTTTTCCTTCTCCTCCCTGCAATTCTTTGGTTCATCTTTGAACTGTGGTTCTTTTGCGCAAGCGAGAAGATATCTAATTGAACAATATACGGACGACTATATCGAGTTTTGTTTGATTGTGCAAGTTATTATGAGTTTGCGCTCATTTTGCCTGTTTACCCCTAAACATTTTCATGAGGATGATGACGTTGGTAGGGAATGATCTGACGAAGGGCGCAGTGTTCTAATGACCTGAGAAACTTACTAATTACTAAGACATTTTCATCAAATGATAAGGTGTCAGTACTTACGCCTATCTCTCACTCTCTCTGTGCCTTTGTGTAATACGGAATATGTAAGGAACACAATAAGTAAATTGATGACATTTACAAGTGCGTATGTGAGAAGATTATTTGCTTTCTGCCAGCATAACACCACTCAACACACACACACATACACTCACGCACACACTATTATACTCGTCCATCATGATTGTAAACATTGCTGTTAAAAAATGAAATAAATCACAGTTATGAGTAATTTTTTTAACTTTCATCTTAATTTCATTTATTTCTTCTTAATCCAACAACTCAGGAAATTGTCATATTTCTCACTTGCGTGCGTTTGCACGTCAGAGGTTATATATCAATATATCAATATATACAATGGCGCATTACACATGCTGTACTTATTATTATCATCATTATATATATATATATATATATATATATATATATATATATATATATATATATATATATATATATATATATAAATAAATATATATATATATATATATATATAAATTATATATATCATACGCACTGAAAACTGATTCACCAATTGAGGTTTTCATATTTCTTACATCATTAATTATGTCTTATCTTTTTTCTTTCCTGATTTGACCTAGTGGCCTTATGATGTAACTGGCGACGATGTTTAAGAAGGGCGCACCCACTCAGCATTAAAAATTTTCATCGAAGTTGGCGAATTGATACGTCAATCAGCTATTTAACGCCCACCTCAGTGAAACGTTTATTCACAACCCAGTTAAAAAAAAAAATTATGATAATTATAAAACGAGAACTTCTACATACTTATCCTACTACTACTACTACTACTACTACTACTACTTCTGCTTCTGCTAATTCTAATAATAATGATTATGTAATGATGATAATAATGACAATATGAATATAACAATGATAATCAGAGTGAAAACAACAACGCATCATATTGGACAGAATATGCGGCTCTTGATTCTGTGATTAAGCATGAAGAAAGGCAGGCTTCTATCTCTCTTATGGCTAGCACCACTTGATGCCATATTGGTGCTAGGCGCCGCCAAAGGTTGTAGCAGAGAAATTATAAATCATTGATATATATATATATATATATATATATATATATACATACATACATATACTCTTATATATGATACAATATATATGTATATATACATATACTCATATATTTGATATATATATATATATATATATATATATGTATATATATTTAAAGAAAGGTATTTCAATCCAAGAAAGGGTTGCAAACGATGACATCACATTTGTGTCTATGTGATCTCGATCGAGATATATCAATGTTTGCTTAAGATAAGAAACAAAAAGATAATTTTTGAATTTTTAATTTAATTGATGATTAAAGATTTTTTATTTGAATTCCCTTTCATTCTTTTTAAATAAGTTTATGAGATTTATTGTCTTTTTATTTCGTGAGATATATTGTCTTTTTCTTTAATGACACGTCTATCCATTCCTTGTATTTTTACTTTACTTTATAACAATCTCACAATAGGTAGAGTTACCCTTTAAGCACCGATGCGGCTCGGGGCCCGCATGCTTGAAGGGGGGTGGGTGAAGTGATCTCCTTTATTTCGCCACTCAACGCTCCCAGGCACCCCGGCGTGGATGGCTCATCATTAAATCATCGCATCATTAAGACATCTTTTTTGGCGCGCTCATCTCTTAGTGCTGTGCTCGCACCACGCGATTAGGAGCAAAAAGATTCTCCACGTAAACGTGCTTTCATCTGACGGCGGTGGTGGTGGTTCGGCTGGCACGCATTGTTCCGTTCCAGTGGTACTGTTCGGTGCAACTTGCAGAGTTTTCAAATCTTTATTGTTGTTGTTGTTGTTGTTGTTGTTGTTGTTGTTGTTGGTATTCTTGTTTTTATTGTTGTTGGATTGCTTGTATACCTCATTGTTCTTTTTCAACATTGATTTTTTTTTTTTGCGCTCTCGATCCCTAAACATAAAATACAAAACAAAACAAAAAGAGTCAAAGCAACAGCAGGAGCAGCAGCAGCAGCAGTAGAAACAACAACAACAACAACAACAACAACAACAACAAGAACAACAATAACAACAACAAAGCCAAAAACGAAGCAAAAACCAAAAGAAAAAAAAAAAAACCCAAATCTGTTGTCTAATAGGAAACCGGCCAGCAAAATAAGGAGTTCTCGATCCCTAAACTAACCATGTGAATTTCTCGGTTGTCGTGATTCTCAACTCTGTTTCAGCGGCATGACTAAGATATGACGCGTGACGCCCAACTTTACAAGGCGACACCACTTGTTGCAACATACGGTACTTCGTTCGTTATTCTTCTTTTTTAAAATTTTGCAAGCCGACAAACAAAACCAACAATAGAGGCATGATCCAGAAGAAGAATAGTGCAAACGAAATCCCAAATAAAAGAACTAAATAATGCTAATAATACATAGCCAAAGATCAAAACCAAACCAAAACCAAACAAGCAGAAACATGATTGTCTCATCATGCAAAATTACATGATATAAGAAAGGGAGATAGCGACAAAAATTGCTACAATACGATCAAAATGTGTTCCATAAGCTCTATGGGATTTGAAGCAATACTATATTAATTGTGACTGATATGTTCGTCATAATGTAAAGAATTCTGAAAGCTGGAAAAATGAATCCAGGTTTGAATGAAAATGAATAAACAAACAGGCAAAGAAAAAAATAAGAAATGAAGGAAACCATTTTTTTTCCCCTAACAGCTCAAGCCAGGTCAAGCAAAAAAAAAAAAAAAAAAAAAAAATATATATATATATATATATATGTATAAATGAATAAATAAAAAGTAAAACTAAACCTTAAAAAAATATGAGTCCTCAGTTTTCAATAATGCTGTTTGATATTAGACGACATTATGAATGAACGAGGCCGTTGCTTCAATCCTTCATGAAGACTGAAAGGAGACGTGCGACCTAAGGAAAACCTTTCTTTATTTTTGGAAAAAAGTAAACCTTACATTTATGACATAGACTTTAAATTATCATGCCGTAACATACATTGAGACCCACTCCCTCCCCCTATCGTTGTCTCCCGCACCCTTTCACTTTCAAGTGAGTTGATATAATAGACCTTGACGTGACACATTCATGGTCATACTAACCACATAGTACATTATGTACTAGCTTCTCTCGTGGCGCCACAAACGCGAACCCATGCCAAATCTTTGTTCCCCGATGTGCTTGCGTCTGTCAAACCGTTGCCATGGCGACCCCTCGTATAACCTCGCCGACTCATTAATTTGGCCCCGGCGCATCTTTCACGGGCGTACTTCCCTCCATGATTTATTGGGGCTGTGCAATATGCGCGTGTGTGAGTGTGTGTGCGTGTGTGTGTGCGTGTGTGTGTGTGTGTGTGTGTGTGCGTGCGTTTGATCCTTTCCTCTCGTGCACCGCCAAAATGCCCTTTTCCGCTCTCCAACTGCATGCCTTTTGTGTGCGCAAAGGTCATAGAAATAAATATTGCAATAGTTAGAATGAAATAAAAAGTATGAAAAATCCATCAAAAATGTTGTCGATGATGGCAATGACGCACTCTCTGACATCACAATAATGTGTGCGATCATTTGATTTCGTGGTTCCGGCAACGTGTCAATATTTGGGTGGTAAGAAAATAATAATATCCCTCAAAACACTTGTCAGCGTATCTGGTCAGAAAAGACACTTTTTATTCAAACATGGGAATGACTGAAAACTACGCGACTTTTACTGCATAGATGTAAAACGTTATCATTACCATGAGATTTTTCACTATTTTATTCAGTAATATTGCTTGGAGAAAAATATATAATTCAAACTAGAGCTATCAACAGGTAGTGGTAATAAAACATGCTGCAAGTTAGATTTTTTTTAAAATGAAAGTATCATGAAATAAGTGACTTTGATAATCAGTTTAATTCATTTAACTCGCACTACTAGTTTACTGCTGCTGCTGCTGGTGCTGGTGCTGCTACTGCTACTACTACTACTACTACTACTACTACTACTACTACTGCTACTACTGCTACTGCTACTACTACTACTACTACTACTACTACTACTACTACACTACTACTACTACAGCTATAGCTACTATAGTAATGATAATGAGGATAATAAAGCGTTATTCTTTTGAATGATCTATCTACAAGCCTCGCTTCTTAGCAGATCACTTTATGACTGATTTTTTTTTATTTGCTCAACAATATGAGTTGACAAATGTTTTAATTTGTATTATGTATTACATTTTGTTTAATGGAAATGGACTGAATTGAATTGGATTGAATTGAGAACATCATTATTATCATTAGTACTCTTACCAATGTTATTAATGTCATCATTACTTGTTGTTCAACATTCTTTATCACATGAATAATGTGACATAAAGGGCCTAGGTTGCCTCTGGATTAAATAGGAGACACAAGGCAAAGACAGAGGAAAATACAGCATAACATGTAAATAAATCTTACATAATAAACGACATACTCAACAATCACAGTTACACAATCACTAAATTGACCTATAATCCATGTATACACAAAACGAATAAAATATGCAATATTTTGATTCTAAAACATACATTTTTATCTTAATGATACGATTTTGTCTTATTCTTCTGATTTTTCCCTCATCTGTCCCTCGTACTAAGTCATTCTCTATTTCCTCTCTCCCCCTCTCCCTCTCTCTTCTCTCTCTCTCTCTCTCTCTTTCTCTCTCTCTACCTTCCCCCTGATTCTTAAACACATCTCCTTCCTTTCTTATACCATTCTCCTGACTCCATAACCCTTTAATTCATTTAGAGCCTTATTAATTTCTTTTCCAAAAACTCCACTTTAACTTTCTCATTAAAGAATAACAACAATCCATTAACAATACTGGATCATTACTAGTATATTGATATTTTATTACTATATTACTACTATGTTATTACTACTGTAATATAATTACTACTAGAATTTTTATCACTACTATTACCATTATCATTATTGTTGTTATCTTAATTGTTATCATTATCATTACCACCGCCGCCACCACCACCACCACCACCACAATCATTGTCATCATCATCATCATCATCATCATCACTGTTGTCATTCTCATCATTCATTGTACTGGTAGCAGCAGAGTCTATCTTGTTAATATCATTGTAGTATAATATACCATCATGCATTGCACGGGTTGCATTTCCCATAAAATTATAGTAATAATATACACCTACGTGTGCATTTGTCTCTTCCTCCACATTTGAATGTTTGACTGTTGGAACCAGTGTAGCGGCAATGAACATAATGCCAACATTTTCCGCGCTTCTCTTAGAAGTGATTACCCCCCCCCCCCCCCCCCCCCACCGCCACCTGCGGATAATCCGCCAACACGTGACTGCTAGGTTTGAAAGCAACCTTGGCAATCAGTCCGAAGGCCAAAGTAGATTACAAAGAGTATGATTGTATGCGTCGTCTATCAATCAGTCAGTCTATCTATCTGTATCTATCTACCAATCTATGTATGTATGTATGTATGTATGTATGTATGTATGTATGTAATGTATGTATGTATCTTTCTTCCTTAATAATAGTAACAATAAGATGGTTTTCTTTATCCAGGGCAGTCTCTTCAGTGTCGACACCGTTCGACCAGAGGGCCCTGCCATTATTATTACCCCATAGCGTTGCCAGGTACCCATTTATACACCTGGGTCAAGAGGGACACGGTGAGAACAGCATCTTGTCTAAGGCCGTAAGCACTGGACTGGACTCGAACTCGGGTTCTCCCGAGAGTCAAGAGTCGTATCCACTATGCCACAGTACCCCCTATCTACCTACTTAATGTTATCTAAGCACACGTGTGTGATTGTGTGAGTGTCAGTGTGTTTGTGTGTGTGTGTTACAGTCTGTCTTCCCAGGGCAGGGGCATTTGTGCTGTCAATGTTCTATCCGAGGAATTGGTCATGATCATTGTATACCCCCAGAGCTGCCAGGTATCAATTTGTAGTCACACCTGGGAATTGAGGAAGGTCTCCGTGGGAACGACAGCATATCGTGTCCAAGGATGAATAACGTGCCTCCGGCCCGGCATCTATCAACTTTGTAAATCCCTTGTTTCAGAGCCCGAGAGTCAATATAAACTATAATATATAATTATGTATATCTCAGTGCGTCAAAATTATCCTTTGGGCGTCACGGATAGTAAGAGAGTTGGGTAAGCGGCAGTCACACGATCGTTTACTGCATCTAATACCATGATAATGGATGAATGAACAAGTTGAAGGAGAGGAGCAAAATTAATATATGCATGATGAAGAGCTGCTGGGCATTTTGCTGGGTGATAGAGAGAACCGTATTTCCACGTAGCAGCATTTCATATGCAGCATCTCATAGTTTTGATGGCATTATGTCTAGATTGTTTATTCTGGATATACTTTTTTTAAAACCATAATAAAGATTTGTGAGATCCTCTTTCTTGACGAAAAAAATACTTATCATCCTCTTTAGAAAATATTTAGAAAAAAAACCCATATATTATGAATACAAACACATGCCCTTATATATATATATATATATATATATATATATATATATATATATATATATTGATTAATGAAGAAAGTTACGACTCAACCTGATTTCCCAAATCGTAATCGGAATGACATAGGACCTACACATGGTAACAAGAGTTACAGTTCGTTATTCCATAGGTTCGTTATTCTGATGGTTCGTTAATCCAAAAACGAAATATGGGTTCGTATTTCCGAAGGTGATTATGCACTTTTTTATATTTATTTTCTTTTTTTTTTTAAATCATATTTTGATTGACCTGTGGAATAACGAACATCAACCGGGGAGGAAATGGGAGGGATCGAGAAAGATGCATCCCACATTAGCCTTGAAACATGCTTCATATTAGACGCTTCACATGATGCTCTTCAGTCATAGTTCTCTGAGAGTTTGCATTGCGAGAGGATCTTGGTCCGCTGGTTTCCGGTGCATCAATTGAAATCTTGCTTGAAATGGATGAAGTCCCGAAAAAGACCAATACTCACTAGACTGTGGTAAATTCTGGACTCAAGAACTTGTTCATTATCATAGGCTAGTATTGCTAGTGTAATATTCCGGTCTCATCCGGAAGAAGACTAGAATAAACTAGTTCAACTACAGTTCAATTGCGTAGTTCAATTGCAAACCAGATTCAGAGTTAATATCATCAACTAACTTATAGATGACACAAAATCCTTTTCTCCTCCTGTCTTTATTTATGTTTAAATCGCTAACACAACTGTGACTCTTACAAGCAAGCTCAAGTCACAACCTGAAGAAAAGTCGATGGCCCTGGCATGCTCGTGACAATTATCGAGATTTAAATTCTGACCGATTTTCTTCCTTGGACCTTCACTCACTTCAGATCGCAGTTAGAACTGCACATGTACTGGCCTAATTTATCTTTCTGGAATGTATGAACTTGATAGATAATTCATTGACACTTAACGGCAGCAGATATCTAGTTCTCCAGCGGAGGCTTATCAAAATTCGCTGTTCTCACACGTTACTCGCCAGTGGCTCCCAGGCGAGCAAGCGATCGCTTGCGGTGTCGCCGCTCAAAATCTTCACAGTGCCATAGCCTAAAAAATGCACACTAGCGATATAATTAGTGATGTCTAAATGCGATCTTGTGATCTCGTGATCTTCGAACCTTTCAAGGTTGCTCCTAGTATATATATATATATATATATATATATATATATGTCAGAGATCGACACTAACTTTTTTCCAGGTCCCGTTCGGGCCACCAAACTCATCAAATTTCTTTTATAGGTGACTTAGAAGTGAAGAAAAACATTAAAAATGGAGTGATTTGATTAAACTTTATAACAACTGTATCATGATAATTGATTGTGTGAAAATTGGGAGGTATGATAAACGTCTTGTAATGTAAATAGGAAGTACGAAAGAAACACATTACAAAAATTCGACGGAACGATAAAAATAATTGTAAACTATATAAACTATACCTTACTGGCATCATGTATAATGTAGCTCCATTGCTAATATTTGCGTTTCACAGAAATGACGCTTGTGCTGTTTATCACCACCGGACATTTAGAAGGAATCGAAGAAAAAAAAAACTTTATTTCTTGAGTGCCATGTGTGTTTTCTCCGTCTCTCCAGGAAGTTTTCCATCCATGTGGACTTCCTCGATCAAACTCATGAATACATGAATAATCATGCATTAGTGCATAGTCAAAACACATTCCCGGACAAGCCCCCAATTCTTATGACCTCTAGGAGGAGATGATGTAATCAAGAGCACACCCGTTATAATTATCTGTGAGACCAGAACAATAATATGGCTTCATCTCCACCGGACATTTAGAAGGAATAAAAGAATATATATACAATTTCTCGAGCGCCATGTGTATGATCTCACTCTCTCCAGAAAGTTTCAGTCCACGTGGGTTTCCTCGATGAAATATATGAAAACATGATTATGCATATATATACGCATATTATGTACACATAATGTATTGATGCCATTTTGCGTAATGATAGAGTCAACATTTACACCACTATCTACTCAGATAACAACGTTCTGTTGCTGATAGGTCTTAAAAAGAAATCGACTAGGATCTACCTGTTCCACTGTAGTTAAAGGCATAATTTACCATTTGCAGATGAAACAAAAACCCAACATTAGTGCTTTAAAATAGTTCTAAAATGTGAGTTAGGTATAGAAACAACCACTGTAAAAATTTGAATCCGTGTAATCGATGTTAAGTATTGTTAAATACACAAAATGTGAACAATAGTTATAATAAGAATGCTTCGAGACTAAACCGTATACAGTTATGGTTTACTGAGAAAAGTGCTGATATCTCCTCATACTTTAGGCTTTATTGCAAAAATTTTATATGGTATGATGTTTTGTGATACGACAGACCTACACATATGCATCAAATGTGATATCTTGAACATTTTTGAAATCACTGCTCCCAAAGGTAAACTGAACCTTTAACAATCTAAGTTAGATAGCCTCACCCTATACCCTTGGCAGCACCACAAAATCAGTAAGTAAGTGACGGAGCTGCAGCTTGGAGCTGTGTGACAATACTGTACAGGCAGGTCCATAGGGCCTATTCCCAATAGACGTCGGGTACCTTAACCGGAATTCGAATCGGGAAATCATCGCCCTGCATGCCCATCAGCGAAGAAATGGTTAGTCTTATAGGAGTTGATGAATGAATGGAGGGGAACAATTCACGCGTATCCGTTTCACACCAATCGATGTCTGAGATGTGGCATGAGACTAATACGTTTCCCCAGACGGAGATAACGACTCATTTTGTGCTTGCAAAATGTAGATAAAAAGGGATATACTTATATATATATATATATATATATATATATATATATATATATATATATATGTAGAGAGAGAGAGAAAGGGAGAGAGAGAAGGAAGCGGAAAGAGGGGAGAGGAAGAGAAAGAATGAAAGGTAAAAAGAGGGAGAGAGATACAGAAAATATCAGGGAGAAAGAAAACAAAGCTGATAAAAAGGGAGGGAGAAGAAAAAAAAAACCCAATGACAATGATTGAAAAGGTGGAAAGATAATGAATTACACACTGCGAGGAAAAAGTAAAAAAAAAAAGAAGATAAAGGGAAAGTTGCGCTAGTTCATTCGTTATTTTGAAAACAATAAGTGAAATCTTTTAATTAAAGGCATTATTTAAGATTATTGCAGATGAAACACGACTCAGCTTTAGTGCTTCAAAATAGTTCTTAAAAGTGAGTTAGGGAAAGAAACAAACAAAATGTGAACAATAGTTGTGATAAAATTGTTTTTTGAATTTTAACGGCAAATTACAGTTGTAAAGTGTTTAGTAAATAGCATAGCTCGTAGCTCAAAAGTCATCAAGAGATATATCCTTACATAAAAGCGTTATAGTAAACTGTCTATTATACTGTTTGGTACTCTGATGACTTTCGTAAAATAGAATAAGTGCCTGTAAAATAAGAATCGTAATTTGGAGCAGCTGCTCAATCAGCGGAAACAGGATTTAGTCAAAAGTAAGATCCAAGTGGTTTTTTTTTTCACTCCCAAAAGATACAACCTCAATTTTTCTGCACTATATATGGACTGATTATGGTATTATATTAGCCTTTCATTTTCTTGTTTGTGTATGACGTGGTTGTCTTATGTTTATCCTAACCCCGCGAAAGGAGTGATTGATTTCCTGTTTCATTCTCATTTGATGTCGGGGATTTTTATTTCTTCCCCCATTATTTTTTTATCATTTCTGATATGGACTTCACATAATCGAATTCATGAGATTGAAATGTCAATACTATAAGCTTTTCATAGTCCAAATTTAATATTGTTTAAAAAAAATTGTAAAAAAAAACCTTTACCTGTTCTCTGTTTGCAAACACAACACAAGACTTGACTTTTGTCTAGAACACCTGGATTACTGCAGCTCGTGGGAAGCAGATATAGACCCACGTCATAGGCAACGATTGCATGTTTCACAGACGGCGTCCTTCTGTATTTTTTTTTTTTTTGCTGTAATTTCAGCTGCTAGTATCTTGCCTACACATTCCCCCTGTGTAAGCAACTTAATACACCTAATCTACAGGATGATGTTCTAGCTAAATTTGTGACGTTTGTAAATTGAGCCCTCAGCGGCACACTACCTCTTCGTTCCATGGCACTTTTTTTTTGGACTGTAGATCACTGATGCACGTGATACCCACATGAAAAAAACAACAACAACTCACACCATGTAAAAAAAACCCCAAAAACATATTTTTGTCTTTGTTAGTGGTTGTTTAGGCATATTATATGTAAATGTAAATCAATTGTGTTTTATTTTGTGCTTCTAGTATTGTATACAAGTGCAAATCTTATTTTGTTTTCTGGGAAACCCCAATCTAAAAGTTACCTGGCCTTCTTCAGGTTTTATTTCCTTCCTGTCTGATTGTATTTTCCTGGTTTCACTTAAGAGGAATTGAATTGCATGAGACCCCTTGTGTCTCTTTCTAAATCACGTGATCGACAGCGAAGTCCAGCGAAGTGACCTTTCTGCACGGAGGCAAAATTGGTCGCGTGACAGACGAGGTATTAGCCAACCTAAACCCCTCCCTCTTTCCCTCTTCTCTCTCCCTCTCTCTCCTCTCATTCTCTCTCTCCATCTCCCCCTCTGACACAAACACATACACACAGATTCATACACACATCTCTCTGCTCCTCTCTCTCCCTCTCTCTCATTCCCCTCTGCTATCTCGTGATATGAGAATATATCGTGCTAACATTAATGAGTCCCGTAGGCTCTTCAAATTTAATTAGTCCTAATTAAGTTGGGCGCACGCTGAAACGAGGGAACGTTTTAATTGTGAAATTAACGGGACTCCCAGCAGATGATACATGTGCGGTAAAGTCAATGGGGTCATGACCTCAGTTCTTTTTTTCCTCTTTGTTTTTTTAACTCGCCAGAAATAGGTAGCAATGCTACAACAGCGCATCCCTTACTGGAAATTATCTTATAAAGATAAGGCGGCCCGAGTTTTAGAATGCGGTTAAAAGTTAGTGCGCATCTCATTGAGCTAGAGACTATGGTTCGTGGTTGGCAGCGAGTTAAATCTCCCTGGCCCCGGAGTGGTCGCGGAAACGTCTCCACGACGTCTCTGCGACGTCTCTTTGAATGTAGCCGCGTCTCTGGTGAGTCGCGAGAGAATCGAACATGTTCGTTTGTTTTTTTTTCGGAGACTCTTTCCAGTCTTAAGGTGTTCGCGGAGACGTCTCCTGGAATTAAGGCGAGTCTACGGGGAGTTGCGAGAGAATCAAATATGTTCGATTTTTTTTTTTCGGAGACTCTTTCCAGTCTCCAGCATGGAGACATCTTGGCAACATCTCCTCGACGTCTCCTTCTAGTCGCGGCGAAGTCGCGGGGAATATTTTATTCGCGAGGTCCCCGAGACATCTCCTCAACTTTGCAGAGTCCCATTGGAGACCTTTATACTGGAGACGTCGCAGAAACGTCTCCGCGACTGAGAAGATGTCTCGGAGAAGTCGCGGCGACGTCTCCACGACTTCTGGACAAATAAATATGTTATCACCTAATTTGGAGACGTCTCTGAAGTCGCCATAAAATCGCCTTTTTGGTGAGAGCGCAAGGCTTTTTTGGTCATTCGAGTCGCACGAGTTGCAGCAGTCGAGGCGAAGTCTCTTCCAGTGAGATATATACGCCCCTGAGTCTTTAAAGAAGCAGACTTATCGAAATATGGCAATTGTATAAGATATATATATACGTATATACTTTGAAAACATTTAGAATTCTGGTTAAGAATTTCTTTTTTCTTTTTAATCAAATCTCTTACAGCCTTCTCTTCGTCATGAAGAAAACATTCGGTAATTTTAGTGAAGCAAAATAGATATTTCATGAGTTTCAACGTCGTGGCGACGGTTTCGTCGTCGTATTTCTTCTGTACTGTTATATGAGACCACTTTCCTCTTTTCTTTTCCTGTTCCTATGAGCTCCCACACGGACACATTCATTTTTGTGTAATCTCTTATAATATAGCTTGATTAGATTTCAGAATCGCCTGGGGCCAATCAGTTTTCAAAGGGGTCCCATCTTTTTTTTTCCATGACACGTACCAACAACAACACAACTTACTTACAACATACTTTAGGAAATACATGCCGGTACATTGTAATCAAAAGTTTGGCGCCTTTGCAAAGGACAGATGCCGAAAAAATCTTCTGATCGTTTCGCCGCCTGACAGTGTTCTGTGATTACTTATATCGATATTACGTCACTGGAGATTAGCGCAATCAATCTACGTCAGTATAAGCGATGACATCCGATTAATGAAGCAAGTGTAAAACCAACGCACGCACAAACGATGATAGCGGATGCATACACGAATCATGATCAATTTCTGTCAGCGTGCGACCGCTCCAACGACTCCTAAAATGCAGACACGACACCACGGCGTTAACGACCATTTCTATCATTCGTCGATGGCAGCAGTTGGAAGCATTTTGCCACTTTGCTCTTATCTATCGTGCCGATAAGGGATACGACAGCAAGTGAATGTTCCCCCGAGATCTTAACGTCGCGCATGCGTCTCTTCCACCCCCCCCCCCCCCCTCTTGCCTGCCATCGATGCAGATCTCACCCAATAGGGCGACGGCAAACTGGCGAAATGATCAGCGGCGAGCGTGATCGCTAGATGAACTCTCGCCGAAACTCGAGAAGGACGTCGGCAAGGCGGGTCCATATCGTTAGGCGCCACGATTTCAATTTTCGTCGCTAATACTTCAAAAATGTGCCCGTTCTCCCGCTCTCTCTCTCTCTCTTTCTCTCTCCCTCTCCCTCTCTTACCCACACGTATAATTTCTGTGCCGCTTAAGTCCTCTCTCATTCTTATACACATTATTTATTTTTATTTTTATTTCTATTTATTTATTTATTTATTTTTTGGAGGGGGGGGGGGGGGGGGTATTCCACTATGCCAGCAAAGTGTCCGCCGGAATCAGTTATTCATCAGTGTTGGCCTTGTTAATAAGAATCATCTCCGTCTATCTGTCTGCCTGTCTGTCTGTCTGTCTTTCCTACAGTCTGTATGGATGTAGATGTGTGTGTGCGTGTGATTATAATCCAGCGATTAATTTATTATCTGTGTATGTTTGTGCATACAGTATGGTATCATCACTGAAATATCCAGAGGTATATGATATTCTGTGAATTTAAACTGCAGGAAAAAAAAATGCTTTGAAATGTCATTTTTAAAACCCCTGTGAGGTCATCCATAGATGAGCTTTATCTTGAAGTTGACTTTCATCAAAAGTCAACCACCCACAACACACACACACACACTCAGACACACACACACACATATACACTTTTTTTTTCAACACACTCTATCTCTCCCACACATACACACACGCACAGATCCACGCAAAGAATAGATAGTATACATAAATAAATCCAGAAATCCTAAACAACGCGTAGAGAACCTACTTGGTTAAACCAGGGAGGTGAGAAATGTATCACCTCCCTGGTTAAACCAAGAAGGTACATTAGACTAATCTTCGAAAGCAGAAGAAAGGCAAATCACCCTTCATAAAACAAAAACAAAAACAAAAACAAACACAAAAACAAGTGAGATGTGATAAGTAAACCATCACGCTTTGGAGAAATCTTCATCGAAATTATTTCAGTTCCTGGAAAGGCGATGAGATTCCAAGGTCGTATGTGTGGAAATATCTCCTTTGATTTTTTTTTTTTTTTTTTTTTTTTTTTTTTTTTTTTTTACGGAATGTCAATTTCATACTTAGTGCTTTGCATCAACAGTTGACAACTTTTTTTTTTCATGTGCAAAATCAACTATTCAACATTGCTGGTGCTGGGAAATAGATAATAATCACTTCTGAGACTTCTTTTTGGCAATTTAAAGGGGCATGAGAGTGCCTCATTATTTTGTCACTTCAAGGCTTTTGCCTATGATCAATGCGACTATGATCACCATGACTATTCCCATCTCTTATCATGACATGCGCATTTTGGATTTCATGGTTCGTGGCATTATTGTCGTGTAATAATAATTGTGATTCAGTTATGCTTGAAAACAAAGTGGAATTAATTAAATGAGATAAGAAAATTAAATGAGATGATTGAATTAAATTAAATCAAATCAAATGTAATTTAAAAAATGATACAGAAATTACACCATAACAAATAAAACCAAAGCAAGCCATGGCTCCTTGATCTTTTATAGGTAAGCTTCTCTTTCTGTTTCTTCTATACGTCTTTTTTTCCACTTCTCTCTGATTACGTACACATCTTACTGGAAAACTTCTCATAGGACTACCTCCCCCCCCCCCTCTGTTCCCATCTAAATAACGTTTGAGAAGAATGGCAGTCTTAAATTGATGATTCAAATTCCCCATGTCCAAATTGTCCAACGCACTTCGCTCAGTTTCCTCTCATCTGTACAATTATTTTGGCCCTGTATTTCTGTATCCCGTTTAAAGGGATGGCATAGTATTGGGTAAGATGAAGATTCAGCTTTTAACGTTTTCCAAGATATTTAGAAACCACTCTATGAAATGTTAAAGAGCATACGATTCTGAAGGGAATCTAAAGTTTATTTGAAAAAAAAAAAGGTTTATTTTGAAATGACTGAGATATCAAAAACTAGGTAAAACAAAGAGATCGTAATGAAAGTCGTGGCCTGTCACATTTTTTGGGGATCGCTTTTGTTTGGGCATCTCAGCCTTTTCAAGACCAATTTTCATCAAATGAATTGTAAATTCATCATAGGAATGACATGTTTCATATCATTAGCCCTGCATGCCTCTCAGATATCCACAGACATCACTGGATGTACAGTATATTT